>JAEIGR010000033.1:1200000-1531293 GCA_018904305.1 Scaptomyza montana | reverse complement strand
TGTTGGTATAATTCATTTTTAATAAAAACAATAATTCCCCTTTTTGGTCGATTTCTTGGATTAGGTGTGCAATCCTCCCTCGCACGCCGTTGAAAAGTCATTTAGTTCATATGTTTCGTGTGAGTATGTGCAAGCCTCAACAAAACATAGAATAGAAGATTGTAACATTAGTTGATCGGACGAAATATCACTAAAATGGCAATGCAGACTTTCCGTATTATGGAAAATTAAATTAAATTCAGAAGAGTTAAGTATAATATCGAAATGCGTCTTAAGAGTTTTTCGGAGCGTAAAGTTTGAAGTTCCTGATTTACAGCCGAGCCTGCATCAGGTTTTGGTGGATAAAATTCACCGATTATGTACAAACCAGACGCATTGGTTGCTCTACTACATGCCACATATAATGCTTCCCGGCGCATTTTGCTACAAGTGTGGACAACCACTTTGTTATATGTTGCACCCTGACTCTTATAAATAGTAATAGCTTCTGCAGGTACTACAGAAATTGTTCGCGGTCAATAGTTATTTGCTCGTTGGAATGGTATTGAAAACTTTTAATAGTCTTCTGAACTGGTGTCCAAGAAGTTTCTTGACGATGTGAGCACTTAGCTCGAGCATTAACTCCTACACTTTCTTCTAAAAATTTTATCCACAAAATTGATGGTGTGGCTGATCTGAATCCTACTTCCATTAATGTTCCTGTTGCTCCGTTAACTAATCCATCAGCAGTGTCTACATTAACCGTCACCATATACTTTGCTGTGGTTTTCAAAATGAGAGAATAGGGTAATCCCTGCGTTTGGGAAGTTTTAAAATCCTGAATAGACTCAAGAATTCGACTCTTGGCGGAGTCATTTAAATGTGCGGCTTTTACGAAATCTCTAGCGTTTGAAATATGTTGGTCAGTTGTAATTGAGTTAAGCTTTGTTGTATTGAAACTATTAACTTCGGCGTTGGTTTCAAAAAGATGAATGACATCATCTGGAACTTGGTCAATTCTACAAATCCTGTTTTTAAATAAATCTACGTCCTCTGTCGACATTTGACCAGATGCCATGTTGTTGAGAGCTATTGCGAAAGGTTGATCATTTCGCTGCCGCATTATCTCTGTAAGTTCAAAAACTTAAAGCATCCCCAAAGAGAAGACCCAAATAAGGCACTATAAGGGTTATGCGACTCGGAAGTGGATTGAAATATCCATCTATCTCCTATCGGACGTAGTTGTCTAAGATCGCCGAAAACGATCACTGAAATTCCTCCAAATGCAGATTCACGGTTGTTGAAAATTTGCTTAAGACGGGAGTCTATAAACGAAAACATCTTTGAACCTACCATTGAGATCTCATCTATGATTAAAACTTTAAGATCAATTAGAATTGATCGACGACTATTAAGCAAATCTGCACCCAATTCTTTAAAAGCGGACCCAGACTGATTAATGGGAAGAGAAAACATAGTATGAAGTGTGGAACCATTGATTCCAAAAGCAGCTTTACCAGTTGGAGCACACAATATGACTTTTGCCGAAGTTGGATCACATCCAGGTTTACTATTATAAAATGAAGTTAAGGACTGGTAAAGTGCTGATATAAGACGACTCTTCCCAACGCCAGCACCCCCACCAACAAACTCATGGAAAACGTTCTTCATAATAGCGTTATGAAGAACATGAGAAAAAAAAGTTTTTTGCTTTAAATTTAATGATTTTACGAGATCTGCTAAATTTTCTGGGGATATGAGTGGAGGAAGCTTAATAAGCCGGACGTTATCGGTTTCTTCAGAGGTGTTTTCATTGGCATTCAAATTTAGGACATTCATTTGAGAACTTATTTCTGGGAAAGCTAGAACTCTAAATTCTTCATCAAGAACCACTTGATTTTCTAAATTTTCTTCTATATCTTCACCCTCTACAGCATCCCTAAGCGCGTCTTCTAGCATAGTTGGTCTTTCTCTAAATACGTCGTAGTTGTCACGTTCGTTGTTTATACGGCTCTCATGTTCCCAGTAGTATGCCTCACAATTCCTGTCAACTAAATCGCATTGCTCTTGCCTCCAATGTGAAAATAACATCACTAACTCTCTAAAGTGGTTTTGTCTATCCTTGTGAAGGCTAAAATTCCTATATCTAATTATGCGTGACTTGGACCTTCTTTTAATAAAACCACTTCCATCTAAAAGCGGAAAAGATTCGGAACCCACGACCTCATTTTCTTCGTCATCGTCGCTATCAATATTATGGCGGGACACTCTACAAATTTTGCTATAATTATAGTTTGCGGCAAAATCAGCTAAGGAAATATTTTCAAGATCATAAGGCCGCTGTACATAATGATCTAACAGACCAACTGTAAAAATGTCTGTGGAGTTTTGGGATAAATTTTGAAGTTGTTGCTTGGGCCGAAGCATTCTAACTCTATTTTCGGGAAGTACTGTGTTGATATAAACATCACCATTACTGGTCTCGGACATACGCAACCCCATACAACAGTACACGGCTTCCTGAGCGGAAATCTCAGTGCCAGAAATGAATTTATGCCCAATGTGTTGCAACTTTTGCTTAATTGTGTAATTGTGGCGCTGTTTAATTTCATCCACGGCATCGCGCATTAATTTAGAAATCCCTCTCTGTGATTTATTAATATAATTAATAACATAACTGCAACATGCATAAGGATCTAATATAAACTGAATGTCAATATTAGCTCTTTGCATCGCAAGAATATGTTTGTTGTAGGCGTTTACTTTTATTGCGTTAAAAGAACGCTTAAGGAATATTTGTGGCTTCTTTAAACCAGACCTAATTGCCATTATGTATTGCTCGTAAGTGAGGTTAATTTGATCGTGAGCTAAGAAATCATCAAAGGAGTCAAATGTCGGCAATGTTTCACGATCAAAAGGAAAATTTAAGAAATTTTGAATTGATTGAAGATTTTTGCGATGTGAAGTAGCGAGATCACTTTCGGACAAAGGGAATAAAATTTCTGTTTGGGGCATTGGAGGATATGGAATACCAAAGCGGCATATGCGGGACCCCCTTATTTCCCGCATGCATGAACGCCCATGATTATGCTTTTGGTATTCAATATACTGGCTAAGATCAACATTTGTCACATCTGTAGTGACAAATTGGTTGATAAAGTCTATAACGGGTGGAATAGACCTGTCTCTACTTTCATCGTCTTTAAAGTCAATTTTGGGGGCACCTTTAAGCCAAAACATACCGTGGATGTGAGGGGAACCTCTTTGTTGGAATTCAACTCGCCAATAATATCTGATAACTGGATGACATCCAAAAATCCCGCCCTCTTTTTTCATAAGTTTTAAAATCTGTCTATAACGAAAGTCGAAATACCGAGCACATGTCACCGGATCGGCTCTGATCAGCCTTGCTTTTTCAGCAAATTGCAAAGCGATTGCACTATCTTCGGATATGTGCTCCTTATCAACATTTCGCTTCAACAGAACTAACAGTTCACACCACCTAGTTTCAGCAGCCGACAGAGTGATAAAAAAGGTTGGCAAATCAAATTGTCTTATCATTGCCATTACCTTTTTTTTTTTCACTTTCCCAGTGAGCTGGAGATGAGCGAATACCCTTTAAAACCCGATAGCCTTCATCATGAAGAATTAAATTACTAACTAAATCAGCATTAAGTGCATGGGCTGCAGTTGTGCAGCGAGGAGCAGTGTGTTTTCGCAGGCATATTGAAGTATTACTTCTAATGTGGATCATTTCCAACTTTTTATAATTATAAAATATTTTATCGGTTCTACAACCACGTCTATCATAATTTCTAAGCTCAGATCTAACAATAGTAGTGAAACTTTCTAAGCACATTCTTTTTTTGCCAGCAAATAAAGTCGGAAAAGACAATTCTTCTGCATCCTCATCTCCAATCATGTCAAGGGGTCGTTGGCCTTCGCCGGGGGCCATTTGAATTCTTTGCATATTCACCTGATCTGCTTGAATGTCATCTAACAATGTTTCTTGCCCACCTGGATTTAGCTGCTCTTCTTCTATGTCTTGTTGGGCCTCCTGATTCTCAGTATTTAAAGCGATTTGATCGAATACAACTCTGTCCTCATTAGTTGCAAAGAATGGCATATTGTTAGGTGCAGTTGAAAGTGAGGACATTATTTGTTCATTAATAGAAATATTATGCTTCTGATAAAGCTCAGTGGAAACTAAAAAGCGCATTGCATCAATAATTTTAAAAGGTCTAATTGTTTCAGCCATGAAATCATGGTTATATTCCAATCTACGTTTGAGGTGGAGCTGAACAACCTCAGCTTCATGAAAAGCTCTTGGGAGAGAGGTGACGACATTGGCGGTAGGAATGGGAACATTCACAATAGCTCCTTTAATTGCACTTTGACGCTCATGCCCTAATGACTTAATTATCATAAATGGAAGACGTGGAGAAATTAGTCGTTCTTCTAAGGGAGTCAAATCCTTTAAGCATTGGGGAAGGATTGGAAAATCTAGGCCATTAGTAATGGAATTTTTTGGCAGCCTACCTGATTTTATAGTGCGACTGCATGACTTACAAAACTTGTAGGTACTATCTTCAGAAGGAAATTCTCTCGATAAAAACAAAATCTGTGCACTATATGAATTTTTTTCTTCAATATATTGAGATCTAATCTTGTCCACTTGATGTGGAAACCAAAGCCCCTTGCAGCAAAGGCAAAGTTGGTCAGGGCCTTGTTTAACTATTTTATTAAAAGCACTTATTTTGGAATCTAATTGACAATGGGCTGATCGGGGGTTATTCTCTTGCTCTAGCTCACTAGGCTCTTGCGCGGCTGCTTCTCTTGCTAGTCTCCTTGCATTTTTCCTATTAGCTGAATTTCTGCTCTGCTCAGCTAGCCTACGCAAACGATTGCTACGTATCCGAGCTCTCTGAGCTCTATTTTGCTCTCGCATCAAAATACTAAGCTCAAGCTCCTGTCGGCGTAAGGATCTAGCCAGCCTTCTACGAATCTGTTCATAAACTCTGTTATGTTCGTTTTGTCTACGCGTTCTCCTACGGGAACTGTCCACCACTTGCTCCCCCTGTCGTATTAGTAAATTGGTCCGTCTTCGTGCTCGTTGAATTGTATTTTGCATCTGTTCGCTTGTCCTTATATCGTCGTTTTGTCTCCTAACTGCCCGACGCGAACTGTCAACCGTTTGTTCGGCTTGCCGAACTTGCATATTTGTACGTCTCCGTGCTCGTTGAATTGTATTTTGTCCCTGTTCGTTTATCCTTATATCGTCGTTTTGTCTTCTATTAGCCCGACGCGATGTGTCTACCACTTGTTCGGCCTGCCGAACTTGTCTATTCGAACGTCTTTGTGCTCGTTGCGTTGTGTTTTGTGATTGTTCGATTCTCCTAATACTAACATTTCCTCTCCTTACTGCCCGACGCGAACTGTCAACCGTTTGTTCGGCTTGCCGAACTTGTATATTTGTACGTCTCCGTGCTCGTTGAATTGTATTTTGTCCCTGTTCGTTTATCCTTATATCGTCGTTTTGTCTTCTAGTAGCCCGACGCGATGTGTCTACCACTTGTTCGGCCTGCCGAACTTGTCTATTCGAACGTCTTTGTGCTCGTTGCGTTGTGTTTTGTGATTGTTCGATTCTCCTAATACTATCATTTCCTCTCCTTACTGCCCGACGCGAACTGTCAACCGCTTGTTCGGCTTGCCGAACTTGCATATTTGTACGTCTCCGTGCTCGTTGAATTGTATTTTGTCCCTGTTCGTTTGTTCTTATGTCGTTGATTTGTCTCCTAGTTGCCCGACGCGAACTGTCCACTGCTTGTTCGGCTTGCCGAACTTGTGTATTTGTACGTCTGCGTATGTGGTTTATCGTATTCTGTCTCTGTTCGATTCTTCTTATTTCTGTATCTTGTCTGCGAGCTGCTCTTCGGACAGTGTTTGTTGATTGTTCAGCAATTCTGTAGTCCTCGTCGTTTCGACGAATTCTTTGGGATTCTGCATTTAAACTTAATTCTCTTTCTACATATTCAACATTTTCACGGACAATTCTAGTTCTAATTGCCTGCGCTCGCAATCTTTGTGATGCAGTCACCCTAGTCAAACGCGGCATTTTAAATTTGTCAGTTGGAGAATTAAAATTAAAAACCGTGAAATATATAATTTTTGATATTTTATATAAAGCTGCAAACGTAAAAGTTTATTAAAAAACTTTAAATATCGAATTTACCGATATTTGTTTATATGTAAAATTGAATAATTCTTAACTTGAATGTAAATATATTATTTATGATATAAGTATATATTTTATTTATAAAGGCACTAAATATTATTATAAAATTATATAATAATATAATTCAAATTATTTTGCATAAATAATCGGTATAATTGATGTGTAAAATGCCACACAAGACTGCGACGCTAAGTTGGCACGCTTGCCAATTGATTGCAAAATAATTTAAGATATATTAATATATTTTGTATGTAAATGAAAGTTATATATGAAAGTTATAAGTGTATAAAAAGTAGAATTAGAATATTAACTTATCTTTTTAGTTATTAATTAAAATTAAACAGAACTTGAATCGACCGATTAAATCGCGTTGTCAAATTATGCAAATGGCGTAAAAAAGTAAAATAAGTTGAAAATTTATAACAAATAAAGAAATAATTTAATTAAGTAGTCTTAAAAAAGACTTCTTAAGTGAATACCGTGTGCAGCAGACCGCTGCTGTGTATCCACTTTAAGACGCTACATATAAACAAACATATGTATGTCAACACACACAATGGCACTGTTCACTGTATTCACTCGCGATTATTTAATTTAAAATGTCTCACAGTTATAAACAATTTCTGAAGCTATGTATATTTAATTAAAAGTAATGGTTTTTTTTAATAAATAGAAAGAATAAGTTTAATATTGATTTGCAAAATATGATGCGTTCGATTAAAGCGTTCGTTTCAAATTGAGTAAAAAGAGAGCAAAGACACATACACGCAAAAAGTAACGGGACTAACTAATTTTGAGTATAGCGTTTGCGTTGCATTTCTATGTATTGGTGTGGTTAGCAGCCAAACAAATCAAATTTTAATTTACTGGCAACTCTGGCAACTCAACTACTACTAACCACAGACTACATATGATTAGAATTCCACTTACTGGCAGCACTAAATTTTGCGTAATTTGGATCCTTGGAATTAAGCGTTCCATTCAAATTGAGCAAAACCAGAAAGTAAATAAAAATTCGCGCAAAACATAAAGGCACTTACACTTTTGAGCATTGCATATGCATTGCATTTCCATGCGTAGGTGTATCTTATCTGGCAACGCTTAAAAATATGCCAAAACGAGTGCATTATGTATATGTATATGCGATCAAGCAAAACACATGTTCACAAAAACGATAGTGATCCGAAAAGTGTTCTGCCCCAGCCAATAGTTTAAAATATATGTAAGCTGTGTACATTTTTGTAATCCTAACGCAATCGCGATATTTGCATATTTATACAATTTAAGAGACCTTGCAGCGCCATCTAGTTTCTAAACGGACCCAAGTGTTTACCTATCAATTGATAAGCTGCAAAAGATCAAGCTAGATGGCGCTACACCCTATTTGATAAGGATTAGCAGTCAGCTTTTTATAGTAAATCCTTAGCTAGAAAAACTTACGTTACGTTCAATTAAATGAATATTTATATTCAGGTATTTCCAATTCAAAGAGGTGGTGGCTAGGGGCAAAAGGTGTTGTGTGGGCTGCGATTTTTTTACGCAGATTTTGGAAAAAATCATCTAAGTTTGCACCTATTTTGCGAATGTAGTAAAAGATATAAGCACCAAATTTGGTGAATTTTTGATGCAGATCTTTGTGGGATGTCAATTGCTATCTTCATACCAAATTTGGTGACTCTAGCTCGAAGTTTGTAAAAAGTGGGGAAAGGGGGGCTGGGGGTGGTATGGGTGGATGTGGCATCCAAATTTTTGCTGCAGACCTATGTGGGATGTCAATTGCTATCTTCATACCAAATTTGGTGACTCTAGCTAAAAGTTTGTAAAAGGTGGGGAAAAGGGGGCGAAATGGGTGGGCGTGGCTCCAAAACTTTGATGCAGTTTTTTGGGGGTCGTTACCAGCTATCTTCCCACCAAATTTGGTGGCTCTAGCTCCACAACTCTGGGAGATACACGCATTCCCGTTTTTGACGAAGCGTTGGGGTGGATGGGGGCGGCTAGGGCAGTATTGGTGAGCGTGGCATCCAAACTTTTGATGCAGTTTTTAGGGGTCATCATCACTTATCTTGGCACCAAATTTGGTGGCTCTAGCTCTGGTTTAATACCACTTAAAAAAGCCTTACAAGTACATACATGAATATGGTAGTTTATAATGAAAATGTGTTGTATATATGTTTAGTTTTTGTTGTTAAACACATCACAGAAAATGAAAGAAAAAATTACTCACTCCGTATATCAAATCATTTGATTTATACTCTTCCAGCATAAGCACAAAGTATTTCATGCATATATCAGGCAGCTATAGATTCTTATTCAATCAAAATTTAAGACTCAAAAGTATACGCAGATAATTATGTTGACATCTGTACCTTGAAACTTATATATTTATTATGCACAGTATTCAGTTAAACATTAATGATGTTGTCAATTTGCTGCTCCTTGCCCCTTTACCACACAACCCTTTCGCCCACACCACAGCAGTGCCCAGCATCACGTTCTCGCTTGGCTTCGCTTTTATAATGGGGCCCACGATGTGTGTGTGCAACTCTGATGTGCCTTGGCCTCTGTCACTTTTTTCTTGCCAAGTATGCAATATATTTGATGTATGTATACGTGCATGTGGCTGTCTGTCTGTGTGTGTATGTGTGTGAAGGGGTTTGGGGTGTAACCATCACTATCATAAACATTAACAGCATTTTACTTACTCGCTCCTCGTTGCTGGCTGGTAGTCACTTTTGCACTTGACACAAAAGAGAAATGTAGGCGAAGCTGCTGCAATTCTTTTTATGTAGCATACTTTCGAGCGCCGCGTTCCTGCAGTGATTTTTCACAAGCAGCCAACAGACGCGTATGGAGCACGTAAGGCACGCAAAACTTTGACCTATAGCAATGCAGGCAGTCAGACAGAGAGAGAAAGAGAGAGAGAGAGAGAGGGGCAGGGGACAGGAGGAGGGCTTATAATAAAAGGCGACAAAATGTTGTCATTCACTCTTCTTGCCCTATAAGTTTCTGTTGGCACTTTAAAAACGTCTATTTGTTACTTACAGAAAATTTGCTGCCAGGCACACCAAGCACACATACGCTATGGATGGATGTATGTAAGGTAGTCCTTAGCCCTGTGGCATTTAACTACTTACCCACTATACGCGCGACCACATAGAAGTACACAAAGATATACCATGCATAGTACGTACATATGTAGGCGGCGTTTACTTTGCCAAACTTATAATGCGGTTTCTTGACCACACCGCAAACAACACGAGGGCATTACAGAAGCCGCCTCCACTACTTGGCATCTGGCATGCTTGGCACGTTCCATTTCACTTAAAAGTTGGCTAGCATCGAGTAGAAATCAAATAAAATTAGCACAAGACGCGCATGTGTAAGCAGTGGAAAATTGTTTTCAATTTGCGCCAGGTATACTTTCTTACACATATTTCTCAATATTCGTACACGTATGTATGTGTGGCCTAAGTATGAGTATTTGTATACTACAAGTGGTTGGCCTTAAGCTTCAATCGAAACTACTTGTATACAGTACACTTGTGTATTCAAGTTCGTTGGCTCTCTCTCTCTTGAGTACATTTTTGGTAGCGATTTAAGCAAATACATGTGACTGGAATTGAGGGGATTAAAGTGAATAGAGCAAATAGAGCGCATAGATGTGTGATTCTGACTTAAATTGGTTGAATTACCTACAAACGTTTCTTTGAAAATTATTGTTTACAGGGTGTTTCAAGTCATACAATATAACAATAATTTTTTTCAGATTTTTGAAATATTAAATAAATTTCCCAAGTTTCTCATTTAATGTTTCTGTATTTTCCATTCGGCTGAACAAGTTCGCGTATGACATTACGCACACATAAATATTTTGAGCCAAACAAATGTGCCGAGTTCAATGAATTGCTGCTGCCACAGGCACGTTGGCATTCAATAAATATAAAACACATTCATCACTGTCAGCTTACGTCGTGCATCGAGCTTTAATTTTACGCCCATATACTTGCGGTTGTTATTGTGCTGTGGCGTAGTGGAAAGCGGGGTAATAGAGCTCGATCCTTATAATCGCATATAAGATTTAGTGTGCCCTTGGCTATATGTCAAACGATTCATTGTGCGATTTTCAAACCAAAAATTCTTAGTTTGCCTAAGTTTTAAGTGATTTTATAACAAAACGTTTAATGATAGGTAAAATCGGTTTTTACTTTGAGCTTTTGCTGATTTGTAGTCTTTTTCTTAATGCTAAATACTTAAGATAATTTTTTTAAAATTAAATTAATTAAATATGTATTAAATACTGTGTGTGTTAAGTGATATATAAAGTTTGAATATTAAAATTTCATTTGATTCATATTTTTTTTTTTCAGTTGAATTTAACGTTTTTATAATAAAATCTAATTTGCTAATATATTTAATTTATGTTCCTGCAAAGCATTTAATCTTTACCTTCACTTAAATTATTTAATTATATAATACAAAAATAATTAACCAGGTCCAGCTTATAGCTGGGGACGGAGCAGGGAAGCCATGCTTGTCGGCTCTTACGGTAATTTTATTTTTTTATTGAGTGCATAAGAATGTGCGCCTCCTGTTTGTGGGCGTGGCCAATACGTTTTTAATTAACTTTTGGCATAGCTGTTGCCATGAACGGATTGCGGAAAACCGTTTCAGTGAAGCGCATTAACAAGCCGCACATTTGAGAACCGCTCAAAGGCATTATATGAATATTCGCATTATACAGAAAACTCGAGTATGGAAATAAATATTGTAAAATTGCGTGCGGCAACACATGGCGTTTGCCAAATGGAAGCATTTTGTACAATTTATTAAATAAATTGTAATATATCAAGCGAATGCTAAGCGAAACGGAAAACACAATAATAAAATTTGAGAAAAAAAAAAAAAATATAAACACAAGAAAACGTTTATCCATTGAGTGCTCTAAAGAAACAAAACGGAAGGGAATGACGATTGTTGCGTTTGATTCCGTTATCAAGTCTTGCTTGTTTGTTTGTTCTTTTTGCCATTTGTTTGTTTATTTCTTGTAGCAATTTTTATTGCAATTGATTTGTGGTGTCAGCTGCAAGACAGACAAGTGTTGCTGCGGCTGCGGCTTAAGTTTGTATCGAAAAATTATAAAACCAACAAATTGAGAACTGAAAGATACAAATGGAACACATCAGCAGTGACCCCAAGTCACAAAGCCGTTGGCCAAAAGAACCAACGACTTTTGGCCATTCTGAACAAAAGTTCAAACAAAAAAATAAATCCCATTGAAAGCTGACCGAAAACCGAGGCTTTTTAAGATGTGACTTTTTTTAATAATTCAAGAGACGCCTTTTTGGCTGCAATAAAACTTACGAGACAGCCAAAACTAGGCAACTGAGCCAACTAAGCTGCGTAGCCAAAGTATAAAATATGTATGCTTTGATGTAAAATGTAAAAAACAAAGTTTAATTTAAGCTCCACCCGCCGAACTGTAGCACATGCTGTACACTGATTGGGGGCGATGTTTCACGTGCACCTGAGCAATATGTTGCACATCATCCACTTGTATGTCGGTGCTGGAGAATGGTGAGGCGCCGTTAATATGACTGAAACGTGGCAAAAATGTCCTGATGCATGCAACACGTTCACGCCACGTCTGAAAGTAATAATTCTTATGAATATGTCCACCAAACTCAAATATCATGGGATGATCTGCTGGCTGTTGATGCTTCGGCAACGGCACACTTAGCATCATAATGTAACGATCATTTTTGCGATAGAAATTAAAACGTGCATACTGCAACGGCACCAAACTGATCAAATCAAAGCATTCAATCTCTGCATCCTGATCTTCACACTGAAAATTGGGATCGCCACACTGTTCCACGCCCTGTTTGTCGAAATTGTCAGAGCCAAAGAGCAGCATGCTGCTCGAGAGTCCCATTTGATATTGACGCAGTCCTCGGCCATTTGCATCTACAAGGGTGAATGGTGATTCCACCATCAGCGGCTCATAGATCTCATTGTATTCGCTAAGTAAAAGTTTTTGCAAACGAAACATTTCAGTTGTCGTCAGAAACAGGAGCAGTAATCGCAACTGACTTTGCCAACGACTTTGGCTATAATTTAATTGAAATGTCAATCAAAGTTTTCACTGTTTGTCTGATTCGTTTGTTTGCTATTACTTTTTTTTTTGTAGTAGTGTTGAAGTCGTGTGTTGAGTTTGGATTTGGATTTCGTTTTGCGTTTTGAGTTTGGTTGCCTTGCCTCGCATCGCCTGCTGCGTTATCGAAACTAAGTCGATTAGGCGAACGTAAATCGTTTCCTTGCACCGCTTGCATTTACATTTAAATTTAAATTGCTATTTGTCCACTGACGATAGTTGTTGCTTCGCAAACTGCTTTGCATTACGTGCAGTCAGTTGAATACTAAACGGTAACTAACTGTGATCTGCATGGTGATGATTTTGTCAAGGGACAGTGAAGGAGAAAGAGTGGGAAAAAAAGAGTAAGATGTTGAAATTCATAAAGTTTTTGACATTTACCTAAACAATTTTCACTACTCTGCATATGAACGCAAAGTGAAATATCGCATTTACAATTCAAATTATTTTTAATCAGCTTTAACTTATAGTTTAAGTAGTATTTTGAAAACAAAGATATGATAAAAACATATTAAATTTATTCAAATACTTCCAAAAATATTAAAAACTTCGTTTTTCTAAAGTGTCGAAGGTAAATAATGTTTTATATTTATTTACCATATTTTTTTCTTCTTACCAACACTTTTTTACTTCTTCTCAAAGCTTTATATACTATATACAAAGATTTTGCCTTTGGGTAGTCTTAAAGGTCTTTGTTTTGTTTTTAGGGTATTTGAGCATTCGCAACAAAGTCGATAAATTAAAGTTTGCCTGTTCTTAGCTTGCAATGTCAGTTTTGTTTCTGTCAGCTTCATTTTCACTTTATTTTTCTTTTAAAGTTTCTGATTTATGGCAATTTCTTTTGGCCGTCTATCTTCTACTTCTTCTTCTGCTTACACAGCTTACACTGCAATTGGTGACAAAATTTATATCAAAATCCATTTTGTCCGTGGCCAGATGCTCTGCGTCGGCTGCTCACATTATCTAAGAGGGAAAGGGGATAAAAGAGCAAAAGATAAGGTAAGCAGCAGCATCTTTGCCAATTTCAAAGCAATTATTCGTTGAAAGCCATTGACTTTTTCTGAGCAAGAGAATGGCCAAGTTGCAAGTTAACATTCTGCTGCCAAGTTCTCAAATATTCTCCAATATATTTTAATCTTCAGTTGATTAACTGCCATGAACATTGCTGCATATTACTTAAACGTGCGAATACCTTTATAATAAGATAGCTTGAAATTAATTAAAATCGTTTGCTAAGTTTAATATATGCAACGTAGGTTGGCAATCACATTGTTGTTGTGAAATTATTGTGATGTGTGGCATAAATTCAAATGCCACAATGGTTTTGCAGACTTAGCTATCAATTTTGGGCAAATTGTGCCGGAAATTAATGTGTGTGTTCAAATGTACTTGCAAGACGCATGTGATTTGCATCACTTAATTTCTAGTGCTTCGTAAATCGGTTTGCACATCCAATTAAAGAGCAGAGGCCTCCCATACATTCACTCGCTACCCTTACGCATCAATGATGGGCCAAAATGTTTGGCAAATGCATTACCAAAATCCCCCCTTGAACGTCAATTGTGCTTAAACGTTAACTGAGTGCAGCAATTAGCTAAAAGTAGTTTTAACAAGAAAACACAGACACAAAGTGCGCTTAATTAGTAATTTGCGGTGAGGTTTCGTTATTTTGTATGTAAATGCACACTGCATTAACCAACGAATCAGCCGTTGCACATATGCTGTTAGAAAACAGTTTTGTGTTCGCTTTGTGTCTGCTACAGTCGGTGTAACTGTCTATCTCTTGCTCCCTCTGTATACCTGTAACGCCTATGTCTAGGATATGTATTTTGTGGCTTACTTTGATGCACATTTAAGCCAGTCGCTTGGCTCTCTTTTGTTAAGTGTGTGTGTGTAATCTAGAGTGCATAAAAGCTCTCTATTAGCATTAAAGTGCCGCAAAAACTGTTGAGAGCAAGGCACTTGAAATGGCTTCACGCTTAACTGCTGCAGTAAACTACAGAAAAAAATCCTTTACAAATGTTTTGTTTGTTTTGTATGGAACTTATTGATAGCACATAAAAAATTAATTGCATTTGAAGTGTTAATTATAATACTCATACAATTTGTTTGCACTGCATTAATTAAAATGGTATTTGTTGACTTTTATGATCCAATTAAATATAATGCTTAACGCTTTATTGAATTGAAAAATGATTGAACTTCAATAGAATTATTTTAATTTCATGCCTATTTATATGAATGACGCACGAGATAAGCCGTTGATTGTTCTCCGTGCTTAAAATAGATTAATAAAAATGTGCGAGCAAAAAATGTTTTTATTTGCATTAGTTTAATAAATGATTTATCACAGACACTGTTTAATGTTGACCTACAACAATGACATTTCACTCACTGTAGACAGGTTTAGCACTTGACTTTTGACTTTCTGGCAAATTTGGCAAGTGGATTTTTCTCAAGGCACCATTTCACAAGAGCTCTCACTTTATCAGTTTGTTTGTTTGGGCGCTATTCCTGCAGCGATTCATGTGATCGCTTTTACTTCACTTCAGCTATGAAATAAAATCGTATTCTGTTAAATTTCAACGCTCAATTGACGTAGCTTTCTCCCACTCTCCATTTCTCCCACTTTGCTCACATCAAACTGCTTACAGAAAGTCATGGAGAATAAAAGGACGAGATTCATCACTCCAAAATAAAAGGTGTTTGCCTTGGCATATGGTTGACGATAAACCACAGTTGCCAACTAGTAGTGTAGTATCAAAACTTTATTCTTTTGTTGCTTACTCAAACAAAAATATAAAAACATAGTGAAAGAGGGCATGATAGAGATGTTTCATCATCTTTTGTTAAATTGTATCTTTAGGTCTCTTTCTATACGAAAAATATCGTCTATTTTATGTCATGTTGAAATGCCACATTCCTCTTATTGTTAAAAATCTTTTTGGCAATTCGAGTTCGTTATGAAAATGCAATTTAATTAATATACACAATACCATTATTCACTTCATTTCATTAAAAACTAGGCAGGATATCTTTTAGCACACAATTTTCAATTCATTACTTATATATTTATTTGGGAGAAACAGGAATGGGAACGAGCAGAAAACTATTTACACTACTCTTATCTTTATCTCGCATCGCACACACGCACACACACACTTGCTGAGCTTATACTCAATTTTTGCATTTGCCGCTTATCTCACATCCGCATCTCATACCAAATAGCAACCGACACATTTGCCGAATTGCTTGTAACTGTCACGTTAGCTAGTCCGACAGCCAGTCAGCATTCAAAGTCAAAATGTCGGAGTCGTAAGTAGAAACAAGTTCTTGCTTAAGGTGGGTTGTTGGAGGGCTGGGTAACTTGGAGTTTGTCTGCCAACAATGTCTTTATTCAAATGGTTATGTTTAAGAAAGCATTTGTTAGGGAAAGTGATAGAGAGAGAGAGAGAGAGAGAGTTTGTGTGTGTGGCAGTCAGGTGTGGAACTACAATCTAAGCACTTAAGACAGATTTATATTTTACATATGCGTACACATATGTAAATGCCAGCTAACTTTCTAATGCAATCCACGTGCAACACTCAAATGCAGTTGTGCATTCTTTTTTTTTTTTTTTTTTGATATCCATACGGACTTTTCACTCAAGCATCGTTATGCACAGGTAGCTAGTAGCTACAAAGAAATAGAGTTCACAAATTATGCAAGTCTGTAGCTGCCAGGTCGTTGTAGTTCTTATATATGTATGTACATTTATATATTTAATATGCCATTCAAAACTATATAAACGTATGCTGGAATGAAAATTTCTTATGGTGTCGGTCTTTTTTATTTTGCCAACCCTCGCCCCACATCTTGCTTTAATCTGAGTGTGTTTGTGTGCAACATACAAAAATGCACTTGAGTTACGGCAATGCAAAGAGACGGCTGCAGCAAGTTAGTTTTTATCTGATCAAAATATTTACAAAAGCTTTGCTTTTAACCAATTAAAGGAAACTTTGCGAGAGTGAAAAAAAAAAACAACTTAAAGTTACGCTTGAGGTCACATGAGTGCGCAAGTGGCCATAATTTGAGACTCTTTATTGAGTGCTTGACAGAGAGTGGGAGGGAGGGAGAGAGAGAGAGAGAGAGAGAGGAGGTGGGAAGGTAGAAAAATAGATAAAATGCCTATTGACCCTTCAGCTGATGATTTTTTTTTTCATTTAATATACCCTTACCTTATTCTTACGAGCTTGAAGGTTGTTTTGGATTAACCGGTTCGAAACTAATTGACATAATTTAAAATTTACCATGAAAATATAGAAAAACATTTTACCTTGAGAATCTAAGTTTGAAAAAATCATTGCAGCAACCCGTTAAGCTGTGCATTAAACTAAGGAAAAACAAACCTTGTTAAATAAAATAAATGCATGTAAAAATTGCCAAAGTCAAGGGTGAACAGCTTGATTAGCAGAGTATAAGCGCTTCGTGGTATCATAGATGGCATTTCTATTTGGTTCACTTGCCTTATTCTTACCAAAAATACAACATTACGGCAAGAAAAGACGAAGTAAGAATGCTTTACTTAGGACTGACTACAAAATACTTTTACTTGTCACAAACTTACGAACAAGCATTCTAGTTTTCAGTCAGATTTAAGACAGGTTTTGTAACGAGAAATATTTTGTAACTAAACTTTGTTTACAACCTCAGCAACCCATTTTGTAAGGGCCATAGGGTATACAAAATTGAAAAGGCAACAAGGGGCAATAGAATCGTCTAAGAGTCAAAACAAGTGACTAGGGTCTGGTAATTTCCACGGCCTGTTCTGGGCCATTTTCTTTTATTTTTTATTTCTGCACTTGATGCCCGAACTGAAGAGACAGCTGCCGTTAATAAGGTGTTGTTGAGCAATTTAATTTTATTGTACTTATTTTTGGCAGCTGAAACAGCCACACACACACACGCACACATAGGCATTTACAGTTCAGCTTCTGGCCTACTTGAAGTTTAATTGGACCAAAGCACGTGAGCCCCAAGTTGCTGTCTTTTGTTATTGTTTTTGCTGTCGACATCTTCCTGTATCACAATACACTTGTTTGGTATGCACGTGTGTGTGCTTTTGACGCTTTATTGTTTTGCACATAAATTTGCTCGTTTTGTTACTTTTTGCTGCTTTGATGTTTGGTTTTTTGCAATTTTTGTTAGCTTGCAAGTCGTTAACATGTATTTATTGAATGCCGTTTTGATGTGGCGCAAAGAAATTTCCAGTGGTATTTATTGCCGTGATGAACTGATGAAAAATGTCTAAAATTCAACAGTTAAGAGACCTCACCGACTTTCTAATGCCATCCCATCATCCCCTACCATCCCCTTATCAAAAGTCATCAGCATCGACAAAAGCTATAAATTATGAAGCAATGCTAACAAAGAGCGATTCGAATTGCTCTCAAGTGCCTTTATTTTGTAATGTTATTTAAAATACTTTACATTAACTGTTGTACGAGTTTTTATTCCAAAAATTTATGGCCAGTCACAATTAAGATTTTGACTATAGGTTGAATTGGCGCTTGAACAAATATTTATAGTATTAAGCAAAAATAGCAAAATGCAAAATAAACACATGTATCACTGGTTTAATTGCATAAACTGTTTATGAATTGAATTAATATTTGATTACCTTTCAAAGTTTGAAAAAAACTTCAGTATAAAATTGTATTTGTATTCTTTTTTTCAATTCTTGTTTGCTTACATAGTAATATACTTATGCCCATTAAAATCATTGTCTGTGTTTGTTTTGTTTAAGCTTATGCCTGCCTTTTTTCTGACTTTAAATTCCAATGCCAATACAAAGTAAACAAAAACATTGTAGAAATGCTGACCAACAGAATTTGGTATTATGAGAATGTGGTTATATTTAATAGAAAGCCAATCAAATATTTGGTTTCACTTTTGCGGTCGCGTGGTTTGAATGTTTCGAATTGTTGTGTGAAATGTTTAGCTATATTTAAATTTTTAACATATGAAACATTTTACGGCTTATATTTCTCAAAGCACGAGTTTCTTTTTAAATGATGAGCTAGCAGTTATCCTAGATGCGTGTGAATTACTTACCAAGAACAAACTGAAGCTTGTTTTTATAAAAAGTTGATATTGATGACAAATTTGTCATTTTAAATAGCCTCTCTTTAACTTTAACCTTTTGTCAAAATCACATATGTGAATAAAAGTTTTTGCATGTCTGTGCCAAGTATATCGTATATTTACAGCAACACGTTAAGGTAGTGCTTTAAATTAATTTAATTCAAAATTCGGGGCTTACTCAAGATGCTTAAAATTCAATACACGCACTTTCTGGTGCTGGAGTCCTTTACAAACTTGATTATACTTTCGGCTCGTTGTATCATGTGTGCACGTATGTGTGTGTGTGTGTGTGTGTGTGTGTAAGGGTCGTGAACAGAAACTTTCATCGGATGGGAATTTTAATTTCGAGCTCA
Source organism: Scaptomyza montana (assembly GCA_018904305.1). NCBI lineage: Eukaryota > Metazoa > Arthropoda > Insecta > Diptera > Drosophilidae > Scaptomyza > Scaptomyza montana. The sequence continues at coordinate 1,512,451 of JAEIGR010000033.1, read as the reverse complement.
AGCAACAAAAACATCAGGCAAGGCAACACTGATAAACATCGACAGGCAAATGCTTTAAAAACATTTAAATTAACGTCTCCTTCAAGAATATTTGACATTGTGTTTTCGTGCCTGTGTTGTTGATGTTTGTTGGAAAAGCGTTCCAAAAATGGGCCCATAAAAGGCAAAAAGGGTCACCCAAGCACAAACAAAAAAACACCTAGCCCCCTTGTCCCGCACACACACGCATATATTCATTCAGTTACAGAGGCATGTCCATAAAGATAAAGACCATAACGTAACCATAAAGCCAAAGAGTCCTCAAGTGTGTAAAATTCGTTTTTTCATGCTTCTTCCTTTCTTTTCACTTGCTAATGTTGCAGATAGCTATATATATACAGATATATACTAACTTACCAGAAAAAAAAGTGTGTTTTTTTGCCTTTTGCGTGTCCGGTGTGTGTGTGTGTGTTGATTGTTGTTGTCAGCTGCAGTTGCAGTTGCCAAAGTTTCCAAGGTTCACATTTCACATACATTCATAATAAATTTTTATTCATCATATATACATACTATATAGTTAAATAACATATTTCACAATTTTGGAATTTTTATCGTACATTTTATGTATTGTAAAAATTAAATTTTGTGTTTTTTCAAATTCATAACTTCAATATATGAACTTAAATTAAATGTTTGAACAACGCTAAAAATTAAATTTAGCTGCACTTTAAATTTAATCAATTTTTATATGTAAATTTTTGTTTTGTTTATCTTTTTGGGGCAATTGTTAGTAATACTTATTATTAGTAACTACAATTAAACTAAACTCGTAAATGTGAGCGCTCTTTTTGTTTTAGTTTTGGTTTTGTTTTGGCAGAGATATGTTAATTTTACAGTTAACAGCTAGAAGTACGAATCATATCTATGTAAACTTTTAATTTGTTAAAAATTGATTTAAATGTGAGTGCTCGAATGCCATTTTCAATAGCGGCACCTAAAACATGACTTCAATTAATAGTTGAATGATTGATTTTTGTCAGCTTCAATAAGCTCTGTTTATTTTTTTGTTTTGTTGGCTTGACTTTAGTCAAATTTTTTGCGAATGCAATTTAAATGTTAATTATGTTTTGGGCTTCCTGCTGCTGTAAAACACATGATGTACAGCGAAAAACCAATGCGCAACATTGCTTGTGTGTGTGTGTGGTAAGTTTGTTTAGCAAGAGCAAAATATTCACAACAAAGGGCTCATTATCGTTGCAAATGCTTTGCGCTTTTCTCTCATATATATGTATGTATATGTAATTGGCGTCTGATTAAGCAATGCCAAAATCGCTGACCATATTTAATACGTCAATTCTATTGAATTTCGCTGTAATCAGGTGTTTTGGTTTACTTAACTCAAAATATTATTAGAGTTTAATATGGTATTTAGTAGAGTTTAGTTTCTATCGTCATTCAGTTAAATTTAGTAAAGTCTTTTTTTATTTTATTTCGCATAACATAATCGAAACGAATATTTTGAATTGAATAAAGACCTGTATTATCGCTCGCTCATTATTCAATCTCTATATTTTTTGTTAATTTGAAATATCATTTAACATCGCCTTCAAATTAAAACAAAATGTATATGTAAATTGCTTTCAAAAAAATATCTTTTCAGATTGGATAAACAATTTTTAAATATAAAATGATTTTGTTTTTTTGAATTTCTCTTACTTTCTTGCCTTTTATACAGAAACCTCCTTGGTGTATTTGGACCGATCATTCAAATCAAGCACCAGTTTATCGGGTCGTTTAGGTCGACCCGTCCCGCTGCCGCTTGTCTTATCCGCTTGGCTAGTAGAATTATTGGATGTATTCGAGACATTGCCCAACGATAGCTCTGCTGCCACTCGTTCACAATCACTATCACCAGGATGCAAAATGCCACTGTCACTTGTCGTCGTACACAGTGCAATGTCATCTGTGGAGCGGGCAGCTTTAGCGACAACAACAACTGCCTCAACATCCGCAGTACGATCGAGGAGTTCACTACTTCTCGTTTGTGTGGGTGGCGCTGTTTTGGGAGGGAGTGGTGGCGGCTCAGCTTGGGTGCAGCTGCCGCTGCGTTTTCTTAACGGCTGTTCGTTAAGCCTACACTTATTTCTACAATTATCACAAATTTGATACGAAATGCTCAAGTCTGCCTCGAGCAAACTACGCGGACCTCTCCGCCTACAGCTCGTTGGAGGCGTATTTGTTGCCGCTGTACGCACAGCCGGACGACGTCGCTCCTTTAACTGATCCAGATCCTCGGACTGTGAGCACATGCAATCCAACTTGATGTTGGCAAAACTCAGGCTGCCTTCTTGCTGTGGTGAGCCGAGTTCCTCGCAGGCACTCCTCAATGGTGGACAGCAATAGTAGTGCTCCTTGGACGCATCTAAGCATCGGCTGCATATGATGTGTCCATCGGCGCTGCGGCGCAACAGTTGCTCCCGAAAATCATTGCCAGTTAGCTCTGTGTTTGTGGCACGCTCCTCGTATACCACATTGGGCGTTGTGGGTGTCGCCGTCGATGGAGGCGTCTCCAGCACCATGGTGGGTATACTACCTCGAGCAGCAGCAGCAGCAGCTGCAACAGCTCTGCCGTTCGCATTGTTATTCTGCTGCAACTGCTGATTGTACTTTTGCATCTCGGCATTTAGTGCCAGCAGTGGCAGTGCATTCTGCCTTGTTGTCGAGTGTGTTGCCGCAGCAGCAACAACCATTATGCCACCTGGTGTATTTAAGCCATCCAGCAGACTGGAGATGGTCATCACAGCGATACCTTTGGGTGGTGCCATTTCTTGTATACGTTGCAGCTGCATGCTCAATTGCCGTATCTCCTCGAGAGCTTCCTGGTCGGAGAGTTTGGTTTCTGCAAAAACACACAACCATCAATTACATTAACAGTGTGCACAAAAACCACGTACGAGTACGACTGGTTGATATAACTAGAATAATACAATACATGTCCAACCTTCAAACGGTTTGAAAAATATTTCACTTGACTTAAACTGTGGATTTATCGACAATCGATTTTTATCGATAGACTCTAAAAAGTAGTGAGCAAGCAATGAAAGAATATATATATCCTCGCTTCTATATTAATATACAGATAAGCAAAGGAGCAAAGCTTTTGGTATGATATATACACAATGTGATCAGAAATAATGCCATATCGTTTATCAAAACTTGATGATACCCCTTTGCAACCACATTTTAAATGAGTACAAAAAGCATCGCTTACACGCCAACCAAATTTCTCAACTGGAAAAGTTGCCAGAACGAACGAACACCCCTAACACTTCAACCACCCTACCAATCGCATAGCCCCTAAAACTTTTGCACTAAAAAAAGTTGCGTGCATGTCAAAAGTTGTCTGGCATAAGTAATGTCTGCTGCTTCTGTTCCTTCTGTGCGCCTGGGACAAAAAAATTTCAATGCGTATTTCTGTAGCTTTGGCTGCCAACATGGAAATGAAAATGGACGCTGTTTTGTGGTTAGATTGCTATATGTGTGTGTTTGTGTGTTGTCAAGACAGCAGCCTACCAGTGTGTGAGGGTGATTGGTTGAGTGGTTTGTTGGGTGTTTTATTTTTTATTTTTATCTTTTTCTGTAGATTGCACGATGATAAATGGCCGTTCAATTCAACTGAAAGCCTGTCAGTGTGATTTAAGTGAGTCCACTCAGCGCCACTTGACGCGACTTTCAAATGCTACACAAAAACAACAACAATATAACATAAAAGCGTTAACTTTTTTACGCTGAATTTAGATTTATTTCTGTGAAATTAAGCGAGAGCAGCATCAGTGGCCAGAATTGAATTTATCATGCGCCTCCCTGCCCACGCTGTCAAAATAAAAGCCACATATTTATACAAAAAATATATTTTAAAATTCACCACACAAACGCAAATGCACATGAATATAATCAAACAACTTTGTCTCTAGTTGCGCCGTTGTTTATGTTGAATTTAAATATGCAAATTGAAGCCAGGCCGCTTAAAAGCCGCAGCACGTCAACAAAGAGGAAGCAAGATGTTTTTAAAATTTAACGCACACTTTACTCAACTACGAATGCGTTGCCCTCCGCCGAGCACTAAAAAATAAAATAAAAAAAAAACCAGCTGTAATGAGAAAAAGGTCGCTCATAGCGTATTAAATCATAAAACGCCTGCACTCAGAGATAAATTAAATTAAATCTTTAGTATCCCATAATAATATTGCCCAAAACCTAAGTAGACTCCATCTATTTCTGTCTCACTGTCTCAAGACTTTGCTACTCCCACCTTTGTATACATGTATGCACATTTGTGTCTGTATGTATTTGTCTAGTTTGTTCAAAAAACTTGTCCAAAACTTTGAGCGGCAAACAACTTTTGTGCTCTGTCTTGTTTCGAATGCCTTATGCACTCAAAAAAAAGCATAAGTTCTAGCAAAATGAAATTCTTTTGATATAATTTTGTGCTTCTAAGAAACAGAAAAACTTAAAAATAAAATAAAAAAAATGTATTCTCTTTTGGAATTTTGATTTTGTGTCAATAACTTTGTTAAAATTACTTTTCAACAAGCTAAATTATGAATTTATGATAACAGTCAAGTATTTATGACTGAAAAGAATGATTGGCTAAAAATAAGCTTTTTTTCTGAGAAATGTTCATTTCAGGACATTAAATTTTGTGAGTGCATTAAATCAGTGATTTTCTGCTACTTTTGCTGGCGACATCCTATCAAAAGACCATCATCAGGCAGGGAAACTACGGGGAATAAGCCCTTTACAAATTTCGCCAAGTCTCTCTTGTCTAGCGGGAGTTTCGGCAACGAGATAAAAAAAAAGTATCAAAACCAATGTCGTTCTGAATCTTTTCGCTTGGCTGCCACTGCTTTTTCCTGAAAATCACCTACACACCCACAAAAACGGTTGAACATTATATAGGTTAACCGCATCAAGCATGGGCGACATTTTTGCGTAGGAGTCGCGTACGCATAAATCAACGCTGTACTTGACACAAAATATTTGCGAATGTACAGACAACATGCAGTGGCTAGACAAGAGAATGTCAGCTGATAAGCGGACGCCACTCGCCATCAGTTTATTTTTTTAATTTGCCCAAATAGGTACGATAAATAAAAGTCAAAGCAACACACAAACCAGTTGACTTAATCAGCGTCCTTGATCTGATCTGTGTGTGTTTGCTGTGCATAATTTAGACTGAGGTCAACTTCTTGTACATAGTATAATTTGTCAAATAGCGAACAACAAGGGGCAACACAACTGTTGTGTCTGAGCGTATGCGATAGAACATGTCTCGTTAGGTTTAAGTGTCAATATGAAGGCATAATGATGCAATTAGTTACCTGCCGATGTTGTGCCAGCTGCAGGCGCCGTTGACGTTGTCACCGAACTTGGATGAGCAAAGGTTCGCACCTGTGGTCGAAAATTGAATTTTGCCCCCGATGCTTTGGCGCCCATACCGATATTCTCCTGATGCGATTTACCGCTGCGCAGCACAATGTAAACCTGTTTGGCAGAAAATAAACAAAGAGCATGGCAACAACTTTAAAGTCCATGCAAACATTTAATGCACAGACACACACACGCATACCTTGCTGCCAAAGATGAGGGCCAGCAGCAGTGTTATCGTCAGCTGTGTGTGGCAAAAGAATATGATATACAACAGGTCCGGATTAGCGGGCGATTGCAGGAAGAGCCTGAAGGTGAGAAACCAATAATATTGTAAATGCCAACTTAAAGATAACGTTACTCAGACAAAAAAAATAAAATAAATATGATCAAAACAAGACTTACATGGACACGTTGAGGAAACAAGTGAGCAGGAACTCATTGTAGATGGCCATTGATATGAAGCGGCTTTCGTTGAATTCTGACGGTGCCTTTCTCACCATTATGCACAGTCGAACGCCCCAGGCCAAGAACAATACTTCCACTGTTTGACAGGAGCATACAAAAAAAAAAAAAAAAAAAAAAGAAGAAAGAGGCGGGTTTTGGGTGTTGAGTGCTTTGTGCATTTGTATGGTTTTTAACTTTGGTTTGAATTTTAATTAAAAACTTCAGCTGATTTAATTAGATGGCGATGCCTACGAGCCTTACATTTCATTATAATTTCCAGTCATATTCAATTTTCCGAAAACATATTATGCAAAATAAATGTCTATCATACGTGTGAGTTTCGCACATTTCGCATTTTTGCAAATTAAAATATATGCTGCAAACTTTCCAGCGAGAAATTTTGCTTTTAACAAGAAGCAACTGCAATAAACAATTTTGAATGTTTACTTCGTGTTGTAAACTAAATTATTTATTTTGATATGATTTTTTCTTTTGCGTATTCTTAACGGCAAAGTTTTTTAATTAAGACAGTTGTAGACTGCGCCAGCAGCTGGTAACATTAAAAGCTCGTCACTGCTCACAAAATAAGCGAAAATACTATCAAAATAACTCTATTTATTTTAAGCTATGCTTTCATATGAATATAATTATATGTACTGCTTTATATACATATGTATATAGATAATAACAAGTTCTTTTAGAAAATTTGTTTTTCATTTTCACCACAAAATAAAGTGAGCTAATGAAAACTGCGAAAAATGTGCTCCAGAGCTTTATCAAAATAAAAGCAAACCTAATTAATACAGTTTATTTAATATGATTTTGTTGTAAAAATTAGCTGATGAAACTGACAAAAATACGTTTGAATTAGAGCGAAATTTTCGATAATTTTTAACAATGAATTTTTATACTCAATATTTTAGAGCCATTTGATTTTAACTCCAAACATTGCACAATGTAATAATCTTCTTGCATGCTGATCTCTGTCTATCTATCGTTCGATAAAGGACCTTTTAAAATGGCCAACGAATGTTTTTGTGTGTGCTTTCGCCTGACTTGCAATTTGCGAATAAGCGCTTTAAGGTCGCTGCCTCTCTGTGCCTTTTTGACGCATGAAAGCGAGTGAAATGGAGAGTTAAAGGGGTTGACTTGCATTAAGCTGCAGTGGCCTGCAAGGACAACGCACATTGCACATTCTGTGGCTGTGGCCTTTCGACTGGATTTCATTTAAAGCCTAGAGCAAATATACGTACGTTCTCCATTGTCAGGCAAACGCTGCCTGTTGTTCTGGACAACACAATGTTGGCATTCCAATATTTGTGCACTTCACTTTTATTTCATTTTCTTTCTGTATTTTTTTGTGTCACAGGGGGCGTAAACGTAATACAGCCTTCTGTTGGTTTTGTGCATCATTGCTTTGTTTAAGATATTAAGTGACTTCAGGATCAATCAAGAGTTTAATGCTTTGATGAATGAAATCTCTTTACTGCCTGTTCATTGTGTGCTTACTTACTCGAAGTGAATGTGTAGTCCCACCAATCCGTTTTGCACAGGAACGCCTTAAGGTCATCTGCCGTGCGTCCAACTACAACATCCGGTGGCGATACCAGAGTCCGCACTAGCAAACAGGTTCCAATTGCGCCACAAATAATCCCCAGTCGCTTGAGCAACGCTGCATCTGTGATTTTGACAGCCTTGGCAGAGCGAACGCGAAATATCACAGAAATCCTGTGTGCAAAATAATGTGTGTAAAAAGTCAACTCTAAACGCTATTCTTAACTTACCGCCAGGTCTTCAGCATCAATGCTCCATAGGTCAGAGAGAAGCCAATCTCACGCAGCCAAATGCGTGCTGTACACGTGTAGAGATTTGGATTCGGATACATCACAATATTCTGCGAAAAGGAAAAAAATCGTAAGGAAGGAAGAGAAATGCAAATAATTTACTTTCCACTCGAATAATGATTGAGACGGTTTTGGTCACTTAGAATTGCAAAAATAAATTGATTTTAAGACGCCAACGTCTTGCAGCATTACCCAGCATAGCAGTAGGAATAATAATAAACCGTCAACAGAAACGGGAACATTGGCAATTCAACTGTTAAATTTATGATTGTCGGGCATAACAAAAGTCAACCTTTTGCATGAATTTTCGTTGATTTTTTTGACTTTGTTAATGTATATTTTGCACAGCTTCTTAAGTTAAATGTGCTTTGGTTTATTCAGAAATATTAATAAATCAATGCCAGAATGAATATGAAAAGATTTAAATCGCTTCTTCTTCTACTTGAACATCTATTCCAAACACATTTAAAAAAATCATAAAGCAAACGAGAGCCTTAGCCTGAGCACATAATGTAGTATCTTCTTAAGCTTCTGTCTGCCGTTCATTGTGCTGCTGCTGGGAAAGTGGCAATAACGATGTCTCAAATAAATAGCATAATATTTCTTTTGCCTCGCATTCGCATTGTGTGCTGTCTGCGTGTGACTGTGTGTGGGTAAAACGATGAACTCTCACTTAAAGTTCTTTATTTTGGCAGTTGTATCCCAATTTCGTATTTCACAAGTCATAAATCAATCAAACGAAATGGTGCTGAAATCAGTTTTGATTTAAATTTGTATTGTGTCCAAAACATGGTTGAATTTTATGTTGGAAATTACAGTTTAAACCCAAATATATTTCTATAAACGTACATGTTTGAACCAATACTCGGCTTAATGTTACAAACAAAAATAAATAAATATTTTAAACAATAAATTTATTGGAATTCCAAATCGATTGCAATGTAGACAAGAATATTGCTACAAAATTCATGAAAATTTGATGTTTCAATAAAAGTTTTCCATCAGTAGAGTATTTATTTGTATTAAAAGCTCGATGAAAATTCACAAATAGTCATGCATGATTTATTAGACACGTAGAAGATTTCTTTTTTATTTGAGTTGTAAATGAAAATAAATAAGTTAGTTTAACTAACAGAATACCAAGAATAACTAAACTTTTGGATTAACTATGAGTTAAAATAAATTCCAAGAAAAGCTACAGCTTTCGTGTGTTTAATGTGCTAGACAACAGCTGCAGCTTATTTTGAGTTGAGCTTAAGTAAAACTTACCGTGCAATAAATGCAGAATGCTCCCAGTGCAATGACCCGCAATAGGGCTGGACTTGCGGCGCGCACAACCTGCAATTTTCGAAAATGTTTATAACAAGTTTTGTGCAATTGGGTATTAATGGATAAGAGCTATGAATGTGCGCCATTAAAACGTGTAGAGCGTGGTACATGGCAAATGCTTAGTTAGAATTGAAATTGAAACCGTCTCTCATCTGCACAATTGCACAGCAAACACAAAGAGGTCTCTGTCTCTCTCCCTCTCTGTGACCCTGTTCAGACGAGCTAAAGTCACACTTGTCTGCCTGCTGGCTGTCAGACTGAGGAGGATTTAGCAGCATTTAATTAGTTAGTGTAGAGGACATGAGACTGAAGTTGAGACAGACGTAAATGCGACAGAATCGCTTTAAAAATAAAAACAGTTTAGTTGGTTGACTGCGCTGATTCGTTCGTTTCCCCTTGGGGGCCGCACACAATATATATATATACGAATATAGGAGGAGTGTGCGCGTATGGGTGCGTGCACAGCAATGTATTAAAACTATTCGTCAGGAAGACACGACTTGTCGTATACTTAATGAGTAGCGCACAAGTGACAATGGACTGGCTGCAGTTCACAGTAAGTGCAAAAGAAAGCGAGGAAGAAATGATATCTGTATGTGAGAATGTTATCACTTCCAATTAGATGCGCGACAATGTCCAGGATACGCCACAAGCTTCACGTAGCACGTCGAAAATTAACTTGAAACAAACAATGCTAAGCTGCTTAGCATCACAATGACAGCAGCTTAGGTTACCCTCAGGCATTTGACAGCAGCATCACGGCCCCAAAGGCAACTTCACTTAAGCTGGCCCACTGGCTTACAGCAAAAATAATAGGAATAAAAGTTGTCCCTGCCACTTTAAACAAACGGACAGACTTACTGGCAACAGTATAATAATTTTACTTTCGGAATGTGTGTGGGTGTGTGTGCGTTGGTCACTTACTTACCTTGACTTGTTGATAGCGAAATGTGAACCAGGCAGCCGGAGGCAGCAAGCCGATGACAATGCAAGCGAGGGCAAGGATGCTGGAGCGCATGGGCCAATTGAGGGCAGCAATGCAGGGCGAGCCATCCTCACAGTAGTCACAGCCCTCGGCGCAAGGCAGGCATTCGTATTCGTTGTTACTGTTGTAAGTAGAGTTCTTGCCCTGCGGGTCGAGATAGCGACAAGAAATAAATATGGGTGGTGTTTGGATGGTTGCAAAGTTGGTTACAGGGTGGTTGCATATTTAATGAGTGTTTCGGTTAAGTGTTGGCAATTATTGAAACCATCTGACTCAGCCATTTTTTGGTGCGCCGTGACAATGTTAATTTATACCACAAATTCAGTTTAAAATAAATACCTACCAGCATAAGCTTCTCGTACTCCTCCTCCAGCAGGCTGCCATTAAAAAACTTTTGCAGCGAGGCAACGTCGGGAAAGTAGAAGCCCTTGCGGCACAGGCATTTGTACGAGCCACGACGAAAGCCCAGACCCATTATAGCCTCGCACTGTGGTTAACGCACACAGAGACGGAGATAACGATAACAGATAGAGAAAATAAGGTGAAAGTGGAAGTGACAGCAAAATTGAAAGCGTTAGAATATACACTTGCAGAAAAAAGTGTACTTATTATCGAACTTGATGAAAGAACACTTGAAAAATAACTTATTTTATATTTTTAAATATATCTTCATATAACTTCATATAAATGCTATTAAAAAGGCTGCAAATTCTTACCGTATAACAACAGTAAAACCTTTTTATTGTGATTATACTTAGCTATTTCTATAAGAAAACTTAACTTTTGAAAACCATTAAAAAAAAACTATTTGAAACTCTTCAATAAGGAAATTTGTAATAAGATTGTTTTTTGTGTGTAACACTTTTAGTACCCACCATGGTGGTGCGTTGTTTGCACTTGTCGGTGCCGGCAAAAATGTTCAGCGGTCGTTTTGTGCCCGGTGTATGCCGCTGAGGGCACTGGTCGATGTCCACACGCCGCAGGTCAATATCAATGCCAGATGTGCCCCTGCAAAAAAAAAATAAAAATTGAGAATGACGTTGCCAGCGATGATGAGCGATGGCGTTAAATAATTTATATCATTAATTTGTCAATGTTTAACAATCAACTGGACGCCACTTAAACCAAATGGCGCCATTTGTAAAATCAACTCTATAAAACGTGCGTAGCTCAGCGCCAGCGGTCTGATATTTATATATATATGTTAGTAAATAAGTATGTGTGTGTGTGTGTGTGTAAGACAGTCCAAACTAGAGGCTATATTGCGAGCAATAACAAACAATAAATTTTTCCTTTGATTGCGCATATGGCTGGACATAGGATAAAGGATAACAACCAGGCGGAAACTAACAAGCGTGTTTTTGATTCCGGTTTAGCAAAATGAAAATGAACGCAAAACGAATATTGAAGATATTGCCCACGCCTTGCTTTGTCGGTTTACAAAGCTATAACATAAAGCCCTGAAAAGGGTACACTAAGCCAAACTCGGACCGAACTCACATATTCACTAAACCAGCTCAAGAAATTCTATATGCCAGATATTTCTTTGGCCAAAGGGGCAGCTGGCAACACCCAATTACACGCATTCCTAAGCAGCAATTCCGGACGACTTTGAATCATGCAGCCGGAACATATTTTGAATTTGACGCCCAATCTAAGGTCCAGTACGAACAGTGGAACATTCATACAAAAGTTTAAATATAGCTTGGATAAAACTAATCAGATATCGTTTTGCCATATAGATAAATGCTGCGGTTTTCAATAGCAACGAGGATCAAACATGATATACAATAGCATCTACTCTGTAGGTTGAAGCCCATAAAACATGTTGTTGAATTGATTTTGATAGATTGAATTGATTTGATTTTCAGCGAAATTTCTATACCACAACATAAATTGTTTAATGTTCTCCTCTCAAAAAACAAATATTTCCAAAAATGTTTCAACAACTGTTCTACCACTGTGAGTCTTTTTTTTTAACACATACGTTAACGCACGCATTCACATTTAGTTGGGTATTCTATATGTGTTTCCCTATCACCAATTGGGGTCGGGACTTTCATGTGCCCGTCATTTAATATTGACATATCAGTTTTTCATATGATTGTTTCTGACAACTTATTGAATGATAAAAAAAAAAAAAAATGGAAAAAAATGAAATGAAGGGATTACTTTGGCGACGCCGGACGTATCATATTACATTATAATAATGATTATGTTAATTCTCGTGCAGTTGATCCCAACGCCTTTTGTATGCCATCCATCCATCCGTTCGGGTTCCTTTTCTCTTATTGCCTTTTTTGCTTATATGGTTGCCCTTTTTATTATTGTTATTCGGTGATGTTTACGTTTTGTCAGCGTTGCTGTTGCCTTTATATTGTATCGGTTGTTGTTGACAGTTTTCAAGATAATTTGTAAAAGGATATCGTAAAAATAGCTTATAATAAGCTGAACGGGCATCGGGCCGAATGAGTTTTGTTGCGTTTCACATATTGATTTATTAGTTTCGGCGTCTTTTAGCTCCTGTTCTTTGTATTCTATGCGTGAGCAGGATAAATGCTTTTTTGTAGCTTTAATGCCGATGCCGCATTTTACCGTGTGGTGGCCTGTGCGGTGGCGTATACTTGATACGTCGTTGATTAAATGACGCTCAATGCATATAAATGAGCTGACAATTAATTGCTGTCATGCAACATTTTCCCTTTCCATACCTTTCTCACTCTTCGTCCCTCTGTTGATATATATGTGCTTACATTTTAAATGTCCTGCGCCTGTTGATTTTCTATTTTGTTGCAATTGCAATTACATTGGGCTTTCATTAAGCTTTTTGCGATCCAACCTGGTTTGCTGGTGCTACTGTTAAGCAACTGATTAGCATAATTGGGTTTTAGTGCACTGTGTCTGTCTAATTGAGTGCTTAGAGCTGCACAAGCTTTAATATTTAAACAGACAAAGCGTTGAGAAAAGAGAGAGTTCCAATGCAGCATATGGATACACATAGCACGGAGCTAAGAAGCTGCCAAGCACGTGCAAAAGCTCACTTATGCTATCTGTGTAGATAAAATGCATTTTTGTTAGACTAAATCTGGATCACTCGCAGGCATAGCACGTGCGCGCCATTTAAAAATTGCTACAGCTAATACGCTCACGCACACAAAGTACGGAATGACAGCTATCGAGTGCATTAAGTTTATTTTGGCAAGTGTGTATTTCGGTTATTTTCAACATCAACATCAACAACACAGCGCACGCACGCCTTTTTTACAATCAGTTTGTAAAACCTCCCACATGGTTGGATTTGCTGTCGCATTACGTATACGCCATGCTTGCTTCATGACACACTAACATGCACGAGGTGTGCGAGTGTTGCTGCCAAACAAACACATCCATGTAGCATCCTCTGCGAATGCATGTTATCAGATTCGCTTTTGCAGCTTTCACCTGCAATGACATTCGTTGGTTAAGCAGACAAAAATGTGCAGACATGTCCCGAAATTTGATCCACAAAATGAGGGCAGGCTAATGACAAATTTTCAGAGCAGCATAGGTGACAACGTTGACCAACCCTCTGAGCCAAATAACCTTTCGGGGTTAAAGAGAATTTATGCGCTTTAAGCGAGTGAATTTAAACCGACTATCAACGAGTTGGTTGACTTTAGAATTAAGATTTATATTGATTTTTTATAACTGTGCCAAGGATATCAGATTAACTTTAATTTTGTCTTTTTATTTTCGTTCTTTGAAAAGTGACAATTTATTTTTGATTTTTAGCTAGATTTATTCTTCAAAGTTCCTTGAAGGCAACAACTTATATAGTTTTTTTTCGGCTAATTAGGTTTTTTTCTTTAAACTTGCCTTTTCAATTCTACTGTTAAACAATATTCGAGCTGATTGCTTTCAATTGTTAAATTTGTTTTACCCACTTTGCAGATATTTGACTTCCTTTACACATGTTTAGCAACCAAGTTTTGCAAGTTCTCATAAATAAATATCTGAATGTTTTATTTGCCAACTTTCAAAAGAGAAAACATAATTTATGTTTTGTTGTTCAGTTCATATTGGCAAGTGTTACATTCGAATTCATTTGAATTCCAGTAGTTGTTTGCAACTCTGTTTGACCTTGTTATTGTTATTTGGCTATTGCCAATAGCTGCAATGTATCCACTTCAAAATCGAGAGGACAATGCGCTAAGTTCTTGTTGTTGTTGTTATTTGTTGTGTAATTGGTTGGTGTCAAGACATTGACATTGTAGCCAACAAATGACATGTGAATTGGCATGTTAGCGCTGTTTGCAACACGGATATCCCTCGTTACTAGTTCAGATACCAAGCTCACATTCCAAACAGAAGGTGCAATATGAGCGGACTAGCTTTGAGTCTTCATGAGTGTGAGAGTCTGTGTGTGTGTGTGTCACGGAATATGAGTTGCATGTGATATGTAAACGGCACGCTTTGAGATTGGAGCAAGAGTCTGTAGTTGAGTGCCGGCTGCCTGCCTGCTTCTTGTTGCCCGCAGGAGTTATGACTGACATACACACACACACACACACATAAATCTAGCATGTAAACGAAAGACAAATACACACTAGTTGAAGACTTATGTTAGAGTAAGAGTAAGTACTTGCACACACATGCATATACAACTTAAGGATTGACAGAAATCCAGCAATCTCAGAATTCATAATCATGCATATTCAGTTTTATAGAAGCTCGACTAGCTCGACTAGCTAACAAGCAGCAACTGCGTTTTCCGTCCAACAGTCTCCACAAAGGCAATGCTTATTGCAATATTTGATATTTCCGTTTCCGTTTGCCTCATTATGCTTTGCCAGTCTTTAAATATATATACAAATATGGTATGTATGCATAAATATATAAATGCAAGTCAAATAAATACAACGCTGAGATTATTTAAATGCGGAACATTCTTGCAATGTTTATTTTTTTTTGTGTGAAATGTTGTTACTTGCCCCAGCAGGAATGTCCTTTTACTCGCCCTCGTTTTTTCTATCTCTCTCTCTCTCTCTCTCTCTCTCTCTTTCTCGCTCTCCCTCTCTGTGTGTGCTCACAGCAGGCGCTTAATGTGATTTGTGCTTTATTCTTATTTGCGTTTGCATTACGTTTCAGATTTAAGGTCAGACGTCCCTCGAAATGTTTGTTCGTTTGTGCCAAATAATTTTTAGTATTATTAAGTTAATGTTGTTGGTAAAACAATGGTGCCCATTATGCTGCTGGTCGGTTGCCTGCATTTATTATATAAAAACGCAGCGTAATACATTAATTAAATCAATTAGCAACTTTTCGTGCCGGTACTCGTCTCCATCGTCATCATCGTCATCGTCAGCGTAATCGCCGTCGGACTGACTTTTTGGTTCCAGTCGCTTTTCCGCCAGTTTGCTGCCACGACGTAAACAAATTAATTTTGCGGCTAGTCTCCACAACTAATGGAATACTGATAGCAAGCACATTATTAACACGACCCAGTTAGCCAGTTGAACTTTTGCACACGAAGCGAAGCTGACAACTTTGTTTTATTTTTGTTCCTCGTTATACTTTATGGGGTATTTGCATTTTTTGCTAGCATACGAATGGCGCATATTAATTTGTACTTAAACTAACATTATGCTAATGAAGATAAAGTTAAATTTTGCTAGGCAGACAGACTTAGAAGAATGAGTTTTAAGACCCCGATTGTGTAGCAAGCAGATATTCCATGGTTGTTCAACAAAAAATGGATTTAAATAACCAATTTACTTGTAAGCTAACTTAATCCCTTTTAAAAAACTCCAACTAGTTAAACATTTTCAAATAGAGTATTTAGCCGTTCGGCAAAATTAAGTTTTCTACTCGACTCGTGCTGTTTATACAGTTTTGCACTGAGAACAGCCTTTGCCTGGCAATAGGTTTTAAGCTGCTGAAAATAATGTGCTTTTGTTTTTAGCTGCTGCAAGTTCATGTGGCAAATGAGAGGAGAACACTGCACCTAAACAACCGAACGAACTAAACGAACTTTCCAAACATTTAGACATTAATTTTGTTGCATCCGTCCATTAGGCGTGTCTCAAATTTATGTTGCATCTAATTGCAGGCAGTTAACGTGCATCCGCACAGACTGTGTTGCCTTTTTGGATAGCTGCTCAACATGTGTGTGTGTGTGTGTGTGTCAAATTTATTGAGCGTGCAAAGTCATTGAGCATTAGCGTGTTTGTTAGCCATCTTCGCTGCTTCTTATATGTAATTGATTACTTTCAATACATATTGCCTGTCAACTATGGCAAACTTAACTGAAATGACAGTAAGACTTGAATTGATAGCAGCCGGCTGCTGTTAATGCAATTGGGTACGCTTCTTAAGCCGTGAAGTGAGCGTAACTGTTATAATTACAACAGCCATTAAACAAAGTTTGAAGAAGGCAGTAAAGCAGTTGGGCTTAATTTCATTCGCTAACAAAAATGTTTTTAAACTTGTTGCTGCTGTTTCTGACACTGCTCCTTGCCCTGTCCACTGTTAAGTCTCAGACAAAAGTGAACAATGCAAAAAGTATTTCGCTCACTCGACAACAGGAGGTGTACTATCAAAAATACTGTAAGCATGACAAGAGCCGCTACCAAAAGATTATAGCCAATTGATTTTATATTGTTTCTTTTTCTTTTTGAAAAAAAAAAAATGCATAGGGCCGGAGCGCATGAGATTTACAACCACTCCGCGACCGGGTGCAACGCCTGAACCGGATGAGCTGCGTAAAGTTTATCCTTGCTACTGCTACAGGCCACCACAGCTAGGTAGGTCTGCAATTAAAGCTTACGAAAAGTATATGACAGAGTCTAACAATATTTTTATATTAAATAAATAAATACAAATTAAAAAAATGTTGTTCAGGTTTTGAAATATATTTAAAGTAAAAGCCTTAATACAATGAAAATTAACGAATATATTCAGTAAGGAGATGCAAATTAAATTATCTTTATTAAAAGGATAGCGAAGTCTAAGCTGCTTAATGGAATGTTTTGATAAATTATAACTGCGCTCATGGGATAACAAATAAATTAAATAGCTGCTGACTAAACAACAGATTGTTCGTTGGAATATCTTGTTTTTGTTGCTTCTGCAGCTGCTGCCTGTTGCCAAGCAATAATAACAAATTATGCATGAAACGATGTGGAAGTTCCAACAACGACGACGACTACAACGACTTGATAATTGTGCAGAGAGTTTACTACCATCCTGCTAAGGGCATGCTGCCTACGTTGTCTGGCTGCTGTTCTCAATTAAGTCATAAACAGCAAGAATGGCTTTAAACTGTCATTACTTTGTTGGGAATGCAGCATTGATGACACTCAGATTGATGTTGTGCAACTAACTGGCAGAATTTTGAGACCAACAGACTATAAATTTGTTCGCAACTAGTTGTAGTTTTTGATTCAAACTGTTTTGGTCTTGCTTATCAAATGGCCCAGTTTTCTTTACGTCTTTTAATTTGTGTTTTGGGGAATGGAAATATTTCAAATAAAGCGACTGACACTTTCAGCTGATTTAACAAATTTAATGAAATGTTCTTACATTTTGCCCATCTTTCGAGCGAAACAAACTAATTAAAAATGCTCAACGTACACTCTAAACTGCCCAAAAGTGGCTCCCTTAAGGATGAAAATTTGTTAACATATTTATTGATTTGGCCAACATCAATGAAATTTTCATTAAACTGTTTTAACTTTCTTCACGCTTCTACAACTTCTACAGGAACTTATAATTCTTCAACTTCTCAACTTCATTTATGACTTTTTCTCTCCACAAGTAAACAACTTTTTGCCTCAAACATTCAATTGAAAAAGTTTTCCATGAGGAAACTATACCCAAAAAAAGAACAATTTTTTTTTTTTTAAATTTTTCCTTAAAAGGCAAACGGATGAAAGAAAAGGGAAGGTTCATAATAAAGTTTCATAAATATGTTATGTTCAATGCTAATGTATTCCGATTGACGGTGCGTGATTCAAATTTGCTAACAGCTCGACCCTAAAAGAGTGTGAAATGCTTTTTGCTGTTTGTGATGCACGTGCTGCAAGTAAGTCTTGTGGCAGCTATTGTTATTGCTTCGATTCACACAGAGACTTAGCATTGTTCCAGCTATGTGGCATAAAACAAAAGGCCAAAAATGTTCCCATGCCCAGCAATTGTTGCTTACAATTCATATTTTGTCATTGCTAGCTGCAATTGTGTAGCTGGCAGTTTAAATTGCCGCAAAAAGTAGAAAAAACTGCGCGCTGTCATTTTTTTTTCGGATATAGCATTTTCTCTCATTTTCTTGTTCTATTTGTGCTCAAATTATTTATAGAACGGGCCACAAACCAAGCCACCCAACTACACAGTGGGACACTCACCCTCTGCTTAAGGGGCTGGTTGGCATTTCCCTTGCGACTTGGGTGTGTGTGTGTATCTGTTGAAATTGTTTTCTCTTGCTACTTACTTGAAGTGATAGCTGCCATTCTCATAGCCAAAGAATGGTACAGTATACGTTAGCATCCATATATTACCACCGCCACAATCGTAATATGGCTTGGACCATCTGCCATCCTCGTACTTTACGGCCAGCGTGTCATCCTCGATTCGTTCCTCAGTCCGATTTGAGTACAAATGGAAGGCTGAAAGGAAAGAAGAAAAGTATTGAAATAGATTACAATTGTATTTCAGCTGCACTGTTGCAATCGATAAACAGGGAGACATTTTGATTAAAAGTCGTTGAGAGGGGAAATGCAACAACGAATATGCAAGGACAGCAATAATGTTCTTCGCCACCTTTCAGTCACTTTGTCACTTTGTATTAAGCTAATGAGTTTGTAAGTGCAGTTTTAAATACTGACTCAGCTAAGACTAAAAATGCTTACACTTTAAAGTAAGTTATGCCTGCAAGCAGCTTAATGTTTTAAATAACAATATATTTCTTTAAAATCACAGTCAAATTTAATCTTGCGAAAGCAATAAAACATTGTTTGATAAAAAAAAAAAACCAATGCAAGCCCGATCACACGGGAGATGTGTAAACATCTTATGCTTTCAAAATTTTCTTTACAACTATCATATTAACAGCAGAGCGGCTCAAGGCTCATTTATCCGAACTTAACTTAACGTGAACAAAGCGATTTTCATTCAAAATGCATGTTAAAATTTTATGCCCAAAAATCGACTTGGGCATTGGAAAAATCTTTCGACTTCCATAACTTCGGCAAAACTGAACCAATTTTCAAAAGCAATATCTTAAAAGTCATTGTTTGACCGCTTAAATTCAACTGCATTTAAAGTTAGTAATGTCAAGTCAAGTTATGTTTTGGGTAACGATCAAGAAGTGTTTTTCGTTAAGTTGAATTGCTTGTATTGCTTAAATTAATTTCGCGTTAACTTAAGTTCGGGTAACTGAGCTTAACTGAGCCTTCAGTCGGCTGCTTCTCTGCATCTAAGCGCAAACAAGTCGAATGCAAAGCAAAGCTGTAATAATTTTTCGAGCAAAAAAAGTTAGATAGACAAAATATAACGCTAAAATAGCTATTCACCTATAAATTTAATCACACTAATACACACACACAGTTGACTCATACAGAAAGAAGCATATTTTGATGATCCTGTGTAATATATGAAAGTTTGTCCCGCAATCGCGTTTTAAAAACAGTCAGATCTAGCGGGAAAAAATGGCAGCGCTGACATATACATACATCGTGTTATGTTCGTTAGCTTACGAGCAACAAGATTTCGCCTTTTACGACAACACTAATACAATGGTACATACACCGATTCATTCTTACGTAAGTAAGAATTCTTAAGTAAGATTCTTTGTATGTATTTGAAACATGATTTTAACCCTAGAGCCTACAGATGTTTACACATAAAAAATAAATAAATAAATTAGTTCCACCATAAGCTTTATTAAAAAAGTATGTCACACTTTTTGTTGCTACTATGATTAGAACTAATATCGTCTAAGATATTTTATCTTATGGGCTAACATAATGTCATGAATGAGTAATTCTGTTTAAGATTTGCACAACCTCAACGTTGGTCATGACAACAAAGTGTTTCAAGTGAAAATACGTGCTGATGATTGTGAAAATCAACAGCTTTAAAAGTCACTTTATTAAATTCTCAGAAAGTTGCTTGATTCACAGAATGAGTAAACTGGACGTTTTTTTAACTCAGTTATACGTTTTGACTGTTTGTTTGTCTGTTTGTATGCTAGAAAACTTGTTTGCCACGCCCATTCAATAATATTTACCAACACTAAGCCAAGAAAAGTTTTCTTTTCAATCAAACATTTTTTGTTTTGCAAAGTTTCCGTTCAACCTTTTGAACAGTTTGTTGTTGCTTGTGAATAAAAATGAGCGTATCTTGTCCATGATGTTGGCAAAACGTGGCAGCAATATAAACAATTGCAAAGTTTTGATTAATATTTTAAAGGATTGTAAGCCTATTAATTGTTAAACACGAGAATCGGACACCTGCTGGGATTTAATGGCTATAAAAGACGACTGTTAAGCCTTGGCAGAATACAGAAGTTGCAGCCTCGTTACAATGCAAACGATATTCAAGTTAATTAAACCAGCTCCGCTAACGGAAAAAGTTCGCTCCCGAGATGGTTGCATCTATATGTATCGGGGCATGTGGCTAATTGGATGGCTGCCGCCCAAGGAGGGATTCTGGCGCTATTTGAATCATATGTGGACATTTACCACCTTCTTTTTTGGAGTATTTTATCTGCCGGTGGCCTATATCATCACCTATGTGAAGGATTTTAAGATTCTAGCGCCCAGCGAGTTTTTCACCTCTTTGCAGATTGCCATTAATGTGTATGGTGCCGCGTTCAAGTGCTCAATCACATACAGTTATCTGTGGCGCCTGAAAAAAACGGAAACCATATTGGATAGATTGGATGAGCGTTTAAAAAGTGACGAGGATCGTCAGAAAATACACAATGTTGTGGCACGGTGCAATTATGCATTTCTATTATACACCTTTGCCTATTGTGGCTTTATGTTTCTAACATTTTGCTCTATGGTGTTGAGTGGAAGTCCACCTTGGGCTGTTTATAATCCATTTTGGGATTGGCGGAATGGTTTAGCCAGCTTTTTGCTGCAATCGATCTTTGAGCATCTTACTATGTCTATTGCTGTGCTGCAGGATCAACTAGCGGATACATATCCACTTATATTTACCCTCATTTTTCGTGCTCATTTGGAGGTGCTGAAAGATCGCGTTAGGAATTTACGCACAGATCCGGAGATGACAGAAAAGCAGAACTATGAGGAACTAGTTAATTGCATCATGGATTATAAGTTGGTCTTAAGGTTAGATTGACAGTTTGGTTTTTTTCAAGTTTTTAAAAATTTTTTAAAATTTCTTTTCAGATGCTGCAACTTAATGCGTCCCATAATATTTCAAACGATTTTTGTGCAGTTTCTGCTGATTGGCATTGTCCTGGGTGTGACTATGATAAACATTTTATTTTTCTCTAACCTGTTTCAAGGCATCAGCTCTGCTGTGTTTGGCTTCGGCCTACTACTGCAAACATTTCCCTTCTGCTACACTTGCAATTTGCTAATGAACGACAGCGAGAAATTGTCTAACACTATTTTCCATTCGAACTGGGTCGGTAGTGAAAAACGCTACAAAACCACACTCATTAGTTTTATTCATGAAGTACAACAGCCGATCATTTTTATAGCTGGAGGCATATTTCCCATCTCAATGAACTCTAATATAACTGTGAGTAAAAAGCAAATAAATAAATAAATTTTGAACCTTTGTTTCAAATTTAAAAATTTATTTTTAACTTTTCAGGTTGCAAAGTTTGCCTTTAGTGTTGTAACCATCTTCAAGCAAATGAATTTTGCTGAAAAGTTTCAGTAGTGTATCGCATCAACTGAGAGACAGCCACAAATAGGCCGGCAAGCAACAATAAGAATGGCCAAGTTGATATTTGAGCTAAACACAAATATTTGATATATATTCTTGCACAGAATACATTTATTGTTTGTCACAAAAGAATATTTTTTATCAAGTAAAAATATGCGTATTTATTGTAATAACTTAAACATTGTTTGGTTGGAATACAATATTATTAAGATTTATTGTATTTTTAGGTTTGTAGAATAGTGTGGATGACAAGGAATCTTCTAGTCGGTCAGCCACAACTCATGGCTGGATGCCTCACAATGTTTTGTAATGCATTATTAAAGCTCTAAATATTTCGATCTTTAAAACTTACCAAAGCAAACCAGACACCACTGTGTTAAATGAAAACAATTTGAATTTTCTTGCCATAAATGTTCAATTATATTCAATTTATTTGATATAAGACCATTTTACCACAATGCGTTCTTTATACCTAAGCCCTTTTAAATTAAAACATTTTTCTGCATATTCATTTCAGCCTAAGACCTTATATATTGTCATTTTAAAGCATGAAAGATTCTGTTTAAGATTTTTACAACCTCAACGTTGTTCAAAACAACAAACTGTATCAATAGTTAAGTTAGGAGCTTTAAAAGAAACTTTACTAAATTCTCGGAAAGTTGCTTGATTCACAGAATGAGTAAACTGGACATTTTTTTAACTCAATTATTCGTTTTGACTGTTTGTTTGTCTGTTTGTATGCTAGAAAACTTGTCTGCCACGCCCATTCAATAATATTTACCAACACTAAGCCAAGAAAAGTTTTCTTTTTAATCAAACATTTTGTTGCGTTGCAAAGTTTCCGTTTAACCTTTTGAGCTCCATTTATAATAATTCATTGTTGGTGTGAAAAGATTGTTGTTGCTTGTTTTCAAAAGCCAAAAGTACACTGAGAAAAAAATAAGAACAAATGTTGATATACATTTGTCTGACTTTTTATTTTTAATGTATTGGAGTTAAAAAACGGTTGTCTAACATTTTTTTAAATTTTTAGGTTGTTTTTAAATTATGAGAAGACGTTCTTGATTTAAGAAACGTTTGTTCGTATTGGTCCATAATAACACAACGAAATTGGTTCCATTTGTACCAAATTAACAAGCAAAGTTTTTATCTTTCTTTTTGAACCATATTAAGAACAATGTTCATAAAATATGAAGGAGCATTCGAAACATATTCGGCAAGAGCACAATGACTAAATCGTTCGCATATTATTCGCGAGATCTTAGGTTCGATTCTCGGCAAAGATATTGGATTTTCATGTTCGGTAGGATTCAACAAATTAATTTTAATTGCATTTCTAACATTTTTCTAGAATCATGGGAATGTTTAGTAGCGTTAGTAGCAACAGCGCTATTTCACTTCGCTGCTATCCCCCAGCATAAAGTTTCTTAGCAATTTTCTATAGAAAGTTATACTGTGCATTATTTAAGCACCAATGTAATTTTATGTACTGATTTCGGGATGTTATTCAATATTAGATTTTGTAGGAAATAACTACAATAAGTCCAAATAAAAACAAAAATGGTTTCTTAATGACTATTGTCAACGGAAGTTCTTGATTTTTAGCTAGAATCAACGGATTTTTCTTTTCAGTGTTTATGATGTTAGCAAAACGTGACAGCAATATAAACAATTGCAAAATACATATTAGTTTATGTGTTTTTTAAAGAATTGTAAGCCTATTAATTGTTAAACACGAGAATCGAACACCTGCTTGGATTAAATGGCTATAAAAGACGACTTTTAAGCCTTGGCAGAAGACAGAAGTTGTTGGCCCAATACAATGGCAGCGTAACTCAAGTCAATCAAACCATCTCCGCTTACGCAAAAAATCACACATAACAAATAGTTGTTCTTCATTTTTCATGTTGAAACCCTTGTGTTAAATTATCAACCACAAAAATTATCATTACTTTAAGTTTTTTAAATTCAATTCATTAATTTTTATAGCCTTTATTTTCAGGTTGCAAAGTTTGCCTTTAGTGAAGTAATCATCGTGAAGCAATTTAATTTTGGTGGATAGTTTCAGTAGAATGTAAAAAACCCGAGGAACAACTTTTTTATCACTGTGTGACTTGGAAGCACTTTAAGGCTTATCCTGTTTTATATTAACGTAAAATTTGCATCTTTATTTATTGCACCCTTAAACGAGTCTGGCGCGTGCCAAGTGCTCGTCTGCAATTGCCTCTAAATAAAGACTCGCAGTAAAAAGTATACATATACTTATGTGTATGTACTATTAGGCTAATAGAGACACACACAGAGACACACACACACACATGTACTCTTAGCAACCCTCTCGCTACGACATTGTTTGTGGCTGGCATTTGCATAGAATTTGTATATGTTAGTTTATCTCATAAGATTTAGCTGATTTAGTTATGCTGCGCAATTGCGAGCCCAAAAATAAAAATGAAAATGGAAATGAAAAGCCGCAAGCGGATCTAAAATAACTTGACTCTTCGAGAGAGTGAGAACGAAAGAGTGGGTAATGGTAGCAAATTGTGTTAACAGACGGAAATTACAACAGCCATGGCTGATGAGGGAAGCTCGAGTATGAGAATACGATACCACGAAATAATCAGTGCCAAACACACACGCACACTCACACACTCAAACTCATAGAAAGAGCAGATTGTAAAAGTCGCCCGAAGCCAGAAATGTCCTGAAGAAATTCGCTCATTTATTTATATATATATGAACGTATATATTACTGTTTACATCATGTATGTGATCTGTATTTAAATTTTATGTTAAGCACGTGACGAAGCAGACAGCAAAAATATATAATACAAATATGTACATTTGTACTTGTTGTATTTATATTTGTATAAAGTATATATCGCATCATCGGAAAAACAGCCACAACGACGACAGCTAGCAACAATAACAATGGCCAAGTTGATATTTTTGAGCACAAAAGCATAAATCTGCTTAAGTAAATGCTATGTGCATTGAGAGCATATTTATTGTTTGTCGCATAAGAATATTTTTTATCAAGTAAAAGTATGTGTATTTATTGTAATAACTTAAACATTGTTTGGTTGGAATACAATATTATTAAGATTTATTGTATTTTTAGGTTTGTGGAATAAAGTGGTTGACAAGGAATCTTCTAGTCGGTCAGCAACAACTCATGGTTGGATGCCTCACAATGTTTTGTAATGCATTATTAAAGCTCTAAATATTTCGATCTTTAAAACTTACCAAAGCAAATCAGATAAACTGTGTTGAGTGAAAACAAATTGAATTTAATTGCCATAAATGTTAAATTATAATTTTTTATTTTTTGTTGCTTTTGACTGTTTGCTTGTTATAAATTTCGATTATGTCACCGTTAATTTTGCACATTAAGTGCGTTGAATTGGAATTGGTTTCCACTTATTTTCGGCTTTGTTTATTTGTTTTCCAATTACAATTAATTAATGTAAGTCTGTAATTTATTGATAATAAAGTCATTAAGTAAACTCATGCAATAATTACACAATTTATCGCTGTTTGCAAGCACCAAAAAGTGGCAAAATCAAATTAATTTTGTAATTTCCTAAATAAAATCATTTCTTTGAATATGGTTTATTTTCAACAAAATTCGCCATCAAAATTAATGTATAAACAATTGAACGATAATCGTTTACACCGCAAAAATACATAATCATATTAATTGCGCTTGAATTGGCCATCAATTTGTTGTGGTTGCAAAACATTGATCTAGTTTTTTTATTGGTTTTTTTGCTCCACTGCCGCGAGAAAATCCCTGGAAATTTAATAAACTTTTACGCTTGCACTTTGTGCGCCAAAGGCAAAGTGAATTCAGCACCCGGACAAAGTTTTTTTCGCCGGCAAAAACTTGAATGCGGGCAAAAAGCACGCCGGAGACTAACGACGAGCACAAGTCTAAGGAAGACTGCTGAAGGCTGAAGGCAAGTTCAAATATGCAAATGCATATAAATTGAAAGTCAGCGGTGCTGTGTATGCAGATATCACTTATACGACCTTAAGGCGCAATTTAGTTGGTTCGCTGGTGTTGAGTTTGCTACAAAATGTCCATTTTGCCACACGCAAAGCGAGACACACGCACAAACACATGCACGTAGCGAGAGAAAACGGCGCCTGACCGTAAATCATAGAGCATACCGTGTGGCATCTTTCAAATAAGTTTTATGGTAGCCGCGTAGCGACATAGCGAGGTCGTCCTGGTTACCATAGCTACACGACTCGTAGTCAAAAGATGGTCAAAGGACACACACACACACAAACACACATTACATAATCATTATTTTTCAGACCAGTAACCAAATCGAACCCGCATAATCGACTTTGAAATAAAGACTCTTTTATCGGAAACATCAACATGATTTTCCAATAGAATGCAAGGGTATCCAATGTATGTGTGTGCCTGATTGCATTAGCACATGCATATTTGTTATAGCAAACAAAAAAAATGCATGCTTAAGAACCCTTTAAACGAGTTTCTGCATAAATGTGTAAAACGAACTGCAATCAAGTCCAATAGTCTATGTTTACACACATACGTATACGTAAGAGACAGAAATGCAGAGTGGATTCCGTTTATTATTTGGGCTACAAATAATAACTAGCTGCAACTTGGTTTATTCTATTTTTTTTTATTATTTTTTTTTTTTTCAATTTCCTACCTTACAAATGAAAAAATGAATTTCTATCTGTGACGCTTTTGTTTACTCCTGTTGAAGAAGGCTGCAATCTGCTGCTGTCTGCCTGGCTGACTGCCTGGTCGAACTAAAATGGCATTAGTATGCATGGTTCCCAAAAGGGGGGTCTAAACGAAAGCTTGCCACGGTGGCAGCGACGTGTTTGTTTTCGATTCCGTTTGTCATTTTTTGTTTAATCATTTTTTTTGCTCCGGTATTTTTTGTATGTTTGTGCACCATTGCAATGGGCGCAGATCACATGCAATTTGTCGAATCGAAAATGCTGTCTGCCAACCACGAACCAAATACTCGTAATAGCCCCGGCTTGCGTGCACAAAATTCACATACGAAGCTACACTCAAAAAAGCAGTTCCTTCTTTGCTGTATGTAAACATCTAAATATTTTTTCAAGGAACTTAATTGTGTTTCCACAAACTTAAGCAAAAAAATAGCACAAGTATTTCATTTCAAGCTTCAAGAGCTATATTAAGATCTTAAATTATTTTTCTAATAACCAGAAATCTTTTGATTTGTCGATTTCATAAAAATCGGATCAATATTTTCCATGGTGTATGCACACAAATGTAATGTGTTACGTAGTACGTACACAATGTATGTGCCTGCGGGCAGCCCAGCAAATAATTTGCATAGCCAACATGAGCATTGCAAACACGACACGTGGCGTATACGTAACCTTTAATTTGCAAATTATTTATATCGGAATACTGCGGCCTACCATCGACATCTTTGTGTGTTTGAACTGTTAAGCAAACCAAAATGGACTGACTGACTGTTATTAAACGAAGAAGGAAAAAAATCTGGCGCTTTATTTAATGCAAATCAAAAGAATTTCGCATTGTCAGTTGCATTTAATGCCTGGCATTGGCAAACTGATTGTTATTCTGTAGTATAAGCCTCGAAGCATGACCCGATTAAGTCTGCTTAAATGAAGTTGGTTCTTGCACTTAATTTAATTCACAGCACAATTACACGCACACACGTGCACAATGTTAACTTTGTGACATGCATAAATTAAGATTTTTTCCATCATTTTCTGTCTTTTTTTTTTTTTTTTGGGTATGTTGAATTAAATTGTCCCAGGTGCGCATTCAAGAGTCACAGCTAATTAGAAAGGGGCTTTTCGAGGGTCCATTCATTTACATTTTAAGTGGCATGCTCATATATAGAGTATTTATTTCTATGCGTCGCAGTTGAGAGAAAGACTTCTTATTTATTTGCTTAATTGTCGGGGCTATGGTAGAAAATGTTGCTCAACCGAAAACTGGCAATGATAAAGCGCTAGTAAAATATATAGGCGTCTCTAAATGGCCAGAAACGGCATTTCGCAATTAGGCAACAGCCATAGAACAGAAGCTTCACTTTTATGGCCCCAAGAGTGCTCTTGTTCTTGTTCATGTTGTTGTCGACGACGTCGACATCGTTGTCGTTGGGGACCGTGACTTATGAAGTCACCGATTAAAGCGCACGCAGCAAATATTTATGTATATTCAATGCTCCATGTACTATGTACAGGAAGCACTTAGACGATAGCTTCTATCGGCGCATAAATAAGCTGTCCCCTGTTCCCCTTCTCTTGCAACTTCATATAAATCAGTAAATACTTACATTTCAGGTACTGCTCGTTGCGCGCTATCACCTTTTCGGCATTTTTGCGAGCCAGAAAGAACCATTCGGATGTGTTGCCCAGGTAATGATACTCCATGGCCAGATCCTTGGCGAATATGGCGCCTAGATTTGGTGGTGGCAATCGATAGGCAAATGGACAAAAGAGTCCTGGCTGTGCTGGATGTTCATTCCAGTCGAAGCAGTTGCCCGCTGCAAATATATCATCGTCAAATTCCACCATCGACAGCACTGAGGCGTGCAGCAAGTTGACATCCTCTTGCGCAGAATGCGACGTCATCTTAAAGATTCTATGGGTTTGGAGTGCATACATAAAAATAAAGAAGAGAAACAACAGTTAAATTTACGAGCACGTTGCAATTCAAACGGAAATTGCATTAAAAATCCATGGAATCTTATATATCTATATATGTACTATAATAAAAAGATACTAGAGATAGTAGAAGTTCAGTGGTGCAGCCGGGTTCAGTGGGTGAGTGGGAGGGTGGGTGAGGCTGCTTCTGGTTACAAAAAAAAAAACTTATTATTGTTTGGCTGGCGACCGGGGCCATTATTTCTTTCATTTTGTCAGGCTGTCATTTAAATTTTATAACGCAACACTTCGAAAAAAAATGTGCTTAGCAAATTTGGAAAATGGTGATGCTTAATTTTAGCAAGATTTTATTTTTGTATAATAATAATATTATTTTGATAACGAAAAATGAAAAAGTTTTAGTTTTAGAATAATTTATAAGAAATGTATTTTTCTGGAAAATGCTGCTTCAGAAGCTTAAAAAAAAGCTTTATTGCCTGCATTAAAAAGCATTGGGAATTAAGGAAAGTAAAAATGGAAAAAAATAATTTATTTCGCTCAGTGTTTATGTGACCAGAACCGAACTTGGGTTCCCGGCACGAACACAAGTGCGCTTATAGGCGCAGCACGTTATGCTGCTTCAAGCTGTGCTCAAGTGCTCCAAGCGTGCTCCTCGCTGCCAGCAATGGCTATTGTGCGGTCTTAGCTCTCTATCTTTCTCTCTCTCTCTCAGCCCTTCTCTGTCTTCCCTTCTAGTTGTTTAAAACTAGGTGTGTGTTTGAAAAAGTAAATGGGAATATTGTGTTCAAGATTTTTGCTTTGTGCACTATTCGCTAAGGCCGCCCGCTGTAAAGCAAACCCACCCACTATTGTCAGTTTTCACAGTGTAGTTTGTGCCGCCCGCTTGGTATTAATTAAAATGTCCCTTTAACATATCATTTTCTTTGAGCCACAACAATAGCTACTGGCTGCCTTGTGAGAGTTCTCACAAAAGTTTGTTGTTTGACTTTCCGTTGTGTTTATCCTCATTTATTTTGACTATTTGAATTGTTTACAAAAATGTCAAAACAAAAAAATTTTGTTTTCAAGGTTATTGTAAATCGCAAAAAGCCAAATTAATGAAGACCTTAAAGTCATGGCTTTGTGTAAACAGTATTATAAACATAACAATGTTTTTAAGAAGGACAAATGCAAATTTAATAATATATTTTCATAATAAACGTATATTCATCAGATAAACGGTCTGCATAGTTTTGACAAGCAAATCAACTTGAAACGTTTTAAAACTGACATAAGATAATCAGAAATCATTGACAAATCATTTAGACAAATTTAAACAGATCTCACATCTAAACTTACACTAATATATCAATAACAATGCGAACTATTAATTCAAGCCGATTTGCTGCGTTTGGCAATTTCTTGTATGAATTTGACACAATCGCTTACAGTGGGCGTGGTGCTTTAATTAGTTGATCTGAGTTCGAGGCTCATTTGTAAATGTCAGTGACATTTTGCCATCTAGCCATTGCGAAGAAAAAGAAAAATAAACTCATAGCTGGCTAATGATGATGATTCTGAGTGCTGCTCTTGTGCTGACAATGCAACAAATTTTCAGACAGCTTCTTGACCTTGCCAAGCTTTGCACTTTCACATACTACAAACAGATATTATTAAAGCGCAGAGTTTGAGCACAGTTGAGTGTGATAAGTATATAATTGATGTGGTCTTGCAACTGATGCCACGACACATGATTGTTGCTACAAATGTTTAATGAGCTGTCCACAAATGAGTGAAATGTAGCTAAGTCCTCCTCGCTCTCTCTCTTTCTTTCTGTCTCTCTATCGACAGACCACTCAAACCCCTTCGTTTGCGTATTCTCTAGAGTAAGTGCAGTTACGCCACCTTCGTGCTACCCCTTTACCACTATTGCCAGCCATTACGAAAATTGTGTTAAAGACACTTCTCCACACTTAAGTGTTGCAAAGGGTTAAAACAAGCACTAAGCTTTGCAGCAGATGCGTCAACCAACTAGATACTTAGACAGAAAGACAGAAAGACAGACAGACCGACCAACAGACATGAAGTCAAAGCAGTTTACTGTTTCTCTGTTCCTGTTGATGCACTCAGGTGTAAGTATATTTGAAAGTACAAACAGCAGTCTCTCTCTCTCTCTCTCTCTCTCTCTCTCTCTCGCTCACTGGCCCCTTTTTCCTCAAGCTATATTTAGAGAAAATAGTAACGCTCTAATGATTTAAATCGACAATCGCCTTAAGCCTTACAAAGTTTTTGCTATTTTAAGAAAACGTTTTACCTTTAGGAAATTTATTCATTTTAAATAACAATTTATTCAACAAAATGGCGCAAAATGTTAAAGCAAAATTAAATCAGTAAATTTTTGTAGCGCTATTTTTATATAATGAATGGGAGAATCAGCTTTTCGGATGGGGCCCAACTCAGTTTTCTTACCTAGCTCCAACTTTATAGATTTGCTAAGATTCGTTTTCTAAGTGTTATTTACACATAAAAGCAGATGGACTTTTGTAATTTGCTGCTTTGTTGTGTGCGTGTGTCATTAAAGAAAGGTGCCGCAACTTGTGATGTTGCTTAAAAAGCTCCTGACATTTAATTAAAAAATCATTCACCAGCAGCATAAAGCAGTGGCAGCATTAGCAACAGCAAAAATCGTTAATAAGTCCGTTTATCAGCTATCTGCTTTGTCTGTCGTGATTTTCTATTGCTCTGCTACTGCTCCTCCCATTTTCACTCATGTGTCTTTTGTCTTATGAATCTCCATGACAGTCAAAATGGCGCCTAAGCCGTCATGAGCCGCGGGCCATGTTGCTTATTTGTTTTGCATATGACGGGCGTCTGCACGTCATCCACGTTCCCAACATTTTCAAATACATATTACAAAATTGTGAAAGTCGGAGATAAGAAGAAAGCAACAGCAACAGCAAAAGCAGCAGCAACAAAACAAGCACGGAACATCAAAGAGAGTGAGTAGCAGCAGGCATTTAAGCTGCTTTTTATTCAAGTATAAAAAATGCCGACAAGCAGCTGACACATACACATGACACACACGAACACAGACAGGGATCCTTTTTTTGTGCTGCAGCCAATTTATGGCTGATAGAGCCTAAGTCACAATTTATATTGATTTAGATTTGGAATCAGCTCAACGAAACAAAACAGCAAATACATTTAGTTGCGCATATCGCAAATATAATTAAATTAATTCTATAAGATCAACCAAAAGCTCAAAGCAACACGGTCAAACAAGATTCTCTTTATAAAAAGATAAAAGAAAAAGGCATAAAATCAACAAAAACCAAAGTAAACAATACAGTTAAGTTAATGGCGAACAAATATGCTTTGGTCTAAATACAAAATAAATAAATCAATTTAATTAGCTTTAAAATTTCATAGCTGAGAATTTGCTTTGGAAATTTATTAAAACAAACACGTTTTTAAATGATGTCATAAGGCTTTAATTCCACATTTAAAGTACAAAATATTTCAATGTCTTCGGCTAGGGAATTTAACCAAAAGGTATCCGTTTGTTGGCCATTTCTCAGCATTCAAGTAAAGACAAAGACAAACAGTCAGCCCTCAAGTTTCAACATTATACAAGACTCTCTGTCGCCAGCATCGTGTCCTTCGAGTCCTTTGTTCAAGCACCTTACGGGCCCAACTCAGTCAAATGTGTCTCTCTGTGTGTGTGTGTGTGTCTCATGATAACTAGTTGAAACGCTTCAACGCCGACGTCTTAATTGAAAGCGAAATGTTCCAGTTTAATTTTTCAAAGCACATTGGCAAGCAACATCTGTTCAAGTGTCAGAGCATAGGGGACTTAGGTGGCAGGGGCATAAAAATTTGGCTGCCTATCGTTTTTCCGCGACCTTTTTTTTGCATTTGTTCGCCCAAAAGGTCCCAAAGACGCCATCAATTTTGATTAGGCCAAAATTAAATGATTAAAAACTTACAAATACTAGATATGGGCCATTTGATTGAAATGTTGTACGACCGAAAACGCTTTTATTAATAAATTGTAAACAAAATCATTAAATAAATTCACGGACGAAATGTCGCGCACACTCAACCATCAAAAATATAGCTTTGAAGTGAATAAGCATTTTATTTTGCTTCAGAAAATCGAAAGTATTTGACATTCAGATAAACAAAACCAATGATTATATGCTAATGTAAAATAAAACGCAGATAGACAAATAATAATCTGCTGGTCAAAATATGTAGTATTACCATATCCAAAACAAAAATCTTATATAAATAAAGTTTACTTATCTCCAAAATGACTGTGATAGAAAATAAGTAAAATTTATTTTTTATGCAAGGACAACTTTTATTTTGACCACAGCTGAATAAGTTACAAACTTTCTAACTTTATAATAACTTTTTTGTAGTCACTTTTCTACCCTAAAACAAAAAGGATATCACAATTTCTTACAACTGCTTCCAATATATGTTCAATTAGCCCAGAGGGAGTAGAGCTTAATTAATTATAAATTGCTGCTCTGAGTGGGCTTGGGGCGATTGCTGTGGCTGCTGCTGTGCAGCTAAGTTAATGACTTAATGAATAAGTGGCGTACGCAGTAGCTGTTGACATGTTTATGCTAGCCACAAGCACACACACTTAAACAAGCAAACAACTCGTTTTTGATTTTGCTTTGATATGTCTTTTATGTTTTTTTAAAAAATGGGTTTTTGATTAGGTCCTTTAATTGCTTTCAAGTTTGGTAACTTCTTTGCTCGCGCCTGATGATTATGATTGCTTTGCGTCCAATAACAACACCAACACCAACAGAAACACACGCTAAAAAAAAGTTGGCCAGCGTTTTAGCGAAAAGTTTCTTTTTGATTTTCTTTACTCGTAGCCCAAAAGGAAAACACACAGCGCCAAACACCAGCCGGCCCATAATGAGCCCTTTGGGAGGGGAGATGGGAAGGGGACTGGCGGAGATGCTGTTTCACGCAGAAAGTTTTGTGCCACAAAATGCGGCGCATGTCTATGACTTTTCGACTTGGTCTGGTGTGCGTCGGTCGATTCGAGGGTGGATTAACTGGCAAAGTAAAGAGAAGAAAAAGGAGCAGCGCTTTTATTGCGCAAAAATAGACTTTTGCCACCATGGCGGCTTAAATGTTACGCATACGCCAAGTGGCACTGGAGGGACTGAAGGTTTTGGCCGACAAGTTTGTTAAGCTGTTAAGCTATGGCAACATATGGCAGTGTGAGCATAACAATCAAGCAGCCTCAGAGATGCATTGCGAGCGTTGCATGAGCCATGCAGCCGACAAGGCACGTCTGGCGCTACTATGCAGTTGCAACAACACACAAAGCACAACACAAAAGGCAAACAACATTTACACGCTTGCATTTGCATTCGGAGAGTCAAATTCAGAGGCTTGGCTTTCGAATGCCCAACCGAATGGAAAAAGATCCAAGTCATAGCTGACTGGTTAAGTCTGAATGCCTAAGGTTTTCTCTGTTCTCAGTGGTTATTGTTGTTGCTACGGCAACTACAGACACTGTGCAGCACCCCGCGTTGCACGTAACCCGTTGTCAGTTGCACTGTTGCAAATGTTTCATTGTTCTCAATTTTTTTTTTTTTTTGTTGTGGTTTTTGTCTCCTTCAAATATATTCGTTGTTGTTAAAGAAAAGAAAAATAAAATAATTTTCGTCTCTCCTTCTGCAGAGACAAACAGAAGAGTTGTGTAAATCTTTCTTAATTTAATTCGAAATAAGGTTAAATCTCAATTGAATTTTAATCGTGCTAATATAAGATTAAAAACAAAAAATAATTTTCTAATATTGTTTTTCCGTGTGCCATCGAACATAGCAATAAAAAAAGGGGTGAACTCAATGGATTTAGCAGCAATGGGAGCGAATGCATGTAATCTGTGAGGTTGTTGGGAGGGTGGTGCTTTTGATTGTGCTTTATTAACACCACCCGCAGCGCGAGGCAAATCAAGCGGCACAAAAACGACACAGCAAAAGTCGAATATTGGCCATGTGTTCAGTGTTCGTTCTATGTTTAATATCTGTGTGCAGTAGCTGCAATTGTAGCTGCATCTCTGTATCTGTATCTTAGCCTCTTTATCTGCCTGACTGCCGCTGTTTTCTGTGCCTCACACTGCACGCACTTACATATCTATTTGTTTGCGCTGGCAAACTTTGAAGGATGTTGACAATGCCAGGCATGGCAGGGGGTAAAGTGGGTTGATGGATGCCACTCGTGTTTGACCTTGTTGTTGTCATGTCAGCATCGACAATGAAATCTTGCGAAGCATTTTATTGCCGAGGGGCGGACAATTGCCATTGTTGTTATTGTTGTTGTTGTTGCTGTTGCATGCACATCGCTTATGCAGATTTCGATTTGTGTGGAAAACAAATACGCGAATGCCGAATGCAAAACGAAACCGTCAGGAGAGGAGGATGGTAAGGCAAGGCAACATGAACCAAAGTTGCCAGTACAAATTGAACAAGTAAGAAGGCTCCAGTCGGGAGAGCCCGACTAGAAGATACCCTGAACCCAGTTGCAATAAATAAATTAAATTTATATAAAACTTTGGTATACTAACTTAGCTTCAATCGATTAAGCTCGATATCTCCGGTGTTTCTTAACCGATTTGGACGAAATTTTTAGAAAAGTTCTATCGTTACCCATTACTTCAAACCTCATTTTTAGATTTTCCAAATTCGATATTTTTTGTTATCGATATTATGTGTATATCGGAAACCAGAAAAGTTATCGATAATTTGAAGCAAACTTGTTCTGCTCATGGTATAGGAGAACTTATATACAAAATCTGAAGTCTCTAGCTCTTGTAGTCTCTGAGATCCACGCGTTCATACAGACAGACAGACAGACAGACAGACAGACAGACAGACAGACGGACAGACGGACATGGCTATATCGTCTCGGCTGTTGATGCTGATCAAGAATATATATACTTTATGGGGTCGGAGATGCTTCCTTCTGCCTGTTACATACTTTTGCACAAAACCATTATACCCTTATTTACCCATTTTATGGGTTAAGGGTATAAAAAACGAAGGAACACAACAGCCGATCTATTTGCTTGCATTTCGCATATCGCAATACTTTAAGTGAAAAACACTAGGTAGTGAAAAAATTGGTATAAACTCGATACGAAATTCGGTATGCTGACTGTCAAAGGGGTTGTTCTGCCGCCAAAGATGAACAAGCATCAGCGCCAGAAGAAACAAAAACATTGGCTTAAAGAAAATAGCAAAAACAACACAGAAACCGGAAACTCAATTCGTGTTAAGAGGGAACGGAAAAAAAAGGCGTAGCATTTTGGCCCACTCAACCGACGACAACACATTTAAGTACTTAAAAGTTTGCCAACTTTTGTTGCTCTTTTGCAACGCTTTGTTTTCGGTTCTCAAGGTGTGTTCGCATGTATGTGTGTGTGTGTGTGCTTGTGCTCCCTTTATAGCCAAGTTTGGCTGTCACAAGGCAACACTTTTGTGGCAAAGGCGCGGGCGCGCGCGCGATACGAAACTATGAAATGGAAAAGTGGCCAAGGCAAGTAAACAATTGAAGCTCGTTATTTCAAGTCTGAATTGATTCCTTTTTTGTCTGTCTACTTCCTTCTTTGCTTTCGGTTTTGCTGCGCTCGGTGTGTTGTGTTTTGTTTTATTTGTTGTTGTTGTTTTTGTGCTTTGCTAACTGCTTTTGTTTTTGTTTGCGTAACAAACAAAAGGAAATGCTCAGACACAAACACTGAGCGCGCCACCAACAACAATAACATCAACAACAACAATAAAGTATCACAAAACAATAACTTCAATTAGTTTGTCGGTACGTGTGCTCAGCACCAAAAAGGAAAGAAAAAACCCCCTAGCACCTAGTATCCTCACGCATCCCTTTTGCCATCTCCTTTTGGTATCTGAATCGGATGTTGTGCAGGCGTTGTCTTCAATTTCTTTCACTCTCTTTGGCACATTTACGGGGTGTGATTTCCCTTGTTGCTCGAACAGACCCTTTTAATAAAAGGCTCGCGCACGTGGGACGGGTGACGGTTGACGGATGACGGGCGACACAGGAAGTCGTTGATTATGTTTGCACATGAAGTAAATTGCGTGGGTTGGTGGCCCGAAACTGATTAAAATAGCTGTAAATGTAAAATAGGGCTTAAGACTGAAATTTAACAATTTATCAATGCCTCAGCGCGCAAACTAAATTTTGGATTATATACAATATATGAAGAAACAACATTAGCAAACGACAAAAACAACTGCTCGGAGGCATCAACAAATGGCTTCGATATAATGAAAACAAATTGTCTAACACACACAGGACACTAAACGCAATAATGTTGATTCTGTTCACATAGCCCAGGACACAATTTAATTTATTGACATATGACGTTAGCAACAGCAACAGCACTTTGGAACATTTTATTGCTTTTGGGTCCAATGGATTGTTGTCGTAAGCTTTTGGGGCTCTATTTTGTTCGCAATACACTTAATTTGTCATATTGTTTTTGCGTTTAATTGTATATTTGTGTTTTATTGATAGGCAGCCAAATGTACATTAGAAATGCCAGCTGGTCTTACTTTTCGAAGAGTCTCATAAATTTGTTAAGAAGTTTAAAAAATATTGCAGAATTTAAGGAAGAAAGTTTGGAGTTTATGTCTAGTTAAACATTCAATAGTTCGGCAGCTGGGCGCCTTAACTCGTTAACACAAAAACTAACATAGTCCAAAGAGTATTTAATATTCTTCAAACTGCAGCTTAGTTATTTGCGTTCACATATTTTTGGGCTACTATCTTATAATAAATTGCTTTTACTTTGAACGAACAAACGACCGTGATTTAAGCGTCCCTTAATCAATGGACACACATTTCTTGGTACTTCAACTTTATAGCAAGAAAACTTCTTATCGATGAGTGGATATTATGTGGCAAGCTATGGGGAAAAAAATATGTATGTGAATGCATGATAAGCGTTTTTCGCAGTTATTTTTGTTATTTTTTGCTGCTGTTTTTCTTACGTTCAAATAGCGGAAACGTAGCTAACCAAATCATGGATGAAACTATTTATTGAATCGACTTTTTTCAACAAGCGAGAGAGACATATATTCAATGTCTAATGTCCCACAAGAAGAGTCAAGTCACATGCAGGTGGCCACAGCAACAGTCATCACCCCCTTCCTTGAAGCTCTACACCAAGTTGACGTCAGAAGAACAGACTCCGAACCCACATATGGGTTGAGGCTGGCTGTTTGGCAAAAACTTTTACCATATTTATTGTGCCCGACTGGCCAAAAGAGAGAGAAGGACAAATGTCGCTCGGACATAGCTGCTGGTTGGTGAGTAAGTGTAAGTGCAGGTGTGTGAGTACCCCTACCAGATCTATCCAGATATTTGAGAGGAATGTCCTTGAGATTTTACTGTTGCCAATTTGCTAGCTCCCCAAAATCGATGGTGAACTGAAACAAAAACTAGGCGTACACATAGCCAACAGCTGCGTATTTCTGAGCAAAAACCTAAGAATTTGCCATTGTTGCGGTTGTCAAAGTAAATCAAAGCTGTTCGGCCATGACGAGTGGCTGCTGCTGCTGCTGGTTTTTGGCCGAGTTTTTTTTTTTTTTTTGCCAAATCTTTGTCTCTTTACCTCTACCTCACGTCCACTAAGTTATTAAGTAGTAAGTTGAGTTGTTGTAAATGTGTACATATCTATTATGTCCTGCTGAATACTGTATGAGTTACTAATTAGTTCTGTACTTAGAATATGAGTATGAGTTGTCGATATTCTCTAACTTGATTTGTATTTAAATAAGAGTATGCCATGTGTGTTTTGTTACAACGAACAACGAAAGAAATAAAAGCCGAATATTTGAGTTAAACAGTTTATTTGATTTCTGAATCTTTTAGTTCACTGAAGAACAAAACTATGCTGAAAATACTAACTTAATATTCGAAGTTAAAATGAGCTTATGCAGATTACTGATTCTACTGCTCGATGTAGCTGGCAAATATATTATGATAAATATTTTGGCACGGAATCTGTTCTTTTATGTATATTGCAATGTTTTTGTTTAATGCTCGAGTAAACGAATTGTGTCATGAAAATGCTGTCATAGTATTCAGCTCTGAATATATACATGAACTATTGGTCAGATGGCGAAGGCGGATGGACATGTGCCCTGGCGTTGGCCATTCCATTTGGTTACCCACGTTCACAGAAAAATAGCATTCGCCGTCTGTTGCCGCTGGACAACTTTCGATTGGAAAAGTTTGGCATGTGAATAATGTCTGTTGTGTGGGATGTGGATTGAGAATGGGAATGGAAATGTAATGGAAGTTTCAACTGTGACTGTTCACTCACCTGGTCAACATATTGGCACGGTTGACCGCCACCTCGGCCTCAACACGAAATCGATCCTGGGCATAGCGGTCGACCACACCCTCGCCGAGATTCAGTGAGGTTCCAGCGACACAATTCGATCCCATCAAATGCTGCTGTTCGATGTATTGCAAAAACTTCGACACCAGGTCAATTTTACTATCTCGCGCATTTATCACGTCTGCTGTTATTAGATTGGAGTCGACGCCATCGGATTCGGACGTACCAACCACATCACCAATGACCAGCTGCTTGCTGCTGTCATCAATAAGCACCTCGGGCGGATAACCATCATCCATGGTTACCTCCGATGTATCCAGCACTGAGTTACTTTCTGACCCGGAATCCGTTGAATCCGATTCGGATTCAAAATCAAAGTTAATTTGTTTGATCTCCATGCGTTCGTTATCCTCCCCTTTGTCCAAACTAGTGCTGGCTTGGGATTGAAGCTCAGTTTCAGTACTCCACTGTTCTGTGCTATTGTTCACGCTGCCATGAGCCATTTCCGCTTCCGTTGCATTCTCATTGTCCTTGTCGTCGTCATCGTCCTCATCAGCATCGTTTACAGTTTTCTGCATTGGTTTATCCGCATCCATGAGCTGGTAATCGGCATTGAGAGCACCTGTCGATGTCCGACTGTGGTCGCTACTACTACTACTACTACTACTTTGGTTAACAGGCAGCAGTCGAGTTCTGCCAATACGTCGTGTCTGTTGCCAGCTGCTTCTCATTTGTCCATCGTTTGCGGCTGGCTGATGAGGCGCAAATGTTGCCATTTGTGTGGTTGACAACAGCTCAACGTCCTCCTCCTCCTCCTCCTCATAACTATCATCATAATTAGCATCATCACGCACAAATTGTCGGCCAGCTGAAATCGGGTTAATTTTATCCTTGACTGCTGCTGCTGTTGCTGTTGGCTCAACGAGAACATTCGGGTAAACTGATTCTAATGAGTTATCCAAATCAATCTCATCCGCCAGTTGCATAACCTCACTGAGGGCTGCCTCATCGACATCTGTGGGACGTCCCTGCAGATGTTCAGCCTCGGCCAAACTTCGATGATTCTTCACCGCCCTCACCACACCCAGACTCTTGTCAACACTCTTGCGTATGCTCTCATTGATTTTCTTCTTGTGCAATTTGCGTATTTTATGCGTGA
The DNA here is from genome assembly GCA_018904305.1 of Scaptomyza montana. NCBI lineage: Eukaryota > Metazoa > Arthropoda > Insecta > Diptera > Drosophilidae > Scaptomyza > Scaptomyza montana. The sequence goes on along the minus strand of JAEIGR010000033.1, from coordinate 1,472,339 downwards.
CTGCTGCTACTGTCGGCACCGGCTGCTGTGTGGGTATGGGCGTTGGCATAGAAAGTGGTTGTGGCCATGCAACATCATTGATCAGCGTTAATCGTGTGCTATTGTTGTTTATGCTGTTGTACAACAAGTGCGCCCGCGAACGACTGTGGCGTATGTTAAAGCTATCGCCGGTATTTGTTGTTAGTGTTGTTACGTTGTCGGTTTTCGCTTTGATGCGCGCTCGTGCCGGCTGTGGCGTTGCTGTAGACTCGGATGCTAGCAAAACCTCAGCACACGATTTGTATTCTAGCACCAGCAGCAAGAGCAGCACAAGCAGTCTATGAATGCTGGTCTGTCGCATTTTCAGCGGCTGCTTTGAGGCGCGTTTTCGATGGTTGGCAAGCTTTAAAAGTAGCAATTTCTAATAATTTTGTCTTGCTCCTTGGAATTTTTTTTGCAGTTAACTTATCGATCCCTTCGAAGATCGTTATCGTTTTAGTTATCTTTTGTAAGTAAGCAATGAGACAGATATATAGCATTTAGTAAATGACATGGAGCAATTTAAGGAATATGCAAGAAATTATGCCATTAAAGGAATATACCATTGAGCAAATGATATAATTTCAATTTACGATACATATAATTTTAGATCTAAGAAACATGAATTTAATTGCGGTTATTGTTAAAAGTTAACTTAAGCTTTTCAGAAGTATGTTAATTGAAAATGTTAACTATGTTAAGCGAACTTTCATTCTTACCTTCTTCGCGCATATTTAACATAATAGATGTTTTTCGTTGTCTTTTTTAGTCTTCAGAGACCAAAGCGTAAACGTGGCTGCGCCCATAGCCAGGCTGTGGGCAGCATTGGGCTTGGGGCGCCACCGTTGCGATTGCTGGATTCGTTTCCATCAAGCAACAATGATAACGGCAAAGTTGATGATTGCTGCAAATGATAAAAAGAGAGAATCGAGTGAGCAATGAAGAAAATCAAATGATTAATCTTTGAATCAATTCTCCACCAGAGGCTGTGACAATGCGCCCTTAAGGTATAGCAATTTAAAAACGTCAGCAAAATATTTGCTTTGATTTATGCAAAAGTTTGGCTCGTTGTATTTTGTTTTCACTTTGTTTTTTATTTACTGGTATATAAATAAAATAAAAGAAGACTAGCTCAAGGACATCTTGTGTGTTGGCAAATGTAAAGAAAACGCATTTAAAATGCGCCGCTGAGAGGGCAGTTTCATGACAAGAAGGCACTTCAGAAGCCAGCCAAAAAGAACAACACGGAAGCAGCAGGCCAACAAAAGCTTAAAAGCCATTTTGCCACTCCCATTAAAGCAGCAATTAAAAATTTCCGCAACAAGAATAAACAACAAAAGCAGAAGCAGCAGCGGTCGAAACAGCAGCAACAATTACCAAGCTTAAGATAAATAGGAAAATTGTTCGTCTTGTTGTTTTCTCACCCCTGCTAAGAAAATTTTATTATATTTTTTTGCATTTGAACATTGCGCATACGCCGCGTGTCGCTACTGCATTTTCTTGGGTAAAACTTACAGACTATTCACAATTCTGTTAGATGGCAAAATCAGTTGAGGGACTTTGCACAGAGCACCGAGCACAAAGTTGAGCTGAGCTACAAAAGCCATATCTATACAAATACATAATGCCGACGTCTCCTGAGCTCATCTCCTTGGAGGCAGCCGGCTGCCAAGAGAACAATCGACACACTTATACATACAAACAAAGGGCGACATACTTATATTACGACGCAAACAAATTATGTGCCATTTAAATGTAATACTAATAAGAAAATCCACTTCGTGGCATGGCTCTAACTACAACAACAGCTTTCTCTTCACAAAGTGGACGGACGACGACTGGTAGATTTTCGACGCGATTTACTGGGATGAACACAGAATCAAAATTCAGTATAGCAGTGTGAGTGTGAGAGAGTATAAGTGTGTGTGTGTATTTGTGCGGGAGCAGTTTCTAATTTCGGGTTTTATGATCCATAGAAACTACGCCATGGCGACCCAAACAACAGCGTTAAGAGCAAGCACACAATAAATGTGGGGCACATACTTATGTCAAGAATAGAATATAGGATATTTAAGTTAGCTTTAAACACATACATGAAAATATTTTTCTGCCGTAAGAAGTTTCACATTTCGTGAGCTTTCGTCATGTAAGCGGATTGTCAATTTGACGCTGATGTGGTTTGCTATGCAAAAATCGAATAAAAATTTGATATGTTTGTGTTCCGCCACAAAACCAATACCAAAGATTGTGCTATTATATACATATGCCCTTGGTTAGGGTTGCGTAGTGCAAATCAAATTATGGAATCAATTCAAAATTTGCTGATATGTATTCATGGCACTCCATACTGATGCAAAGAAGGCCCACAACTTGACAGACAAACGAAGAAAATAATAACAAAATCAAACTATGTTAGACAAGTCGAATAATTTTTACACTTAGGAAATCTATGTTACGATTTTCAATTGAATATTTCTTAAGAAGACAAGAAATTGGAAATGTATCAAAAGACATAACAAATGTCAGTTTTCCTTAAAAAGAGTATTGCGTATAAATCATCTAGCTGCTGAATAAATATATGTACATATATTTATAGGCAAAAACGCAAAGTGTTTAACATATTGCTTCATCCACCTAAAAGCGTATCAATTTGGCAAGAAACCCGGTCTCAAATTCTCATCCTTATCCAATTTCGACACGCGCCATGAGTTCGAGGCGAATCTCACCCCCAAATGTTGTGTTTTTGTTCTTTAGGTAGCAGCGTTTACGGCTTGGTTAACTTGAAATCCATGACAGCGCTAATGCATTACGGGAAATACGACTCAATTTTGCAAACAAAAGCAAAACACAAAATGAGACAGTTAGGCAACCCAGAAAACCCCAGAGGGGATATTACCATGTGCACTTAACCCCTTTTCATCCCCCCCCCATCCATTCCCAAATGAAGCGAATAAATGCAACTTGCATAAGCTGTATACTTCATCGATAAAAAGCTTGTTTGGCTATTTGTATTTAGTTCATAGATTGTTTGGCAAATTGATAGAAAAGGAATACCTGCTGTTGGGCAAGATTGATGTTCAGCGAGGCATATGGCAAACAGGGCCAAACAAAACCCAACAAAAAATTGAATCATATAAGTTTGTCATGCGACGTTGCTTAGGATTTGGCTTGCCACAAACTTTCAACAAATTTTGTGATATGCCTGCGGCAGATGTGGTCTCTATTTCTACATACTTGCTCACTACTTCAACATACGCTGTTCAGTGTGTGTGTGTGTGTGTATGGGTGTGGGTGTGCCAAGTTGAAAATTTATGCAAACACATTAACAAACTCAACGCATTTGGTGTGGCAAGCGTGGCAGACGAGGCAAGGCGCTGGTGACAAACTTGCGCCGTTAAATGAAATTCATGTAATTTTTTCTGGCTGCTTTCTGTTTTGTTTGCGCAAAATGAAATGTCTCTTTTGCCAGTTTCTCTAAGCTTGGGTTTTTTGTCACACTTACAAACAGGACTCGAATTAAGTCGAATCTTGCATGGATGTGCTTCAGGTGTCGCTGTCTTTGTCTCTTCTTCCCATCCTCTCCATTAACTCATCATCAGCAACAGCAGCAGCATCAGCAGCAGTTGCTCCTTTTGTTGGGTAACTCACATAATGTGATGGCAATGTCGTGGCAAACAAAAAAAAAAAAAAAAAGTGAAAAATGACATTTGACTTTTAAATTGGATAATTTTTTCAACGCTTTTCTTTGCTGCCAATCATAAAGATGGACAACCATAGTAAAAAAAAAGACTTGTAAAACAGTAAAGAAGATTCATCAAAGAAATCTAATTTGTTTGGATAGCGTTTATAAATTTTTATTATTTTTTTTTTTTGCCATTTCAAACCATGATATAAATTAATTTTCCGCTACAACAAACTAGTGCTTTGACATATTTGCCAATGGTTATTTTGTGGTTGCATACATATATATTGAATAATTGCCACACAATCTCGTAAATACCTCAAAAAATAATATTTAACATGTCCGAGACTTTCATTATTCATATACATTTATGTATACTGCATGTGCTCTAAGGAATGCTTTAAATTTGCATACAAATGTTAAACAAACACTGCGACAAAGACATGCTCATACGTGCTTGTGTGTGTGTGAATGTGAGCTTTATAGCCACTAATGCTAGTAACAAAAATCGCATAAAACGCACGCAAATTGGAGAGATTATGTGCCGCTTGGGCAATGCTCTTACTTCATACACCGAATATGATCAGTTCGAGTTGAGTTTCATACTCCATTCGTGTGCGTGTTTTAAGAAAAACAAAAATAAAACAAAAGGAAACAGGAAATTTCACAGCACGTGTCAGCAAGTAAAACTTTATAGTTTTTCAAGGTGTTTTTCAAGTGCTACTCGACATAAAAACAAACAAGTTTGCTTACGGTGGATTGCTTAAGAAATAAAACTAAAACTAAAAATCTACACATATTTTTATACAAGCATATGCACCGAAACTTAAATACTAAAGTGTATGAACTTATAAACTTGTATAAAAAATAATTAAGAAAGACTTTAATAAAATCTTACTATATTACCACCTACATTTTGTACTAAAATGTTGTTCTGTACTTCTGCGAAAATCGTTAATTAAATTAACAGAAGGATCTAAAATCAACACAACTTAATCTCTCCAAACACATTAAAAAAAAAAGCTTAAGCTTGCTCATTAGCAATTAACTTTCTCTCTCTATCTTTCTCATTATGTATTTACCCCTGTGAAAATTTAATAATCACATGCATAAGATTGATTGAAAATATTTTTGATATTCTCACATTCATTCCGTTTTGAAAAGATTTTAATTATGAAATTAAATCAGCACAATTGCAATTAACATTCTCTCTTTAAAAAATAATTGTAATTAGGTATGTTTTTAAATATTTATTCATATCTCTATTTTGCGTATGATAGCTATGTGATTGAGTGTTAAGTGAGTGTAAGAGTATCAGTATCAATGATACATATGTGTGTTTGCTTGATTGAATTGTGCGTTATTTGAATTTCCGGTGTTTGGCATGTAAGTTACGTGGTGTGCATTTTTAATAATAATGTACGACAATTTTCTTTGACAACCTTTGAATCAACTGTTATACAACTGTTTAAAATGTAATTCTGGTTTAAATTGTAAGAAAAAAAAGTCTTATGGAAACAGCTGTAATAAACAGAAAGTGCTCTATGTACAATGTCCTTGTATACAAGTACCTGTGAATTAATTATGATAAGGGACCTGATCAAATAAAAACAATCGATTGAACAAGGTGCACAATTCACTTTAGAGACACGTGTCGAGAATAAGATATTATTTCTACATAATTGCTTTTAGCTTGTTTTACGCACCCATCAAAACATATTGCTTGCTCTTGTGCGTCTTGTGTTTCCCGTTTTCCATTTACGGACACACACGGATATAATGGAATTTGGTGAAAGTGATTTGGGATTTGCGCAGAAAAAACCGGAACAGCAACTGAGGTTACGAAGTGAGCTGACGCTGATGCTGATGATGTGTGCAAAGTTGTACGTGATGCCAAACGAAGCTGGGCTCCAAATGGCAGATTAAGTCGCCAGGCATTAAATCACTTGCTGTAGGTAAAATATGTGATGCTTAAGCAAAATCAATTCTATTTATACGTGAGCGCATAAATTGCGAGCACACACACACACTCAACAAACAAACAAACAGGACTCTGCCAACAGAATGGCAGAAAAAGTGCCACATGTTAAACGCGCAATGACAATAAAATAGAGCAGTTGCCTAAATCAGTATTCTCATATGAATCCTAAGCCTAAGCCAGCAGGTAAGCTGTTTATTCCAAGAGATATTTACTACTCGTATCAGCGAGCATCCAATACAAACAAACAGAACACACCAGCATACATCTTTCTTATTATTTGACGCACCCACGCTCATGCACGTGTGCTTGTTCGTTCTTTAATTGTTGCCTACTTTTGTGTGCACTGGTAGGGCAGCGTTTAGCGGGCAATCCTTCAGCATGATGACGGCCCAGCTAAGTTCCACGTGTCGATGTTCATTAGTAGTAAGTGTGACATCTATGGATTCAATTAGTCTGCAAATGTTTGTTGCTATTATGTAACGGTTTCAGAATCGGCTTAAAGTAAACAGCTGGCAGGCATTCAATCTTCCAATCGGTTTCGGGCCTTGCCAATAAACACATGAATGTGTATGTTGAACCAACTATAAGCGAAGACTTAAGACTTAAGACTTAACTGTAAGCTGATTTGCTTGCACATATTAAAAATGCATTACGACTAAATCTTAAAATAAAATAAATAGCCTTGATAGAATTAGCATTGATTATATATTTTTGTATTTTCTTGACTTTATTTAAACATTATTAACAACAGAAACCTACTCTAATTATACTTACAGTACGTAACTTAATGCTGATTGTCACTTTTACAATTTAATCTTTTTTAATCAAGCTTTAGAAGCATTATTTCGCAAATTCCATAAATTTATAATACATAATAATATTACTTAAGTGAATTAATGCAATGTTAATGGAAATATTGCTTGGACATCATTATTTTATGTAATTGTGGCATTTATGCCTAGCTTTTTTGGTGGCACTCCATGAAAATAATTAATACAAAATTTTGATTTCAAAGTGACAAAACAAATACAGTGAGAGTCAGAGGGAACGTGAAAGAGACTAAAAACCACAAACGCTGGTTATTTATAATGCGCATAATTTTCATAATTTGCGTTATTTTCGCCAAATGTACACTTCAAATTTGTGGCGCTGTCAAAGCATTTTGTGGTTGCTGTCATATGCAACATTCTAATGCCTCATTACAAAACCAAAATGGACAACTGCAGAAGAGGGACCACTAACCAGTCTAATATTCATGCTGCCAAAAGCGATTTGAGTTTGTTGTTCTGGCCATAAATAACAGAATTGAATAACATTTGAAGAGCCAAACAACAGACAGTAACAGACCAAGAAAAAGCAAGAATAACAACTGAAAAAATTACTCAATTAAGTGTTTGCTTGGATTTTCGGATTGGATTTCATGGATGCTAGCTTTTTATATGACTCTATTTGCATTAGCTTAATAATCAGACCATAAATTTATGCCACACAATGTGTCGTCATGCATGCAGGCAATTACTTTTGCTTTTTGGCTACTCACAAATGTTTCAAAGTCGCTCTAAAACAAATACACATATAAAAAACAGAATCTCGTAATGCTAAAAGCGTGTAGTCATAAATTGAAGAACAGAGACAAAAGTTTACAGAATAGCATAAAAAAAAAAAAAAAAAACGCAGTCGAATGGAATTGGACTTAATTTATGAGGCAGCTAGCGTGCCTCAACAACATGGCCTAATATAAAACATGACGGCGCACTTTATTGACCAAAAACAGAATAATGATAGACCATAAGCCGAATCCTTCAAAAACAAAAACCCGGATTTATCAGGCTGTCATTTTTTGTTCCTTTTTTTATAAATCTAAGACACACACATGCAAAATGGCTGTCGGTTTGAATCCGTTTGTGTGTTTGTGCTTAGAAAATAAAACCAAATAGCGCGCATAAGCACAAACAAAGCCTTAATCGTCAACTATTAAGTAAATTATCGGCAAAAAATGCTAGGGACTACCAAGAAAGTACACAAACACTTATACACATACTTGTAAACATGCTTGTATGGCTGTGTGTGCGTGTAGTATATTGGGCGATGACGCCAGCAGTTTTCTGGACTTGTCTGCAACATGAAATTTTAAAGCTCAGACGCGACAGCGGAAATAACAAAAGTTAAAACCTCATCAATAACACTTCCGATCAAATACATACATATATTTGTAGCTTCAGTACGGTCGGGCATGATTTATAATATTGCTTTTTTGGGTTTGACAGCATTTCCTAATATTCTTTCTTCTCACTCTCACTTAACTGTCTCAAATCTAAGTGTTTGTGTTTTGGTGTGATTGTTTTATCGTGTACAAATAATCAAAAAACGATTGGTTTATGGCTTTGATTCGTAGCGAAATATCGATGAATATTTAACGTATGACGGTTTTGATGTCTAGCTTTAACGGCTTATGCCTAGAAGTATGCAACAGCAAATTGAGTGTGTTGCATGCAAAAACGGGGCTTTATTTCAATTTCCTGCCCATGTCAATCAGTGTTCACAAAGGGAAAAAAGTGTGGGGCACAGACCTTGAACATGAAACAAGCCTGCTGTCTTAAGCCTTGAAGTCAATGTACAAATGTGTGCAAGTGCCAGCAAGTACAAATATAAATACATATTGAATATTCATAAATGCTGTAGCAATTGTGTCAAATCGCGATACTCTCAAACAACAGAAACATATTGACACACACAAGCACTCATTTATTGACAGCATATGAGGAGGGAGCACAGTAAAAGTACATCAACTGAGAACCGTTGGGATTCCATTTAATGCTATAAACTCACAGCAGTTCAGTTCGGGTTAGCCATTAGGTTTTACTTTTATTGCCTGGTCGGTCATGTCGTAAATCAACACAAGCTGCAGCAGACCAACATAACAAAAAAAAAATAAATAAAATAAAGAAGAATTTCTAGCGACAATACGCACACATAAAATAAACAGTGGCTGCCACTGCTGTTGTCGACAACAGAGGCATTTCGTTCTGAAAGGCAAAACGTTAAATAATATAAACACTGGCAATGAGAGACGCCGCACAAAGGACATCATCACGCACACACAAGCAAATGAAATGAATGAGCAGCAATCATATAGCAGTTAAAGGAGTGTGGGTTGTTTGTTGCACAGTGCTTAGCCCGTAGGCCTTCATTGTCATCACAGTAGCAACACCGCAGCAGCAACATGCACGAGTTGTCAGTCATTCAAGCGGCGGTGAAACCGTTTGCAACACGTTTATTATCAACCTTTGTGCGCTAGCACAATACAATGAAACACATAAGCTCACCTATATGTACACCAACGTTTCGCTTTGTACACAATATTTAAAAGTTTAAGATGTTGCCTTGTCTGTGTTCGCAACCTTGACTTTTGACGGCCGTGGCTTTAAAAGGGCAAACCACCGTGTGTTGATTAATTACACGCTTGACAGCAGCGGCATTTGAGAACAGAACAGAGCTTAAGCAGTGCTGCAGTTTCTGCTTCGCTTGGTAACCCCAAAACTTGGGTGCTTTACTGTTCACACTGAAAACTGGCGCTATAATTCGCTTTTGCTGTTGTACACTCAAAACTAAATCGAACTTATGATTAAAAAATCGTTATAGTTTTAATTTAAACTTAATATTTAGATAGTGAATTTATAAAAAATTAAGAAAAACGTCTTGCTGAATTTTCAAAAACTTTTCTGAGTGTAAGCGCTAGTGGACAATCGGGCAAGCTGCTGCATTTAAAGTTGGTAACGACACTTGGCCAAACAAGTTGCAGACCAAACTGCAGCACAGCTTTAGTCGTTGTCCTTCGAGTGAAAGGGTGTGGCAATAAAGAAAGTTGGCCATTTGTTTTCATAAGGCCAGTCTAGCAGCATGAACTGTTGCTTTCCTCCTTGATGTTCAATCAAGGCCTGACTACAAAAGCTCCTCTTCGCCATAAACTTAAAATCACCTGGCCCCACAAAAACAAAATCAACAAAATCAGTGGTAGAAGGAGAGATAGAGAGAGAGAGAGAGTAAGACACGCAAAAAAAATTGTTTTCAAAGAAAGATGGACATAACAACAACAACAACAACAAAAAACAACAACCAAAAAAAGAGAAGCCCAATAAAGGACTTCATCGTTGAAAACTTCAAAAGGCAGTCGCCAAGAGTAAATAGACGTCCAAGTCAACGCGTTGACAGTTTCCCTTTGGCAAATATACAATTTTCTAGAATCTACATTTTCCCTTTTAAGATTCTGCTACAAAATTGTAAAAGTGTATTCAAGGTATTGGGTAAAGGTCGCTGTTTTATGCTGTATGAATGCCTATCTTCTTTTATGAGTTTATTTAAAAGCTTAAGAAACTTTCTGGTGAAATCTTATTCTAATTCAATAAGTCAAAAGCAAAAAAAGAAAATATTTATTTCTACAATTTTGTACAGAAACCATTTGCAATATGCAAACATTATAAATTTGTTTATTACTACTAACAAAATGTCAAATAACATTTTGATTAAAGCAACAAAATATTTATATATTTTTGTAAACTGTTTGGCATTTTATTTATTAAAACCGAACATAATATTCAAAATGGACACATGATGTGCATTTATTTAATAATCTCCACACAAATATTAATAATAAATGATATTATTGGGGATTAAACTGTTCAAACAATCGAAATTTTATGGGTCAATCTGTCAATTGTAGATTGTGTTTGTGTGTGTGTGTGTTTGCTTGTAATTAACTACAAATTAGCTGGACAAATCAAAGCAAAAGTCACAGGTTTGCGTTGTGTGGTTAATGGACGCCTTCTGTGTGCTGTTGCCTATCAATCAGTTGGTCATTAGGCCAGTTTAGACTGTTTAATAAAAGATACGCATGCTCGTCAAGCTACAATCAAGCTAGCTAATTAATGATTAGCACGCAGCCACTCATAATTAATTTACTGTAAAAACCAAACGGTTAGACTTGTTGTTGATGTGCATGTGCGTGTGTGAACGTTTAAGGTGGGTGTGTTTTTAAAGTGGGTTGGATTTGGGGCTCAACTTGGCGACAAAATAACTTAATCGTTGAGCAGTTGGGGGCGTGGCCGGCCTGTACTTATCGTCAGTGCCCCAGTTAAGGTGAAATTTCGATTTTTAACTGGTGACTCGAGGCAAAGTCTGATTGAAGGCGGTACGTCAATTAGATTGATTGTCTTGCGGGTGACAACTCAGGTAATGATTCGCGATCAAATGAGCCATGAAGTCGGAGCTCTTAATTAATTGGCACGCTTTTTGCCAGACTGCCAATGACAATTCTACAGCTTAGCTAAGGCTTAAGGCTTCATTTGTATTACAAAACGCAAAAGGTGGCAAATACAAACATCCACGTTGAAAACCAAACACGTGTGCGTCCTTCAAGTTGCATTAGCGTTCTGTTTAGTTTTGCGGGCTTTAGTTTGCACAGTAATCTCGCACAAAAATTATAATTCCACAAATTGCACAACAAGCACAACGATTGCCAGTTGCAAGGTAACTTAAGCTGAGCTTCCCACTCGTCGCCATAATTAGTGGATATAAAGTTAATTGCGAAATTATTGTGGCGAGTTGAATTGAATATAACATTTCCATGCTTTCTGCTTACACAAATGTATGCTTTGCATTGATTAAACTCAGTTTTTAATTACATTGGCTTATGTTAACGTTTTGACGCATTAAGCGCTTATATAAAATAATAATTAAATCGAGGTGTAGCCAACACTGAAGAGGTTAACGTAATACACACTCTGCTAGCGATTAAGTAGTTATGAAATAATTATGCAAATGCTCTGGCCCTGACATTCAGAATAAAAATAAAAAAAATAAACAAAAACAAACAACAACTTTTTGCCAACTTGGCAGCTATGAGCTGAGCAGCAGGTAAATAGACGCAATAACCTCAAGGAGTCCACTAAAGTAAGTGTTGCCCACTACTGGCGGAGGGGGCGTGACTGCCTGCCACAAATTTTTGAAGCGTATTAAAGCACATCCGAATGCCAAACACTATAAGCTCAGAATAAACTTTAAACAATTTCTTGGCAAGCAACAAATAACAACAATGGGATGAAAACTTGCCACGAGGCTGCCACCACTGCTATTCAGACATTTTCCGCTTACTTCCTGCTTCTGTTGTTGTTGTTGTTGCTCGAGGCAAGGTGGCAAGTATTGTGCGGATATGCTAATGCGCTGTGGGTCAGCAAAGTCTAGAAAGTGCATTTGTTCGCATGAATTTGAATGAATTAGCATGCAAAAAGCACACTTAGCTCATTAGCTGGCTATGGTTGCCCCAGTTTGAGTGTCTGTGTGTGTGTGTGCGCATGTGGCAGGCATAAATTGGACTCATGACTAGCCAAAGGTGCCGCACATTTACGATCGCAATGTGCGATGTGCAACAAAACGCTCGCAATTAAAAACATAATCAGAACCACCGACGAATGCAATTAAGGCGAATGAAGCGTTTAATTATTTATGCTGTCGAATGGAATGTGCGCATAAGCTCAATCTAAATTTTTATTAAACGCACAGTAAGACAAAACGCCCTAATGAAATTAAATATTTCCATATCCGTTTTCCTAGTTGCCTGGACTTGCCTCATTTTTCTTTTGCAGTCCCCGAATGCCAAGGGGAACGTGACTGGTAGGCAACGCCTGATAAAAGAAATTTTGCCAAATTAATTAGGCGTTAATTGTAAATTTAAGCAAACAAAAAAGAGTTTAATTAATTTACCTAACAACGCCACGGAATGTGGAGCCAAAAAAAAGCCAAAAAAAAACAAAATTGTTCAGCATAGAAAAGTTGAGAAAAGCAAACACACTCAACGCACAGTTTAATACAATTTCACACTTCGCCTGGCACCCATGGTGCTGAGCCTGTGCCCAAAGTTTACCATTTGAGTCATGTATGAGGCAATTTTGCTTTCGTTTTCTGTTATCCATCCAGCCTGCTGTGCCTAGAACTCAGGCTTTGACTTAATGTTTGGCTTTGACTTTAATGCCTTTGCTTTCGCTGATTTTTGACTTAGTTTTCCGGCCACCTTCTTTTTTCCTCTTTATTTTCAGTGTGTATCTGGGGCCTCGTTAATTAATTGATTTGCTACGCTTGAGCTGTATCTGAATAGGAGTGTTGCTGCCTGTTTCTTGCAAATTTACTCTTTGCGTTTTCGTTTTGCTTTTGCTTGTGACTCTCTCTGCTTTAAATTAAAGTGCAGCTGCCAGTTTTGTCACAGCTTCACCTCTGCTCGAGCAACAAAACTTTCGAAGCGACGTCAAAATGATGCGAAAGACCATTGATGAAGTAATAAATCGTTTGTTACTTGAACAGGTTCATGTAACTAAACATGTGACACTCTTGGAATGTACATTTCAATACTGTTTTAAATACACTTACTTAAATGGTTTGTCAATCGATTAGTCGATAAAGGACAACAAACAAAAATCGTAAAGATATTTTAAATATAATTTAAAAATCTACCACTGAAAAGTTGAGTAGTTTTTACGCAATTTAAATTCATTTTAAAATGTTTTCATGTTCATGGAAATGATGAAACCTTACAACGAGCAATGTAAAATATCATGTGTAAAAAACATGTTATTAAATTTTTCTACCTGAACGATTTTAATACCAATTTACTATGTTCACACGAAAGAAAATTTGATATGATATCATGGTTATTGCTATCCATTTTTTCGCCAAACATTTTTTAGCCACTGAATTTTGAAATAATATTAGTTGCAAGCTCCTCGCTGCTGCAGTTCATGTGCGTTCGAATTTTTTATTATGTTTTATAGACGAGCTCTCAGTGTAATTGAATTAAAACAAAACCAGTTTACACCATGTTCGCCCACTTTTCAATTGCTGCTGCTCTGCGTGGCAAAGAGGGGTCGAGAAATGGCTGCCGCTTGCCTTGACAACGTGCAGCAGCCAATGGATGCAACAAAAACAAAGACAACAATCAAAACAATAACAACAAAACAGCGAGAACACGTTTGCACGCTACGTTTAAGTTGTGCAGTTCAGTGAGTTGAGATGAGAAGAGTGGAGTAAAGTTCAGATGCTATACGAAGGATATTATTTCATTATGAGTTTTTTGGCAGCGCGCACAACGCGCACAACCCGCATTAAAGCCATCCGTCCACAACACATGTTGGAGAGCTTAAGCCGAGCGACAAAAGAAAGCAAACATGTTCGATTCAATTGCCATGGGCGAGTGCATAACAATTGTAGTACTCATACGACCGAGTGGCTGTGTGCATTCGATTCTATTTGGTGCAATACCAATCCATACTGTTCGTTTCGACAAATTCCACTTGCTGCCAACGATTGTTTGTCTATGCAAATTGATCAATTAAATACCGAAGCGTTTAACGATTCCAAAAAATACGTACTCCATCCTTCAAACCGAATCGGCTTACAATATCTTACAAACAATTGTGGAATAATAGCATTTATAAAGGAATTTATTTTTCGTGATTTTTTACTTTGCAAACTTTAAAGGGCTTAATCGATTTTAATACTTTGCAACTACTTAAATTACTTTCGTAAAATTCCTTAATCCTAAATAAGCCGTAAATTCAACCCTACTTACCGTTTACGCAAATGCGTTTAATGAGTTTATTTTCACCAATTAATTATTTTTTGGAACTCAAATTTTACTCATAATAATATTTCAACTATTATTAAGTTTAATCTTAAGGCATTGTCATCGCCATTTTTATTTAACTTTTAATCAGAACTTAAATCATTCACTTCAGCACTTTTGTATTTGATTTTCGAAATCTCGCGTTCTGTGCGTTCCGTTCGGTCTGTGAGGCTCTTGAGCCTTTGGCTGATTGTTAGTTAAACACTGGACACTCGAGAGTTGGCTCGAGAAGCATACAACCACGACACGGCGCGTTCCAAAACGTACTGCGAATTGTTGGTTAAACACCAAATCCGAGATTTGTTCACGGCAAACTCGAGCACGGAAATTCACCACAGCACAAAACACGAGCCTGAACGAGGAGACGCTCGGCTCCGACATGTGGGTCTGTGGAGCAGCATTCAAGCCGAAGCCTAAATAGCCGAAAAGTGAAAGCGAATGGATGTCGTTGAGGCAGGTTAGTTAGTTCGTCGGATTGTGTACTCTCTCTCTTTCTCTCTCGCTTAAGGCAGTCGGCTTGCTGCAGCGATGTTTTTGATTTAACTGGAAGTGCGATGTTATTGGCTACTGATAAGAATTGTTTGACTTAAATGTAAACTGTTGCGTGTAAAACGGAAGCCATCTATCAAATTGTTTATATATTTTAAGAATTAAAGAATTAAAACGAAAAGTAAGGCATCTTAAAAACATAGCTTTAATCTAAATAAAAACTTTCGTTACTTCGAAAGTAGTAAACACTTTTCTTCAAAAGCATACAGATTAAAGCTGCATTGATATTTGAACACATAATATTGACTCAAAAGAAATCCATGCGTAAAAATCCACTTGAAAGTTTCTTATACTATTCTACAGCCGTAACATTGTCGAACTTGATCGATTTATAAATCTGGTTCGTCAATATGAATAATAGTGTAAATGTTAAATTGAGCCATGCTTAAGCTTAAGACAGGCTATTTGCGATGTTTTTCTGAAGCTCACTCAGTTTCCAGGGCATGCGCATGCGATTCTAAGGAGCTACTACAAGCACAGCTGCTAAGCATTGTCCGGCGTGGTGAATACTGATCCAACTGATAAGAGCTGATAAGAATGCGTTTCAGGTGCAGCACACAACGGAACAAAACAGCAACAACACTGAAAATTATCACAAAAGCCGTGCTCGCATTGCAAGCAGAATAATTACATCATGATTTAATCAGCTTGGATGTCATAAAGTTGTGAGTCGTCGAGTGGATGACGTTTTCCAAAGGCGAAGCAGAGGCAGATGGGGTACAGAGTAGGGTTTGCAGCGCAAACAACTGAATGAGCTTCGTTACAGACGCAATTAATGAGCAGCGTTGCACAATTGGGCAACTACCTCAATTAAATAGTCAGCGTCAGTTGGCATCGGCAGATGTGAACATTCCATCTCTTCCCAGCCCAGCCCACCTACTCTCTCCACCCTTGTGCTACAAATTTGCCAAGTTGTTGTCATCATTGTTGTTGCGACTTGTGGTAAAAAGGTGGGGAAGCTGCTTTAATAAAAGCAAATTTTGTGGCGGCTGTCACAGTGTTTTTTTTTTTTTCGCTCGTTAGACACAAGGCCAGCTAAGGACAGACAGGGGAGTCGGAGGGGGCAGGGCAGCCCTTTAATTATGATAATTACATTGTTGTCGCGCGGCATCTGCTGCGATTTCCAACGTTAGCAATTCATACTGCAGCGCACAATGTTCTCACGTTCTTCTTGCAGCCACTTAACCATAAAATGCGTCTAGCGTAATTTTGGCATCATTGCAGCCTTTGAAAATGTATTATTTAGCAGCATGATTAGAAGCATAATTTTTAATTTAGCAAGCATTTAAAAACAAAAGTGAGTTTTTAATTAAACTGAAACTGGAAAGAACAGGTTTATCATACTTTTTTTAAAACTATTTTCTAGTAATAAACAATTACTAGAAATGTACACCTAGTAACTCTGTTGATTTTTTACAATTTATTTATTCAAAGAGTTTAGAATTTAATAATTAAAATATATAATAGCTTGAATAAATATTTGGAAAAATTTTGATATTAAAATCCATATGTTTTGTCTCTTAAAAGACCAAATCTTGTGACTCAGCTAACATTAGGTATAAATGTATTAAATTATTCTCTTTTATTTATAACTAACTGAAAAAAGTGCATGCAATTGTGCTTTTAAAGACAATGGGGTGCCAGTGAAACGGCGAACAAAATTCAGAATGCGAGTAATTGGATTCTGTTTTTAATAGTCTGTCCAACTCGACAAACCTTTAAAGTCTGAGTGGCTTTGTTACGCATTTAAAGCCCCAGCACTTGAGAGAGAGAGAGAAATGCACGAATTAAGAGAACGTTTTTGGGAAATCTGAATTTTTGGTGTGATGCCGCAATCTATGGAAAGTTGTATTTATTGTTCTGATGCTGGCAAGTTGCCATTTTGATATCGATGCAACAATTTATGGGTCTTCCACAAAATTGGCAACATGTTTTTAGTTGACACAACGCATTGATGAAAG
Organism: Scaptomyza montana; assembly: GCA_018904305.1. NCBI lineage: Eukaryota > Metazoa > Arthropoda > Insecta > Diptera > Drosophilidae > Scaptomyza > Scaptomyza montana. The sequence goes on along the minus strand of JAEIGR010000033.1, from coordinate 1,455,477 downwards.
TGCATATGTGAGTGTGTGAGTGTAAGTGGATTTGAACAAGCTAATTGCATGACCCATCAACGCGATTCCGGTCCACAGTGTGAGGCAGTTATTAAAAGCGAAATAACTTTGTGGGATGTGTTTTGTTGATTGTTGATGGGAAAATGCATGGAAAATTTACAATGAGTGCATATTAATTATGTAGCATACTTTTCAGCGCAACGCTCTGGCAAAAATTTTGACATGACATCGCGAAACGAGAGTGGAAAACCCTAAACGAACACGCATTTGTGTTTGGCAGCTGTATTAATTATAAAAAGCATTTTTCTGTCATCTATCTATCTATATTACAATTACAATCTGCATTTATGGTATTCCATCATATTAGGATGAGCGTGCTCTTATTCATCCAGGCTGGTTTCCTTTCGATTGGATCAATGCAACAAGAAACTTGTGTCTCGCTAATTTATATTAAATTATTGGAAAATTCAACCTTGCTCTGCTAAACTATGCCAATGATTCTTTTCCCGCTGTGGTGTTGTGCCTCATGTCATCTCATCTCAAGATGTTGTACGTACGTATGGAACAGGTTGGACTAGATGAGTCTATAAATGCTGATGATCAACTGGATGCTTAACGACATTTAAAAGCTATTAAGCTCGTCGTGCTATATTGTCAATGAAGCCTTTAATATGTATAAATATTCAAAATTCAATAAAATTGCTGGTCATAAAAATGACCTCCAAAAGAACGTTGCGCTTTTAATGAGAACCAATGCAGCATTCAAAAAAAATACTGCTACCTATTTAAAATAAAAATAAAAAATATTTTGTTGAAAAATTTATTTTTATCAGTTGACGTCGGTGAAACTCTTTTATAGACTTAATGTGTACTAAATTGTTTGCATCCGTTTAAAAAAATGTTTGAAAACTTGTGCAAATCGAAAAATGTATCTTCAGGTCTCAGGTTTAAATGTCAAAGTATTTGTTAAAACTAAAAAATTTGTCATCTGGAATATTTTAAATTTGCAGTCTTTTTCTCACAGTTTTTATGTTCGCCACCCAATGGCCAATGCAATTAAAATGCAATTGGTGCATTTTTGATACTGAGCAAAAGTTAATTTTAAATTATTAATTTCAGTAATTAAGAATTTTCCGATATAAAGAGTTGTTTAGACGAAAAGCTACATTATTATTTTGCATTTATTTATTTTTTAATATTTATTCATTTCCATTTTTCTATTATTATTATTTTTAACAACTTTGTTTTCTGTAAGAAAAACAACTTATTTTTCATCTCATTTATTTATTTATTTTATTTTTTTCTCTAAGAAAACAGTTTGTTTCAATCATTATAAAACAAATTCTAGAATTTTTACTGCACTTTATTACACGAAAATAAAAGATATTGCAATTCCAAGACTCACAAGTCTCAATTCACCGCATTAAAAGTGTGGTGTTTGAATTGAAATATGTAGGTTAGATACAAGCAATGATTCTTGCATTAACCGATTTTTTTTTTCTACAACACATGTAAATAATATAGATATGCTTTTACAGCGGTTTCTCATCTAGTAGATTCTCTTAACCAATGTGCTTTTCAATATTAATTTCTAATAAATAGACTAAATATTTAAATTGGAAGTGCTGGGAAAAACGCGTTTTCTGGCTGACTATATTATTGAATAAATGAAATCGTTTTGTCTTCAATAATTGGTTGGGCCACGCAAACGCTTTTCATAATTAAGTAATTACCTCACCAATTAAAAACAAGTAAGAAGGCTCTAGTCGGGGGAGCCCGACTAGAAGATACCCTGACATCTCACAAAACCATTTTATTGGCTCGGGGCATAAAAGTGACTGCACTACTGCATACTGACTTAACTTCAATCGATTCAATTCGGTATATTCAGTGTTTCTTAACCGATTTGGACGAAACTTTCAGAAAAGTTCTATCGTTACCCATTATTTCAACCCCCATTTTTACATTTTCCAAATTCGATCTTTTCTTGTAATCGATTCCATGTGTGTATCGGAAACCAGAATACTTATCGATAATTTGAAACAAACTTGTTCTTTTTATAACATTGGAGAACTTATATTCAAAATTAGGAGTCTCTAGCTCTTGTAGTCTCTGAGATCGGCACGTTCATACAGACGGAAAGACGGACGGACAGACAGACGGACAAACAGACATGGCTATATCGACTCGGCTGTTGATGCTGATCAAGAATATTTATACTTTATGGGGTTGGAGATGCTTCCATCTGCCTGTTACATACTTTTGCACAAAACCAGTATACCCTTTTTACCCATTTTATGGGTTCAGGGTATAAAAACCTCCATAGAAAGAATATAAAATGGAGTCACCACAGTAAGGCTCAATCAAAAGGCATTTAAATCCCAACACAGACTTATCTATACTGCAATATGGAAATCAACAGCTTGAGTTTTTTCAGCAGCCATTGGGCAGTTTGGAAAATACTTGGAATAACGCCCAAGAAGACGTCGCGGCCAAAAGTCTACATTGCTTTCAGCATTTTAATGCATCTGTCAGTCACAGTTTGCTATCCGCTGCATTTGGGACTCTCCGTGTTTCAGAATGCCAATCTTACTGAGGATATTTCCAACCTGGCAATATTTGTTACAATTTTGGCCTGCTCGGCAAAGTTCATAACATATGTCTATAACTTTGAAAAAGTGCATCAAATCGAACAACTACTTCAACAACTGGATTCAAGAGTTGATGGACCGGCAGAGAGAATCATTTACAATCAATTGACAGCTCAGTTACGTAACGTTGTGAGAATCTTTATTGGCATCTACTTACCAATTGGAATTGTTGGAGAGATTGCGTTTTTTGTTAGAGAAGATCGCAGTCTTTTGTATCCGGCCTGGTTTCCATTCAATTGGAATGACTCAACGCTCAACTTTTATATTGCCCATTTCTATCAAGTTTTTGGAATTTCATATCTACTACTACAAAACTATGTTAACGATAGTTTTCCAGCTGTAGTGTTGTTTCTGACATCAGCCCACATCAAGATGCTTTACGAACGCTTCGGTCAAGTTGGAGTCGATGATTCTTCAAACGCTGAAAAAGATCTGGAGAACTGCATTACAGATCACAAGCTATTGCTAGAGTAAGTTACCAACCAAACACAAAATTATATAGCTATAAAATTATTTCTTACAGACTGTACAACACAATTGAATCGTTTATGTCGGTGCCTATGCTTATGCAGTTTACTGTGACTGGTTTGAATGTTAGTATTAGCGTCGCTGCATTGATGTTTTTTGTTCATGATCCAATGACAAAGGCATATTTTTTCATCTATGGATTGGGTATTCTCACGGAAATCTTTCCCATTTGCTATTATGGCACAGACGTTGAGGTGTGCTTCGGTAAACTGCACTATGCAGCCTTTAGATGCAATTGGCTAACACAAAACAAAAGTTTCAAGAAGAAGTTGATGTTGTTTGTTGAGCGCTCTTTAAAATTGAATGCACCAATGGCAGGTGGAATGGTACGCATTCATGTTGATACGGTTTTCTCTACGCTTAAGCTTGCCTACTCATTGTTCACCTTTTTGGTTCAAATGCGCAAGTAAATGCCGTAGTCAAATGCAAAACTTTGCGGTGCCTGAATGCACATTTAAATATATAGTAATACTGCAATACTATTCAAAACATTCTCTTGCTCTCACTCCTTCTCTCTCTCTTTAACTCATAACAATGACGCAGCGGAAGCTAATGGCTTAGTATAAGCATAGTGTTTCCGCTGCACCGGAAGCTAAACAACCGTACATAGTTTGTTGGCAGCTTAACGATAAATTTGATTTGTACGCTGATGTTATATATAAATGTATATGTAGATATATATATATCGGCAAGTATGCAAATGTTTTTTAAATTAACATCTGATTTTGTTGCTGCCGGTTTAATGCTGTTCTGTTTATACTGCTTCTGTTGCTCGTTTATTTATTTGCAAAGGATAAGACATTAAAATACATTCTGGGCTTTGTCGCAAACAGGGCCTAATGCGCTTAAGTCCGGCACCAAGTCATGTTGAAGCTGTAAAAAACAACAAAGCACAACTCGCGCCGCTTGCTCTGAATTGTGAAATGGCAAAAATGGGACAACTGGCAAGCTTACCAATTTGTAGTCAAAGGTCAGCGAATGAAGGGACAAACAACGGCTCCAAATCGATTTAATGATGTTGAGCGGCAGGCGGATAGAAGCAAAAGAAATAGCAACAGCAGGCAGTCACTAAGTTGATTTAAATTTATAGCAGCTCGTACAGCAAGCTGAAAATCAGATTCGCATGTCTCGCTAGCTAAAGAAAACTGGCATCTTACGCATATGCAAAGCCCCCCACAAAAACATTTCTTTTGGGCCGCTAGTCTTAAATCGTTCACAAAATATGAAAGTTCTTTAATATTTAACGCTCTGGCGCAAACGAACCGATAATGGAAAAACCTAAACAAGCACACACTTGTGTGTGGCAGCTGTATTAATTAGAAAAATCACTTTTCTGTCATCTATCTATCAGTATAACATTAACAATCTGCAATCTAATTTTTATGGTATTCCATCTGTCATTTGCCAGCTTTGTGTCGAATATACATATGTTGCAACTTTTACATGGACACAAAAAAAAAACTAAAAACTAAATTAATTAAAAGTTAACAGTTGTTATGTATGATTCAAATGATTAGTTAACGTTGTAAATTGAACGCTTTGCCTTTCAAAATAAAATGCTAAGTCGACCTCAACAAGAACTAACTACCCAGAAAGTCTTCTTCTATAGTTTTATTTTTTTTTTCTTAATTCGAGCCGGAAAAAAATAAAAAATATCACTTTGAATTAACTTTTTTTTTTTCCAAAGGTTTGTGGTGTTTAAAAAAAAAAATTTTTTTTTCTTAAAACAATTGAAAAATGATTGCAAACAATGAAAATGATGAGAATTGTTTGAGTTTGTTTAAACTTATGAAACAGCGCAACCAGAAACATGATAGCTATTTAATATTATAAATGTTACTACACTAATTGTTATGACCAAATGACGCAAATGCTTGCAGAAAATTATGACCCGGTTTTCAAAAGCAATATCTTAAAAGTCATGGTTTGGCTCCTAGAATAAAACTGCATTTAAATATTTACATTGAAATAAAATTCGATTTTTGGTCAGAATGCATGTTCAAGTTTTATGCCAAAAAATCGACTTGGGCATTGGTAAAATCTTTCGACTTCCATAACTTCGGCAAAACTGACCCGATTTTCAAAAGCAATATCTTAAAAGTCATGGTTTGGCCCCTAGAATAAAACTGCATTTAAATATTTACATTTAAAGAAATTAAGATTTTTGGTCAGAATGCATGTTAAAGTTTTATGCCAAAAAATCGACTTGGGCCTTGGTAAATTCTTTCGACTTCCATAACTTCGGCAAAACTGACCCGATTTTCAAAAGCAATATCTTAAAAGTCATGGTTTGGCCCCTAGAATGAAACTGCATTTAAATATTTACATTGAAAGAAAATTCGATTTTTGGTCAATATGCATGTTAAAGTTTTATGCCAAAAAATCGACTTGGGCCTTGGTAAATTCTTTCGACTTCCATAACTTCGGCAAAACTGACCCGATTTTCAAAAGCAATATCTTAAAAGTCATGGTTTGGCCCCTAGAATAAAACTGCATTTAAATATTTATATTTAAATGAAATTCGATTTTTGGTCAGAATGCATGTTCAAGTTTTATGCCAAAAAATCGACTTGGGCATTGGTAAAATCTTTCAACTTTTATTGACGTTCTTGATCCTTCAATCAATCTGTTATTGAAGCCCGCTTATATGATTGCTACAGACTGCACTTGCTTTGGATTGCACTTATTTTTCAACAACACATATATGTAAATAAGTATGTTATGCTATTAAAGCGATTTCTCGTCTAGTAGGTTCTCTCAACCAATGTGCTTTTAAATATTAATTTCTTATAAATGGACTCGCTGACTCTATAATTGAATAAATTAAATCGTTGTGTCTTCAATAATTGGTTGGACCACGCAAACGCTTTTCATAATTAAGTTATTACCTCACCAATTAAAAAGGCCTCCATAGAAATAATATAAAATGGATTCACCACAGTAAGGCTCAATCAAAAGGAATTTAAGTCCCTACACAGACTAATCTGTACTGCAACATGCATTTGGGACTCTCCGTGTTTCAGAATGCCAATCTTACTGAGGATATTTCCAACCTGGCAATATTTGTTACAATTTTGGCCTGCTCGGCAAAGTTCATAACATATGTCTATAACTTTGAAAAAGTGCATCAAATCGAACAACTACTTCAACAACTGGATTCAAGAGTTGATGGACCGGCAGAGAGAATCATTTACAATCAATTGACAGCTCAGTTACGTAACGTTGTGAGAATCTTTATTGGCATCTACTTACCAATTGGAATTGTTGGAGAGATTGCGTTTTTTGTTAGAGATGATCGCAGTCTTTTGTATCCGGCCTGGTTTCCATTCGATTGGAATAACTCAACGCGAAATTTTTATATTGCCCATTTCTATCAAGTTTTTGGAATTTCATATCTACTACTACAAAACTATGTTTTCCAGCTGTAGTGTTGTTTCTGACATCAGCCCACATCAAGATGCCTTACGAGCGCTTCGGTCAAGTTGGAGTCGATGATTCTTCAAACGCTGAAAAAGATCTGGAGAACTGCATTACAGATCACAAGCGATTGCTAGAGTAAGTTACCAACCAAACACAAAATTATATAGCTATAAAATTATTTCTTACAGACTGTACAACACAATTGAATCGTTTATGTCGGTGCCTATGCTTATGCAGTTTACTGTGACTGGTTTGAATGTTAGTATTAGCGTCGCTGCATTGATGTTTTTATACTCGATACCGAAGGTAAAGAGTATATTGACTTTGTGCAATGTCCGTCATGGTGTCCGTCCGTCTGTCCGTCTGTCCGTCCGTATGTTCGCAACTTTTTTCCACACCCTTCAAGCTAGAGACTTGAAACTTTCCAATTCTCTTTATCTATGGGATAGTAAATTAAAGTGTCAAGATGGGGGTTCTGCGATAACTGGGGGCTGGCAAATCGATAAATTCGATAACTCAAAACCGATAAATCCACATATTTCGCACATCCTTACAGCTAGAAGTACCAAATTTGGTAAGAAGATAGCTACTAGCAACCCCCAAAAAACTGCATCAAAAATTTTGGAGCCACGCCCCCCCATTCCGCCCCCAGCCACCCGAATTTTAAAGTTAAAAAAGCCTATATCTCCCACAGTTTTTGAGCTATAGCCACCAAATTTGGTGCCAAGATAGGTGATGATGACCCCTCAAAAACTGCATCAAAAGATTGGATGCCACGCCTACCAATACCGCCCCAGCCACCCCCATGTGCCCCAACGCTTCGTCAAAAACGGGAATGCGTGTATCTTCCAGAGTTGTGGAGCTAGAGCCTCCAAATTTGGTGGGAAGATAGTTGGTAACGACCCCCAAAAAACTGCATCAAAGTTTTGGAGCCACGCCCACCCATTCCGCCCCCAGCCCCACCGCATTTTGAAATCAGAAATAGCTATATCTCCCACAGTTTTTGAGCTAGAGCCACCAAATTTGGTGCCAACATAGGTGATGATGACCCCCCAAAAACTGCATCGAAAGTTTGGATGCCACGCCCACCAATACTGCCCTAGCCGCCCCCATCCACCCCAACGCTTCGTCAAAAACGGGAATGCCTGTATCTTCCAGAGTTGTGGAGCTAGAGCCACCAAATTTGGTAGGAAGATAGCTGGCAACGACCCCCAAAAATCTGCATCAAAGTTTTGGAGCCACGCCCTCCATTTCGCCCCCCTTTCCCCACTTTTTACAATTTTCGAGCTAGAGTCACCAAATTTGGTATGAAGATAGGAATTGACATTCCACAAAGATCTGCATCAAAAATTTGGATGCCACGCCCACCCATACCGCCCCCAGCCCCCCTTTCCCCACTTATTACAAATTTCGAGCTAGAGTCACCAAATTTGATATGAAGATAGCAATTGACATTTTACAAAGATCTGCATCAAAAGTTTTGATGCCACGCCCACCCATACCGCCCCCAGCCCCCCCTTGCCCCTTTTTTTTTACAAACTTCGAGCTAGAGTCATTAAATTTGGTATTTAGATAGCATTTGACATTTCAGAAAGATCTGCATCAAAAATTTGGATGCCACGCCCACCCATACCACCCCCAACCCCCCTTTCCCCAATTTTTACAAATTTCGAGCTAGAGTCACCAAATTTGGTATGAAGATAGCATTTGACATTTCAGAAAGATCTGCATCAAAAATTTGGATTCCACGCCCACCCATACCGCCCCCAGCCCCCCTTTCCCCACTTATTACAAATTTCGAGCTAGAGTCACCAAATTTGGTATGAAGATAGCAATTGACATTCCAAAAAGATCTGCATCACCAAATTTGGAAACTCCCTCCACCTCTAAGGCCCTCTCCCCCCCCCTTTCCACTTTTTATATAGTTCTAGGAAATTTATAATAAATATAAAAAAAAAAAAAAATATAAATTTTCAAAAAATTTAAGTTTAAATTCTTAGTCCTCCCCCCCCCCAACCCCCCCTTCCCCCATTTTCCCAAATTTTAAGCTAGAGTCACCAAATTTGGTATGAAGAATTGCCGGTATGCCCATCTGCATCGGAAATCTCCCATCTAAGGCTAGCTTACCAGGCAAAGCCCCTGCCGCACCGCCCTTCCCTTGCATTCAGGCCTCTTTTTACCGGTTTTAATTCTGGTATCGTCGAGTATGCCGCATCGGTTCTCCGACTGCAACGTTTCCACTTGTTTGTTCATGATCCAATGACAAAGGCATATTTTTTCATCTATGGATTGGGTATTCTCACGGAAATCTTTCCCATTTGCTATTATGGCACAGACGTTGAGGTGTGCTTCGGTAAACTGCACTATGCAGCCTTTAGATGCAATTGGCTAACACAAAACAAAAGTTTCAAGAAGAAGTTGATGTTGTTTGTTGAGCGCTCTTTAAAATTGAATGCACCAATGGCAGGTGGAATGGTACGCATTCATGTTGATACGGTTTTCTCTACGCTTAAGTTTGCCTACTCATTGTTCACCTTTTTGGTTCAAATGCGCAAGTAAATGCCGTAGTCAAATGCAAAACTTTGCGGTGCCTGAATGCACATTTAAATATATAGTAATACTGCAATACTATTCAAAACATTCTCTTGCTCTCACTCCTTCTCTCTCTCTTTAACTCATAACAATGACGCAGCGGAAGCTAATGGCTTAGTATAAGCATAGTGTTTCCGCTGCACCGGAAGTTAAACAACCGTACATAGTTTGTTGGCAGCTTAACGATAAATTTGATTTGTACGCTGATTTTATATATAAATGTATATGTAGATATATATATATCGGCAAGTATGCAAATGTTTTTTAAATTAACATCTGATTTTGTTGCTGCCGGTTTAATGCTGTTCTGTTTATACTGCTTCTGTTGCTCGTTTATTTATTTGCACAAGGATAAGACATTAAAATACATTCTGGGCTTTGTCGCAAACAGGGCCTAATGCGCTTAAGTCCGGCACCAAGTCATGTTGAAGCTGTAAAAACAACAATGTAAAAAGCACAACTCGCGCCGCTTGCTCTGAATTGTGAAATGGCAAAAATGGGACAACTGGCAAGCTTACCAATTTGTAGTCAAAGGTCAGCGAATGAAGGGAAAAAAATTTAATTTTGGGGGGGGGGGAAAGAAGCAAAAGAAAACACAACAGTCACTTAGTTGATTTAAATTTATAGCAGCTCGCACAGCAAGCTGAAAATCAGATTCGCATGTCTCGGAAGCTAAAGAAAACTGGCATCTTACGCATATGCAAAGCACGTAGTGGTGCTTGCCACGCCTACAAATAACAGCTTGAATTCCTTTTTGGGTGCTCGCTCGTGTTAAATCGTTCTCAAAATATGAAAGCTCTTTTAATTTTTAATCAAGAGACCGCCGCGCTTCAAATTGCTGCACAAGCTGAGCGAACAAACTTCTTTAAGTTCACAACAAATTAGCAATGAAACTACTTTTCTGATTAAGACTGACAGACAGAACGAAAGACAGAAAGATGCTGAGCAATGAGCAGACTCAGCTGTTTGCTTGACAGTCAGAAATTGTATTTTGCCACTTGCTCCATTTATTTGAACTTGCAACTGTGTCGCCATTCAGTCGAGACCGTCAGCATCATTATTTGTATCATCATCATCAGCAGCAGCATCATTATCATTGGTTGTCTTTATCTGTCGCTCTTCAAGTGTATAAGTCATGCAAACTCTTACTGCAAAAGTCCAGCACTTTATTTAGTTTGCAAAAACTTCAACAGCTCAAGTGGCCAAGTGCACTCAAACCAAATTGACATGCAAAGCATAAATATTGAAATAAGGTGCAAAATAATATTAATATTAAGTCAGATTTGATATTTATTCCAGCCCAAGTTTAAAACTTGACAACTTGAAAACGTATACGTTACGTTTTTTTAGACCTTTATACCAAATTTGTCACAGTGTAACGTGCAACACCGAGCTGTTCACCTCCCGCTGGCGTTTTCTTTTCTTATTTTCTCCTGCTCCTCGGGCAGCCCAGCTGCAATTTGTTGTTAGGGAAAATGTTAATACACTTGCTGCAAGTAGTTGATGCTGCTGCTGCTGTGGCAGCCACAAGTGGGCACTCCACCTGATGAGGCTTAACTTGGACATGAAGCTGTTCACCGACATGTGCCTTGAACGTGTTTAAAACGCTGGCAACAGGTATTAAAATGTGCATTTTAGGATTGATTCCCCTTCAAATTTAACAGCTTGTTTAGTGAACTTGAAACTAAATTACGAACCAAATATTTTAAATCGGGCTGACGCCAGCAAGTTGCTTAAAACTTTGGCATAATTTTAATAGTTTTCCTTACGACACAAGACGACGCGCTGGCAAGTAACCCTTAAAAGTTTTTGGCGCACAATGTCAATTCTCAAGCAAAATCAAAGAAAATTCCGAACTATGCATTTGTTCCCGGAAAAGTTTTGTGTCAACGGCTCGACCTGGCTGTTATGTCTCCATCACCTCATCCTTTCGCCAACTAAGCTTGCTATTTATAGTAAATATGGCCATGGGAATAACCGTCGGCATCCGCGTACAGCTATGTACTCAACTTAATTACAAGGCAATTTCATACTAGTCTGCAAATATTTAGTACGGCACACACACACACATAAACAAACACACACACGTTTACATATAAAGGAAGAAATTTTAGAACCGGAATAAGAAAGACTCTTAACGTAGCCATTGGCGATGGCAATGTCACATTTTGGGGTCTGGGGATCTCACAAACATTCAGACGACTCAAGCTTAATAAAATCTGACTAAAATTTGTGGGCGAAAATACACTCAGAGATACTCAAAGTGAAAAAAATGAAAACATAACTGACCCAAAAGAGACTATGCCCGACGCATAAAAGCGGGAATGCGTGTATCTTTCTGTAGGAAGATAGCTGTTCATGACTATCAAAGATCTGCATCAGCCAATTTTTGAACGCTACGCACACCCCTGCATCCGTACCCCTTTGGACCCTCAGGTCTCTTGATACCCATTTAAGAACGGGTATCGAGTACACCGCAGTCGGTTGCCGGTCCCTATTTTACATAAATCAATTTTTATAAACATTATTTTGAATTTTTTCTAAGTGTACATATCGTACGTGTATATAGTATAAGCAATATAAACAAAATACGTACAGAGATTGTACGGATTTTCTTAAGGCATAGCATGTGTTGGGTGAGTTGGGGGTATGTTGGTGGTTGGTTAGGGTAGGGCGTCAGTGAAAACATTTGCCTAAACTATGCCATTAACATGTAAAACTTTCCCTGTACTTGGTACACTGCATGAGAGGCGTGGTTATGCGGCACGCCGTCTTTCTGCACCTCAATCCCATTCCCTAAATAATATTTTGGTATTTTTGTTTTGGCTTATTCTTGTTTTTTTTGTGGGAGGCACGTAAATACTTGCCAGAAACTTGAGCGAATTAACAACAAAAGTTCGTCCTATGACAGGAAACTTGAGCCAAAATAACTGGAAGCTGCTGCTGTTGGCAAGTGACAATAACAGGCGGCCGGAAAAGTAAAAGGCTTGACAGCCAATGTGCCAGTGCCAAATGTCGAACAATTTGCGGTGCCCAGGGCAGGAACTCAAAACTGGCATCCACACTACTTAAAGCGGCCCCATTTGTCGCAAATTAATAGCTGGAAAAACTTTACGTTAAACTATGCCCCAGTCAGATTCAATGCGATAAAAACCACCAAAAACACCAGCCGCATAATGGCCGCTAAAATAAGAGAAAACCAAGTTTCTAAATGTACTCCGAGCATAACTCATTATGGCTAATGAGTGTTATTTGTGCCTGGGCGAATAACAAACTCAATTTTGCATGAGAAAGTCGAGTCGACAAAATTAGTTTGACTTGACTTAGCAACGCAGACAACTTGCCACACCAACATTCTCTGCTTGCGGCAAATAAATGTCAACGTTTTGGCTTTCGGAACGGATTACGATTACGACGCAGGCAAGTTTTAGATGTGGGCGTGTATGTGTTTCGCTCAAGAGACAAACATAATTACGGCCCCATTTAAGGGCTTTTATCTGCTTGTTGGTTAAGTTATTTTTACTGTTGCAAAAAAAGACTTTGCAAACAGATTTACACAATGTGTTGACTTAAACGATTGCAATAAACTTTGCCTCTGATCAAATGTGGTGATTATGAGGCGGCTGCAATTGATTTTAATCACATGTTAAATGCAGAAACAGCAACCAGTGAGACGCAAAACAATTAATAGCATATGAAAACGTCAATAACATTGTATAAATTTATGTATATAACAACTTGTATACGAGGCGTTGTCGCTCGTTCCACACAAATAGGGGCCCTCCCCCTGTTAGAATGAACAAGCCAAAATGCGGGATTGCATGATGAGTGTGAAGGCGTGGCGCTCATTCACATGCACGCCTCAATGAAACGGAAATTGGCGGATTTTGCGTAAGGCAAAAACGTTACAATTGAAATTTTAAATGCGATGCCGGCGATGACAGCAGTAAATGTTGATGATTTGGCTTCCCGGGCTATATAAAAGAACGAACGTATTGTCTGCCCTGATACCCATAAGCACCATAAGCACACACACGCACAAACGCGCACATGATATTGATAACGTGTGATTTATTGTGCTTTTAACGCGTTTTCATGTAATTTTCAGTTAAATGAGGCGTGGCTTCTAAAGCCCCACACTCATCCCTCCTATCCCTATGCCTAAGCAAAGGCCGCCTTATTGATTTGTGTCGTCATTAGCATTGATATGCCTTGGCGGGTAATGGCGGACATTTTTAAATTGATTTTCTGAAAATTAACTTCAATCAAGGATTGATTAATAACTGGGATCCCTTCTATTTTCTAATTGCCTTGGAAACCTCTTTCGCTTTAGCTTTTTCAGTGGTCTAGCAGGAAGAAATTTTTTTGTGAGCATACTGCGGTGCCTGATCAATCTATACAATGGCTGCTGGTGTGCCGTCCGATATGATTTTCAACCGCGTACGTTCAAGGCAATTGGTTATTTTTCGAAAGACACGATATTGCATTACCCCCCAAATTTGGATACCATGTAACCATATCTGTGTGTTAGCTACGACTATTGTTGCATTCTTTGTTTTGGCAGTGCAAACAAAAAATGCGACAGCCTAAAAGTAGGCAACACTTTTTTGTGCGTCCAAACGCACATATATTTTACCCAAAAGCCCTTAGACAAAAAGCGCTGAAACAGATAATTGCATTTTGATTTATATATTAATTAATTTTAATTCGAATTTCCTCAATCGGAAGAATATGAAAAACTTTTTCAGCCCATTTATGAATTCAACTTAACAAATGCTGAAAACTAGTTCAGAAGCAATTCATAAATTGTTAGTTTCCAGCCAACTTTAAACAAACTAAAAAACTCAGGCAAGAGAATGAAAAAATATTTTGTTTTCATGCTTTTACGCTTGTTAAAAAATTGTTAAAAATAAAAACTATTTGTTACTTATAAAGAATTTGAAAAGTGAAAAATGCCGATGCAGCTTTTATATAAATGATACACATTTAATAGTCTATTTTTCTTACATTTTTCGATTGCTTGGAATGAAAGCCGGTAGAATAAAAATGTGTTTTATTTTTTGCATGTTTGGGCACAAACAAACCGCAATAAATAAATGCCTGCAAATCACACACAATAAATTCGGATTACCATTTCATATTGTATAGTGGGTAATTTTTTTTACATTTTCTGACCCAATGCTGCGTGAAGTTTTGAAACACACACACACAATCAGTTGAAAGCGTGACAACTGCTGTGTTTGAAACTTCTGGGAACAGTATGCGTCATTCATTTATTCTCCCTACTCAACCAATCCACACTCTGAAAGCTAATCAACGTTGAGGGTACAAAAAAAAAAAAAAAAAAAACAAATACTTTGCATTTCTATATTTTGTTTTGATATTTTCTCATTATCTTCTGTGTGTGCTTTTGGACTGTGCACGGTTGAGTGCATCACTGAGGGTGAATACTCATATATGAACCGTAAACTGTTGTTGATTTTTATTGTGCATTTATTGCGCTTCCACAGCGTACTTCAATCGATATGGCAGCAATTCTATTTTGGCTAAATAAAATATCCTCTGTCGCATGCTGTTATAATTTAATCAATAGAATTCATGAAAACCAAAAATAGTTTCCAAAAACACATATGATTTTTCATAACAAAATTTCTAACTCAAGCACTTTAAGCTATTTCGTAATAATGCCAAACCCTTTGCAACCTTGGCACTGATGGCTTTTTGTGATGCCACAACCTAATAATGACTACGAACAACCCCTTAAACAAGCAAACTGATAAGCATCCGTCTAAATACAGCAAAATTACATAAATGTCACGCAGCTTAGTAATTAAAAAGCAATTTTGAGATCATTAAATGTCACAAACATATTATTAATCAAAAATAAAATTCATACGTATGCATGAGGCAGCATTAATTTATGGATGTATGCAGAATTAACCAATCCTAGGGAGAAATATCTTAAATATATATAAAACAGATTCAAGTTCCCATATTCAAATGTCAAATGTTGTATGCATTCAAAATCTTCAATAAATATGAGTACACGTGTATTCAATTACTTATTTATTTGCATACCCCAATTAAAGACTTATGCATCTATATGTATAAACAAGCTAAGCTAGCGAGAGACTTGTTATGCCAGTACACGTGCTTAGAAAATCGAAAATACTGGTTCTCATTTTTTTTCTTTATTCACAAAGTTCAAAGGCATCACAAATTAGTTTATTATTATTGTGCTCATTGCATGAGCAATGCATATAAGCAATGCGCTTGGGGTCTGATGCCAATGCAGTGCCATTGGCATTGAAGGCCCGGCGCTGTCAATTGCAGACACTTTTCGACAAACCCACAAGCCACAAACTACACGTGGCTTGCATTATTATTGTTGTTGTTGTTAAGGTTGACGTTGTGTTAAGGTCATTGACAAAATTTATGAAAGAATTGCGTGCCGCATAGTAAAATATTATAATGGAAATCTGCTTTAAAATGATAAATTATCAGACAAGCTTTTGAAGATGACTAAAACACAGTAAGAAACTTGATAAATTGAAATGCTTTTGTTACATCATTATCATGATTATCATTGAGATAGAGCACCTATCAAAGCCAGGTCTAATATATAGAAAGCAGCATTCAATTGGAATGTCAAGTTGATTGTGTTCATATTTCAGTTGTGCCAAATGGCAACACGTGTGGAAAAAGCCATTCGGCGTGTGTGTGCGTTTGTAATTTAGTGAATTGAAAAAATATATATATATTAGTTTATTCATACAACTCCGAAGAAGCAGGCCTACAATCAGTCCTAGTCCTTATGCCAGGAATATTATCACGTACGCTTACAAACAATTATTGTTCTTGCAATGTGACACGCACACAAAGAAATATTATGCAGGACTTGGCTTGAGTAAAATTCAATTATGAGTTCGAGTTTGTTGTTAAGCCGGCTTTAATCATTTGCGACCCTAAACGCGCCAGTTCTATGATTTATCAATCTATATTTGTTACGCTCTAAATGGCATTTTGGTTGCTGTGTTTGTGTTTGTTTTTAATGATCACACGCAATTAAAACGAAATGATATCAATAAATTCAGTACCAATTCTCGGCCATAAATAACACCCAAACCACGGGATGTTACTGCCAGTTCAGCAGAGTTTCCAAACCACAGCGCACAAACATTGAAAAATAGGATACGTGCGAATACTCCAGTCATAAATAAAGGCAATAAACGCCGTCACTGTGGCAAGCAAACCAAGCGTTAGCCAATTGGTAAACAGGTAAACTATTATCGAATATAAATGCATGCCAAATATTTGCCACTTGCAGCACGTCACATAGCACATGCGGCGTATGAGTGATGCAGCTTAGCACTGTGATGAGTCAGTCTGGCAATCGTTGAGACAGCCAAACGCTAAAATGACAATAATTAAAAAAAAAAAAACTGTGCTAAAGCTCGATTTTGTAGTGCCTATATTAAACAATAATAACAAAGCAAAAGCAAATATATATATAAAAAAAAACAAGTTTGCCACTTAACGTTGAGGTGTTAGAAATTTGCAACAGCAGTGAAAGTTGCTAATTGTTTGTTTTGCGTAACACATGCAGCTGGCGGCGGCATGCAGTTGGTGTTGCAATCACCAGCGGAAAAGAAAGTCAAACTCAACTTGTTGCCAGTCAATGTCCGAAGCAGCAGTATCAATCGATCGGTCAGCCAAGCAAATACTCTGAGCCAATAGTCAAGCTAATCGGCATGTCAGGCAGGCAGTCGTGCGTGGTTTATTTTTGTATATTGCTTTTTTGCGATGTGAAACAACATTTAATGTCGTAGTCTACACAGCGCGAAATGAAAAGGCATTCGCGCAAGCGCAAAAACAGCTGTGTTACGTCGCAGCGCCCCTGCCCCTTTTGCCTATTGCAAACACGTTAGGTGGCGCGTCGGCGCCGAGAGAGAGAGAAAGACTTCGAATCCGAAACTGATATCGAAAATCCACCAAGCGACGCTTCGTTTTCTGCCTTAAGCCGGCTTTGGCTTTGGCTTCAGCCAGGCATTATTTGAGTAACTGTAAGAGACTCTTGAGTATTCAGTTGCGGCTTTCATACAATACGAAACGGTCGCTCGTCAAGTGAAGTGTAGTGCTGTGTTGTGTTTGTTTCGGTTAACTTAAGCTTGCGTGCGTTTCAAGTGTTAGCATAGAAGTTTCAGATTTAGGCGGAAATTAGTCAAGTCAATAAAGTGAAGTTTTGTGTACAACAACACCAACACACAAATAATAAAAATAAAAAACCGTGTTAAATATATTTTGAGAAATATATATACGATTTTCGTTGTTAAATTATGATTGATAGACGCAGTCAACTGGATAAGGTAGGAATAGCAAAACAAAAAAGGCGCAACAGCTCAAACGTAGCTAATACATACAGACCCTAGTTCAACATTTAACATTTAGCTAAGGTCAGGCTCTCCACTTAGTTGAGAAGCAAGTAATCAGCAAGTGCAGCTAATTGCCATAAAACTAACAATTTAACGATTGGTTGTCTATTTAAATTCAAGCTTGTAATTAGCAGCTAATCGAGAATAAGTTTCAAATAATTAAACTCAATTAATACACAAATCAAATGAACTCGACTATAATTCTAAACTATATAATTTCTACTTCTTATTTATAGATTTAGATAAAGATATCTGCACTGATAAGCCGGTTTTCTGTTCCGTTCTGTTCAGTTATTTTTCTGTATATCTTTGTTTACATAGTGAGATCATTAGGCATTAACGCATTTTGGCTCTGAAACAGTTTGAGCCATTTACATTTGTGATTAAAAATATATGTATGTTTATGTATAATTGCGATAACTTTTGCTTTTGTTGTGGCTTCAGCTGAATGCTTTCAACTTCTAAATAATGACGTGCTCTTCTTCAGTTACGTAATTTTTGGCAAGCAACAGAGAGAGAGAGAGAGAGACAGATGCCAAACTTTGTCTGATATGAATAATTAATGAATTCGATAACTATACTGAGTATATGATTAATTTCATGCCATCGTATGCTTATATATAAAAAAAAACTTAATCCCCCAAAAACCTATTTAAAATTCAAAGCTGCAGCTTAGCTTAGAATCTTGCGATTGTTGTTTCCCTTTATTTTCTGCTCGTTTTGTGACTTGATCGATATGTGTTTAATTTATTTATTGCTCGGTAGTCGAATAACTTACAGACGTCACTGTACAATCAGCTCGATTCATAATATTCTGATGATGGGGAAGGTGGGGAAGTAATTGTGGAAGCAATTTTGGACAACGCCATTCACTCAACCACAGCCATGGCGAATGTGTTCCATGTCACGTAAGCAACGCCATTAGAATTGCACTCAATATTGAGATTTGAATATAAATGGAAATGGAAGTGGTGGGAGCTGGCTAACAATTAACATATGCAAGCCAAGTTAACGTGAGCAGCAGCTTGAAATTAATATAAGAATATAGCCTGTGGCCTGAGAATAAAACACGTGCTCCAAGCTGCTTTTAGTTTGTCGACAATAAATGAGATGGTTGAGTGCGCAATCGTTCTAATCGGAAATAATAGAAATTCTTTTCAGTTATACAAACATACCTAAGGGTGGCAACATTATATGGAAATATAACTAGTACTAAGAGGGAGCATGGCCTTTAAATTTTGTTTTTATTAGGTTTACTGCTTTTTAGGCAAATTACTAAATACAATGCGTTTTGTAGGTTTTTGGCCATCAAAATCTCACAGTGTAATTCATTCTGGCTACCCTTTTAACTGGTTTAATTGGTTGAGTGTCTTAGGAATCGGGGTAATTGATTGTGTTCGGAATTTTTAACCGCTTATGCTTTTCTCATATCGGCTATGAGATTAGTTTTGACTTCTCTCCGCTTTTTGTCCTAAAACGCTCCCTCGAAGCTCTCTTCCGCTTGTATTATTCTATTGGAATAAGTTTCAAACCGTCTTGCGGCCTGACTTTAATTGCCTTTCTTACTAACGGCGGATCTTTTCATTATTTTAATGTGATTTATAACATTTTATTTATTTGTATAATGCTTTCTTTTTGTACTTACTTGTCAAAGCAAAATTAAACATCTTCAATGTTCGAGCTCAGAATATGTGCAAAGATCTTCATTGATAAGCCGGGATCCTGTTCTGTTCTATTCAGTTATTTTCGGTGTCTTGTCTTTAATTCATCGTTTGCTTATAACTAAAAAATCTTGTTTGCCCAAAAACATATTTAAAATACAAAGCTGCAGCTTTTCTGGTCGTTTTGTTACTTGACCGATATGTGTTTGTTGCTTTTATTGCTTGCTCGGTTGTCGAATAACTTACATACGTCAATGTACAATCAGCTCGTTCTCATTTTATTATGATGATTCGATTGTGGAAGCAATTTTGGACAACGCCATTCACTCAACCACAGCCATGGCGAATGTGTTCCATGTCACGTAAGCGACGCCATTGGAATTGCACTCAATATTGAGATTTGAAT
The DNA here is from genome assembly GCA_018904305.1 of Scaptomyza montana. Lineage (NCBI taxonomy): Eukaryota > Metazoa > Arthropoda > Insecta > Diptera > Drosophilidae > Scaptomyza > Scaptomyza montana. The sequence goes on along the minus strand of JAEIGR010000033.1, from coordinate 1,435,787 downwards.
TTAAATGGAAATGAAAGTGGAGGGAGCTGGCTAACAATTAACATATGCAAGCCAAGTCATAGTCCGGCCGGCAAAGTATTACACAATCAAGCTAATAAACTGAAAAGCTTACTAAAGATGGCAAGAAGAAACAGTAAAGGCAACAGCATTAAAAATATAAAAATGTAACTAGTACTAAGAGGGAGAACGTTTTGATTATTTTCATGATAAGCTTAATTCGCATTCGCACCCAACACTAATGCCACCCAAAGTTTATTAACACACAGCGCAAACCAATTGAGCAAAGTCTCTAGCAAAGAAGAGCTATTGATTGACAGTCAAGCAGTAAGCTCAATCCCATCAGAAAGAAGCCGGGCAAATCGACTTTTGATCAAATCTTAAGTTGATTTTTATGAGAGGCCTCATCAATTTATCTAGCTAAGCTATATTTTAAATATTTGTGTTTGTTTTGCTTGGTTTTTTCTGCATAAAATTGTTGCTCAAATTCTTAAACGAATTCAAGGTAAAGCGGTAAAGAAAACAGGGAAATGATGAGAAGAAGTTATTATCATTTATTTTCCAAAATAAATATAATTTGCATAAATGCAAAAAGCGGATTGTTTAACTCTTTAGTATGTTGATTTTTCAGGGAAAACAATATGGTGAATATAGTATTCTAGTTAAGAACAGATATTTTAACAATAATTTATTTTGTCAAAGAAAAGATTTGCTTTATTTATTTTTAATCAAGCCTGCGTTTCTTTCTTATTTGCTTATGTTTCAATAGTTTTTTCACTTGATTTTATACAAAAGATTCAATTAATTTCAACAATTAAAAACTTTTCTGTTTTATTGATGGCAGATTTTAAGCCAAAAGCTTATGCCAGACCGACTTTTTCTTGTTATATTATTCTACATTGTGTCTTTTAATAATAATTTAACTTTAATGAGCTTTTAAAACTCATACAACTTTGACACTGAATATTATTAATTAATTAACAGATTGTCAATAAAAGTATATATAATTGATTTTGTATAAAAATCCATTTCAATGCACGTGCCGCACATTTAACATTTTATTAATAACTTCTTTTGTAATTTCCCAGTCAATCACTATTATTTAACATAGAGCACACATACATAATTGTTTATAGGGCTGTTGTGGGGTGTTAATTTTCAATATATGTGCATTAATTAAACTACCGGCCTGTGAGAAATGTACATAGTAAATGGAATGAAATAGTATGCTATTTATTTGTTTTTGTTAACGAATTGTATTTTTTTGTTTTTTTTTTCGTGTGTGTGTAATTTAATTATTGCAAATTAATTACATTGATCATTCGGGTATTAAGTGGCTGCCGTTTTTGCGGCTCTTGCGGCAAATTAAGGCATGTGCAAATCAATTTATCAGCCACTGTACGTATGGGTGTATGTTCAAGTTACTACTTGATTTACGATACATTGACCCACCCGCCCCTCGTTCCCCGATGTGCTAAGTACTAATTGTAGTTTCACTTTTCATTGCATTCGCTTAACTTTATTATTATTTTACTGTTATTATTATTATTATTTGTTTCAACTGATACTTAATTAAGTCGTTAAGTAGCCAAGCAAATTTAAGTGCTCAAAGTTAAATTTTGTTATTGTTTTCGTTTTTGCACCTGCGGCATTTCAGAACATTTGCCAATTCTTGGTACAATGTACTTTCCTTACCAAAAAGAAAATAAAGCCAAAAAGTCGCAAATCGAATTGCCGAATATCATGATTGTGTGAATTAACAAAAATAGCAACAAAAAATGCAAACAACAGTCACAAAGCAATTTTAAAAAGAAACTCGTAAAAGTTAAATAAAACCGCAAAGCGAAACGAAATCAAAACCGACCAAAAAATAATAAGCAATAACAATAGAACTCGTCTTGTTCGACTGCCCCACCATGCTTACATACATACAAACATAATCTCACATATACTTATTTAAAATATATATACATAATTACTTTTTGTCAAACATTTGCGCCGTGTTTTTAACCTGCGCACGTGTTCGAGTTCAGGTTCAGGGCTTTAAGTTGAGATTGAATGATCAAAGAGAGGGAGAAAGAGCATAATAATACCTCGGCTATCTGGGGAGCTGGCAAGTGTTCCGCAAAAAGTTCACGTTCTGTGGCCGCTCGCAATAAAACAAATATCAACAAAGCCAGATGATGACAAAAATGGTTTAAGTAAATCAAACAAAAAAATAATAAAAATAAGTAATAATAAAACTTATAGATAAATAATAATAATTAACGCTAGAGAAAAGAGCGCCAAAGCGAAGTTGACAAAGTGTGGCACATAGGCAACAAAAAACAAGTGGAAACGTTGCAGTCGGACGCAACCGACTGCGGTGTACTCGATATCTGTTTAAAAACGGGTACCAATGTATGGTGGCAGGGGTGTGCGTTGCTTTCAAAGATTGGCCTAAACAGATCTTTAGGGGATGTCATTATATTACATTGCCAACAAACTTGATGACTCTAGCTCAAAAACTGTGAAAGATACACGCATTCCCGTTTTTAAGGAGGCGGTGGGGCCTTTGGGTGCGTCTAGGGCGGTATAGGTGGGCGTGGCATCCAAAGTTTTGATGCAGTTTTTTTGGGAAGGTCATCACCTATCGTCTTACCAAATTTGGTAACTCTAACTGTAAGGGTGCTAAGAAATATAAGGATTTATCGACATTGTATAATCAAATTTATCGATTTGCCAGCCTCCCAGTTATCGTAGAGCCCCAATTTCGACACATTATCTATCCCAGCCATAGATAAACATATTAACAAAGTTTCAAGTCTCTAGCTTGAAGAGTGTCGAATAAAGTTGCGTTCACACGGACGCAATATACTCTTTACCTTCGGTATCGAGTATTAAAAAAAAGCGTTTGGCGGTAAATGAAATAAAAGCTAAACTGGTAATGAAATTTAAAAAGCTGACCGTGAGACATGTCAGGGGCTTGTTTGGCGCTTAGACGCCGTTTATTTGTTATTGTTGTTTTACCTGCCTGGGAATTGTTATGGTCGCAAGTGTGACCAGACGAAAGGTGCACACAACCGTTGGACGCAAAATCATTGTGTTAAACTATTCAAATTTATGCATTGTCAGCGCGTGCAACAGACAGAGGCAGAAAGAGACCGAAAGAAAAAAGCAACAGCAAAAACCGACAATAACAACACCGGTTCAACCAAATTCAATTTTACGCTCTGCTATTTTCGGTTTCTAGTTCAAGTTTAGGGTCAATAACTGTCGATTGCATTTAAAGTTGGTCGGACAGCTGCCAAACCTATTGTTGTTATTGTTGTTTTGTGCTATGGCTACTGTTGATATACCATTTGTTAAATTGGCAAACAAACAAATTTTATAAAAATAAATATACCATAAAAGAGCGCGATAAACAGAATATTATTTTTTTGTAGAAGCACAACGAAATATATTCACTCTACTTACTTTATTTTGAATCAATTTTAACATTTAACTAAGAAGAAGAATAATTAAGAGAAAATATTTGGAACTTTCTTAAATTTAAATGTCATATCAAATATTCATATCGCTTATTAAAACATAGCTCTATCCAATATTTAATATTGCCATACGCTTAAATCAAGTTTAATATGCTCAACAGCAGCTGCAAATATCTGGCCAATCAATTGTCAGACTGTTTATCTTAATCCGTTTTGAAGTACTTGTGAGCATCTGTGAGCTGTGAGTGCGCTTTTTGTTTGTCTTGGCATAAAAAAAGGGTGCGCTAAGTGAATCACGAGCTAAACAAATGCTTTGCATTAACTATACACAAACTGACAGCAGGTTCAATGTGTTTGTGCCGTCTTTATTGCAAGTTCAATGCATTATCAATCTTATTGTTTTTGTACATACTAATGCAAACGGAGGTTAAAGGTTTAAGAGAGGTTCAAGGAGACTTGAGCTTTTTATGGGGTAGTTCGGTTGCATGTATTTGATTTGTATTTACTCATACAATGTTGCAAGTTAAATAACAACTACCTGACTTTATAGACCGACTAAGCAGAGTATTTACAATGTCTTTCAATATTTTTCATACATTCCGTAGAGGGCTATCAATGTTTTATAGAAACTTGTCAGACTTGATTGATTTCGATTAATTCTTAACATTCTTGTTCTTAGCTTTATTCAATTTATAAATAGACATTGCATCCACACCCAATTCATAGTTCGACCTGCTGATCCTACGACTTATTATTGGTATAATTCATCTAAGCTTCATAAGCTAACTTGTTAATTCTACCACCAGCTGTTTTTTGCCTTTATTATGCCTGCTGTGTTTACGACCTTTTCGCGTGCCTCTTATTAAAACCCGTTTCAGTACAAATTTTTGTAAGTTATTTGAGATAAAACAATTTAACATCTCTTACTTTTGAATGGATACTCGTGTGTATTCTAAGGCTGCGTTCAAAACAAAGATGATAACGTCATTCTCCTCTGACCTTATGATACATTAAAAACTCCCAACAGCAAAATGTTTACTGTGAATATTCTCGCAGTCAAACAAAACAAATCAGGTTACTTAATAAAATGCTGCTTGATTCCGCACGCCCCTTTTTTTATTTTTATAAATAAAATCGATATCAGAGCAACATTGATTATACATACTTACTATATCCTGTTTTTTCAATAACAAAAAAAATGGCAATAACTTTGAGATTTAATTAAAAGATTCTTTCGATGGCTCTTCCCTTTATACAGGGTATCTTAACGTTAAGCATGTACACACGCTCTTTTCTCATTCTGTTTTTAGTCGCATTCGCAGCCTTTTTTGGGTCTGCTTGGATTATCGCATCACGTAATTAAATATGCAGCTACATTCGAGTTCAAGGTAGTTCCGGTGTTTTGATGACAAGCTTTGCAAATACCCCTTATGTTTCAGATGAATGTAATGTATACCATGTGTGGCATTATTTGTCGACCTCATCCATAGCAATTTAGTGACTAAATGATGGAGTGAAGCACGCGTAAAATGCGACTGCAAAGGGGGGGACTACTTGTCAGATATGGCTGGTGGCCATTGACTGCTTGGCATTGTTGCCAATGTAACTCGGTCAGTCGTAAGCTTGAGGTGAGCAACTGTTGGCTGTAAGTTGAGTTCAATAAACCTTCGCCAACTTACAGATCACTTATTTATAGTCAAGCTACTAGCTGGCACTGAAATATTTACTAAAACAACAACAATGTCGTTTTAATGTAGTCTATAAAGCAGAACTATGTGTCGTTCTGAGAAATCGAAACCTGTAAGTGTGTCACAGTCCGAAAAAGTCTAATTGCGCTGAAAGTGGCCAAGCGACTTTATATTTGCTGTGACTTCCCCCTTTATTAAACCAGTTTCGAACTTTTTCTTTTTGACGCTGAGAAAGCGATCGTCAAAAGAAATTCTCTGACGTGAGCGCGCGCGCGTTCAATTTGTTTTCAGCTTATTTACAGCGGATTGCAGCGCCAATGCAATGCACACAATATCAGCTGTCTCCAACAGCAACGGCAACGGCAACAGCAGCTGCAGCTGTAGTATCTTGAGACTAGAACTGTGCTACGTGCTGGAATATAAGCAGCGCATGCGCTGCCCGCTTTCAGTTGTTATGCAGACGCGTTCAGGTGCACTTCACGTACAACGTTGACGGTTCTCAATCGATATAAATAACTATATAAAGATCGATATATATATAAATAAATATATATACATAACCCAAATAAGCTGTTCTCGGCTCTTAAACAAAAATGGCAGCACGCAGTGTATACATCACAAACGAGGTGAGTTTCCTGCTTTGCCAAAAACCAATCAAGTACCACAAGTGAAGTGTGTGGACCAAGAACCACTTAAATAAACCAATTGAGAGCAACGGCTAATTAGTGTGTGTGTGTGTGTGTGTGTGTGTGTTGGCCATTTATAAAGAGCGGCAGATGCTGCTTGCAAACTTGGCCAGAATTTATGGATGTTACAGAGAAGAGAATAAATTAGAATTCATTTTGCAGCAATGTAAGATAAACAGCTGTAGGGCAACAGTCAAACAGACAGACAGACGAGACAGCTCAAAATAAAATCAAATCAATTGAAAAAGCAACAGAAATAGAATGGAAAACGAAAATGGATATTTTACTTGCCTGCCTCCTTCGAAAGTGAAGTGTTTGTTTGTCTGGTCTCAAGTCGAAAAAATGAAATGTAAATTGGCCTGGCCGGATCCACCCACCCAACATTAACTTAAGCAATAATGCTGGAATCTGTTGAAGTGTTGTTAAAGACATTAAATTGAAATGGTAAAGCAATTAGCTCTTGCTATTAAATTGCAAAGCTAAGTAACAATGGGATTTTATGGATTTTACTCAAACGAAATATTCAGAGAACTTTAATTAGGTCAAAACAGAACAGACTTTACCTCAATTCTGCAAAAAATACCTTAAAAAATATACCAAATTATTATTAAATAAATGCTTAATTTCAAACCCACAAAAAACTACCTTGGGGGACTTTTATGGGCGCCAAATTTTAAAAATAATATTTTATATTTGTGCAACTTGGTAAAATTACATTAATTTTATGAGTTTACACCTTAACAGTAAAAAAAAACTTGTGAAAAATTATTTATAGCCCAAAGCGTATTTTGTTTACAAAGTTTCCGAATGATAATATTTTTTAGCAAGTATTAAGGAAGCGTTGAATGTAAACAGCAATCCTGCCTGGCATCGGCAAATGCGTAGTTTTCCCCCTAACGTTTCCGTCCCTTCCGTGCCTTCCTTCCGTTCGTTCGCTGTCTAAGTGCTCGCTGTGAAAACAAGATAATTAAAATTTATTGGCAATCAACAAACAAATGAGCCAAACAAAGCGGCGTGTGGGCGTGACCACTTCAAGAAAAACTCTCTAAATTTTGTCGCAAGAATTTCGTTAAATTAAATTTATACTGTTTGAATTTGTGACATCGACCTTAAAGTGCGTATGTGTTAGTTTGTGTGTGTGTGTGTGTTTTTTTCTTTCTTTCTTTTTTTTGTGGTCTAGCTTGTTGCATTTCCTGTAACAACAGACTTTGCAGATAGCCATTAAATGTGCTTAAAGCGCTCTTTGCTTTACTTAAATATTTGCCAAAGTTTCAAGAAAGAATAACAAAAGATTTTTCTGCGTACGTTACGTAAACAAAATATCATCGGCATGACAAAGTAAACACTAAACAAATACACTTACACAGAAAATTTACGTTAAAAGTTTCACAATAGCGGTTCAATGCCGCCTATCAGTTGCACATTATGTATACGCATGGTGTTCTACAAGTAAATGTTTTTAACACAACAATATGTTGTCTTGCGAGGGGCAACAACTCAAAAAGAAATCTATGCGCCTAAGCTTGTTTGATAAACACAGCTAGAGACATGAACTGTGAAAGAACAACAATTTGAGAGAAGACAAAAAGCTGAAAAAGCCTGGCTGGAAAGTTTCTAGTTTTCTATGCAAATGAAATTTAAGTACAATTGAACTTTTACGGCAATTTCGCTTTGCCCCCAAACAAAGGATTTGCATATAAATCAAAAATATAAAGATATTTATATGTTTGCATTGGCTTTTAATTTGTTCACAAATTGTTTCTAATTACACGTAAAAAAACTATTTGCAAATGTATATTGAAAAGGCAGACAACTTCTGCATTTGACGTACGACAAAGTTTGCGTTTTGTTAACGAACGAATGGTTTTCTCTAATTGATAAAATCGTCAAGTGCTGGGCAAAAGTAAATAAATAAGCAATTTATAATGAAAATAGAAACAACATGAAATCAATTTAAAATGGCAAACAAAACTATGCAAAGAAATGTAATAAGACAAAAAAACGAAAACAAAAGACACTTACAATGCCTTGCCCACGTTAACCCGGTGAGCTGAAGTTGGCTTAGAGCCCGCATATTTATATTTATAGGTAGGTCTGTGGGCTTTTCTTTGCGTTTTGTTTTGCTTTTGACTTTTTAGTATTATTGTACTGTTAACGCTTCAGTGAATCACAGTTGTATCTTGATTTATGCATTTCCTAAACGAATGTTAATAATTTTAGCATTTTTATACATAATTTTTTTTTTCTATCTTTTAAACGGTTTTTATTATGCTTAGCTTAAGTTATTTTGTTAAACGCTGTTTTGCTATCGGCCAAAAAAAAAAAAATTAGCTAACAGAATCTTTTTTTGCACCGCCGCATCGAAGTAGCCTTCCCCTTTTGACAAGGGTCAGGGTTAGATTTAACATTTGCTTAATTATTTACTTAATTACCAACAGTCAACATGATACTTTATACTTTATTATTATCGTTGCGCTGCACCTGGCCAACGATCCATGTCAAGGCTCGGACAGAATCTTAAAGTATTATTGAAATAATAATAAAAACTCAACAGTTTCAACAGCTGTACAATTAGACTTGACTCTTAAAGGTCCACAACTTGTGGTTCAACTATGCAAAGTCAGTGACGCTTGACAAATGCCACGCCCTCTCCCAGAGTTTTCGAAGTCTTGATTGTGATTGCAATCAGCATTTGAAAGCCAAAAGGAAAACGCCAGACAACAGAATGGGTAACAAAAATACAGACGAGAAGTCGCCAATTTGATGCGGGTTGAAATCTGTATAAATATACTTTGATTAGAGTTTGATTTATTGCTTTGACCTTTGAACTTGCATTTGGGTTGCAAAATTCAAAAGTTCGGCTTAAACTGGTATTGATTCTATTGGTGTTGCTCATACGCCTCTTGGGTCGCCTTGATTGGATCATGACAGCTTTCAAACCACTCGCACACACACACGCACATAAATAAAAGCGGACGAAAAGCGTTGCTGTGGCAGTGGAAAAACTCGATGCTTGTTGCTTGATGCGCCACCACACAAAACAGCAACAGCAGCAACAATAGCAACAAACATAAAACTGGTTAAGGCTGGCAAACGCAACGCGGGGCGGCAAGTTGGCCTTGTGCTAATCCACATTTCAGAATCCAAGCAGCAGCAGCCGCCACCACAGCTGAATATTCTGCGACTACTTTGAGGCTGCCTTTTTTGTTGCTGCCTATGGAACCGACTGGCACAAAACCATTTAGTTTGTTGATTGTGCGCCACAGAACGTGGTCAGCTAATGCGCGGTTCGGTCTCGATCGGTTTTGCCAAATTGAAACTGTGCATCAACTTGACTTTGAGTTTTGAGCTTGTGTTGCAATTTGCAAAACGCAATTCACAAAGTGTAGTTCAAATTTAATTGCAAGATCAATGTGTTTGTTGCCACATAAATAAATAAACAACTAACTATCGAGAATGAGTTTTGACAACGATGTACAAACTATATACACCTACTTATAACTGCATTTAATCAACATTTGCTTTTTGTCTCTGCAGATAATTATCACAGCCATGGACCGTTTTGTATGGTTTGTGCTGCTGGTGGTGATGACGCATCTGGTCACCGAATTTACGCGCGTCACTGGCTATGCGAGAGGACAACGACATGAACTGATGCTAAGCAATGATGTAAGTAAGCCATAAATACTCATAACAAAAACATAACGTCCTTAACATAAGCAATTTCTGGCATCAGTAATTGACAATAATTTTGTATTGCATACTTTTTAGAGCATCCAATAAATAAACGAATGAAATTTATAGAGCAAAGCGAAAAGAATTTAGCTATATGTGTTAATTTTAGACATAAACACATTTTTCAAAACTTTTATCTGATTAAATAGCAAAAAAAAACAATCAATTTTAAATAATTTATTGAATTAGCTCTAATGAACTTACATGTTCATTAAATAATCAACTTATATTCCGGGTTTGTTTTAGAAAGGTGTGTATTAAAATCAATAAATATTTTATATACTTGTTTATCTTCATTTTATTAAACATGCCTTAAGCTAATTTCAATATTAATGATTCTGTGTTCAACATATTTTCAGACGCTGCTGCAACCGATGCCTGTGCAGAACATGCTGCTCTATCCCAGTAACGACTATACTATCCATTATGATCGTCCCTCGTCCGCTTTGAGCAGCAGCAACAGTGTCCAACAGAATGCGGCACTTGTGCTGGGCAATCTTGGTCTTGGCAATAACAACAACAACAACAATGGTGCTGCTGCTGCGGAGCCAAGCTACCCGTTCTTTAGCCTGCGGCCATTAATTGACAGCATTTTCGAGGTAAGCGCAAAGCACAATTATAATCGCTTCGGAAGCCCCACAGCGCTCTTTGTGAGACGCAACCCGTTGGGAACAAATTCCATATTGATAGCTAACTAGCCTTTGATATTCCAACTCTCCTCCCCATTTTCCCTGCAGATACCAATATCCACTTTGCGAGCAGTCAACAATCTGGTGGGTCGCCTTACTGGCAGCTACCGCCAGTCACAACCGGAAGGCATGGAAAAGTCGGCTAACATCGTAGCGGAGGCGCCACTGCGACTGCCAGCGAGCAGTTCGGTGGCAAGTGTGCCTGGCAACTTTAAGCTCTCGACAATGGGCTCAAATCAGCGACAGAAGATGCGCGAGGAGCTGGCGTAGTTGCTGTAGTTGTAGGTTGCACAAGCTTGTTACTGTTGACATGTAATTAGTTTGTAACTCACCTTTGACCTAAGGCAAATGCAAGGGCAAGGCGCACACGTTTCTCACTGTTGTGTGTGTTTTTAATGGTAATTTTTTTTAATATGTTAAACAAGTAAGTGTGTGTCTGATTGTTTTTTTATATGCTTGTGTATGTATGTGTTTTGATGCAGTTTTAATTAGTATTATTCTTAATTGTTATTTGTTTTCGTTTATAATGTTCAATTTGTGATATATGTAAATGTGTTGTAAGTTTAGTTTAAAAATATATTTATATAACATACAGATCAAAAATGCTGAAAAAAAATATATGTATATGTTGTGAAAAAATATTGTTTGAATCTTTACTTTCTTCACGAATTCAAAGAAGATTCCGAAGTTCCGAACTGCAATAAAATATTGAACTAAAATTTTCTCCATAACTTTCCTTCATAATGTTTATGATTTCAACTTATATAACAGAAGAAAGTAAAGAAATTTAGTAAATTTTGTGTATGATTCTTAATTCGAATTATTTTTGTTGTTTTATTTAATGTTTTGGATCAAAAATTCAAATGCTTTTCTAACAACACAATCATCTATGTGAGATTATTCTCGTTTATTAGCGATTTAAGTGGACAGCCCCAAAGCAGGCAATACTTTTGTGTTGCTTAATTAATTCATGAAAAAACATCTGCCAATAACGGTGAATACTTTTTAGCGCCGATTTAAAATGACATCTTTTACACCAGCGACAGCAAACAATAAAAACAAAATCGCTGCCGCAATAATGTCAACACCCGCAATATCAGCGGATGCGACAGTCAACAGGAAAACAATGTTATACCAGAACCAAATTAAAAATCACAGCAGCTAGATTAAAAACGTTCATGCGATTAAAAGTTCAAAAACCAAAGAAATAAATCGCTTAATTCGTCAATAATATTGTTTCTTTTTTTTCTGCATAAATATTGTGAAATTTGTTATTTTAAGTGTTGCAATGCTATCAAATGTTAGAAAAAGAATAAGAATATTGATTATCACAAAATTCACGAATTCGCGGAAACTTTTACTTCATTTTGATGAAAAACAACAGTTTTTAGATATATTTAACATTTTGTTGTGATCAAAACGTTGTTACAAACAGGTTTTCAAATTTGTTCTAAATGTCGTTAAGATCTTAGCTTGCTTGTGGGAAAAACAGCTTGTTGTTTTAATGATCTATATATATAAGACGCACGTACAAGTTTAAATGAAAAATGCGTTTTCTTGTTATGGTATTACGGACAATTAATTAGCGAATATATTTATACATATACAAATTTCAAGGTTAAAGATGAATGCTTTAATTTCATTAAATAAGGGCTTCTTTGGCGCTAAATTATTTTTAGAAAACGAAGCCAAAAATTAAATCCTTACACGCGCCAAGAGTTAAACTTTTTGACTCAAATATAAATGAGGGAAATATAAAGAAAGAAATTGACTGCCGCTTAAGCTGGCGCATTTAATAATATATTTGAATGCGGCCCTTTTTTTTGGGCATTTGACTTCATTCACATTTCGCATTTAAATTCATCCAAGCATCTGAGCTGAGTGTTCAAACGTATTGAACATAAGCAAAAATCCATTTGAATTTTTAATGAGCGCTAAATCGGCACAAGCAAGCCACAAGAAGAACGTTTAGCTGCCAAGCGTTTCACCAGCCTTAAAGAAAGAGAAACGGTCAATAACAAATAGTCAAACAGTCAATGGCCATCGGCATTAGGCAACTTGATTTGTGTGCGTCGAGTTCAAGCTGTTAGTGGTAAGATTTAAAGTGCTCCAAGTCCATTGAGGCTGCATGCAATCCATTCAAATAGTAGGTACGAGTATGCGCCACAAACATTTGCATGCCACATTTGCGCAGTCAACGAGAGACAACTCCAGAGTGCAACCGCATCGGAAATTGAGTCACATCTGGGCAAACGATGCGTATTAAACGACAGCCGCGACTTTATGGTCAACTGCAGCCATGCACTGCACAAAGTGTTGCCCAAAACATTTAACCCGAATCAGTTGACTCATATCGAGTATAAAAGCTTTTTAAACCCTTTTGGCAATATGGAGTTGGTAAACTGCATTGTACCGGTTTTTATGCACACAAGTCAATGACGCGTATGCGCAATACCCAGGCAAAAAAGCATTAACGTTTTACTATGCAGAGTATATGTTATTAGCTCATCCATGCAATGAACGTAAGCTTATCTCTTAATCGCAAGACATTGAACGCATAAATTCCTATATAAACAAACGTTTGCATTTTAATTGCGCCTCAAATCCAGTTCATAGCTTACAACATTAGCACCGCAAAGGAAATTTCCAAGTATCAAGTTAAAGCCCGGGGCCAGACTCAGACTCAGACTCAGACTGAGACTCAGACATAGACACAGAGTCAGAGTCAGACAGCGTTTCAGTGCTAATCGAAAACGCGACGCGAGTGGACGAGTTTTTTTAGTGTCTTGAGTCGAGATTGATTAAGAACTAATAACGAAAAACGACGAAGAAGAACAGTGAACAGGTACAAATTGTGTTATGCAATCCAAGAACATAATAAGTATATACTATGTACTACTTGCTAAGAGAAGAGGCTGCCTCCAAAGCTGCGAATTTGACTACGCCACTGTGCTCGCACCTATGTTTCCACATTCTCGATTGTCCAGGCCTGTCCGGTCTGTCCGTTCAACGCGTTTCGCATACAGAAACAGACGAGTCTTTTGTTTTATATTTTTTTTATGGCAAAAGCTTCGTTCTCTTGCAAAATGTTGCAACGCGCAAACGAGCTCTGTGGATGGTTTTGGGCTGTTTGGCAGCTGCTAGTCAAGCAAGAAATTAATTTTGTTTCACCTGTTTTTAGCCACAAAATGTTTGCCCTATTTGGAGCACTTTGCGTGCTGCTGCTGCATGCCGCACTGGCCCCAGCTCAGGTGAGTTATTTTTTACTTTTTTTTATATATATGTATATCAAAGTAACTTAACTATAAGTTTGAACTCGAATTTCTTGTTTGCACTTTCGCAAGACCGCCCTTTCATATACCACAAGCACTACTTACAGACTTACTACAAGGCTAGGCAGTCATGTGTGTGTGTGAGGTATTTGCAAACTTTGTGATTAAGCAAACTAACTACTATGGCTACTAAAAACTTCATTAACAACTCTCGCTAAAGTTTGACAGTCGAGCCCCACAAAAGCTATGTTTATTTTTAATTCTTTTAGCAATTGCTTCGTTTGTTTGTAAAACGCAAATATTTCAATTACTGCGCGCTCCTGGTGGTATATGCGTTGGATCTATTCATGGATTTTATGTCAATCCAGATTTTTGATCATTTTTCAGGCTTCTAAAAAAAGTTTGTGCTTAACATAAGCAGCATAACAAATCAACTTTCATTTGAAGGCAATTAACAATTAAATGAACTTTATTTTTTAGGGTGCATAACTAACTTTGCTCTTTAATCGGACAAATAACAAATAAACTAAATATCAAATATTTAGCTCTAAACCGAAGGTTAATTAAATTTTCACAGAACAAATTGAGCTGCCGCATGAACTTTGCCAGAACTGAAGCGAAACTGATTGAAAATACTGCAAAGCTGTCTCAAAAAACCAACAGCAACACCAGAACAAACAAAAAATGGCGAAATTGCTGGTGTTGATTTTATTTGTGGTTTCCGTTGCACATATATTTTTAAATTGTAACGGCCACAAAAGTGGCAACCTCTTGATTTGCACAATTTGGCAGCAAAGTTCACTATGTGTGTGTGTGTGTGTGTGTGGCTTGAAAGTGAAGAATGAAGAGGGATGAAAAGTGTTGGTTAAGCGGTCGCTGCTGCTGCTGCTGCTGTTGGATTTTAGGCCCATTAAATTGTTGCGCAATGCACCGGCTATTAAATGTGGTAATGAAGAATTTAAGTATATAACGTGGTTGGCTATTCGTAACTCAAATGCCAAGCCCCAAGCCAGTAATTATATTTGAACATTAAAATGCTGCTGGTAACCCACTTACCCCCCTCTAGCCATATCATTAATCAACAAGCTTACAAGCACGACTAGCAACTAGTTTGCTTTAATATTGTGGGTTCACGCTCTTTTCAACCTCTAGTTATATATCATTTTAATAACAGCGTGCACCTTGAACTTTGCCCAGTGTCATCTGATATGACACACAGTGCAGGGTAATTTTTAGCTAATTACGCATACGCCGCATTGTTCAAGCGTGCGCTTGCAACTGCGGCACAGATTTTTTATAATGCAACAACACTTTTCCGCATAACAGCCATTTTGTCGCGCATCCTTTTAGTTTCAGAGAAGTGTTGCCACACCTTTGTATGTGTGTGTGTGGTTGTATGTCGAGCTATCAACCCATCAAGAGCTAAGCTGAGACCAGGTGGCAAAAGGCCAAATGCACCAATAACGTGCCACGTTTTTGGTCGCATGGTAAAAGCTTGTTTACCGTCTGGCTTGGTTTTTTTCGTCCTTTTTTGTGACGATGTCGTAACTTAGAGTCTTTTTTTAAGTCTTGTTTGTCAGCTTCAGCTTTTTTATACACTGCCAAATGGAATTTTATTATGTTCCTTAAAGAACAAGTATTATTCACTATTTCTATCATAAAGCTTACCTCAATAAATTCGATGGTTTTTTCTAAACCGGAAAATAATCCTTAATCTTCTTTAAGAGTATCTTAACTTCGTTGTACTTAAAAAAAACTGCTCGTTTTTAGTTCTGTTGTTGTTAGGAGAACGTTTGCTGTTGGTCTTGCCGCCAGCTGTAACCATTTTGGGCACTTAACTTTTTTGCAAAATCTTTTGCACTTTTAGGTTTTATTTCTATTTGCTTAGTTGGGGTCCTTAGCTTGCAGGCGGCAGTTAAATTTAGATTGTAATCAACGCATGCATGAAATTTGAATTTGTTTCGGGACCCCAAAAAAAAAAAAAAAACCACTTGCTCTAAAATGTGGCAATTGTTTACAATTTGAAATTGAAATTAAGGATCCACTTAATGGGGTTTTCTGAAACGGGTTGCAGCACGAGCTATATTTTTTGCACCGGTTTTATAGAAAGCATAGAAAATAACATGCAAATTTCTAAGCAGCCCCAAAAGTCCTTTGTATTGTAGAAAGTTATTAGGGATCAAGACCAGAGCTACTTTAAACACTGTGTTTGGTCGGTCGGTGAAATCTACAATGTTAACGTAAATTAGTTCAACATAATGTCGCATTGTTGTTTTTTGTGACTCCCTCTGATGTTTATCAGAAAGTTATGGCAGATTCGTGAATAGCGCAAATAAGCACATAGACCAGCAAAATTTGATAATGTAATTAAACTCGACTTCAGCAAATATTTAACAAACAAACAAAGCACAAAACGTTTTCAATGGTAAACAAATGCTTTCAGTTCAACAAGAGTAGCTGAAACGGTTTTGACATCAAATTTTCATTCATTAAAGTTGTCTTTGACTTTATTTTGAAAATCAGTTAAGATCGTATCGTACTTTTCTTTAAGCTGATAGAGTTAATAGGATATTTTTTGTTTTACTTCTAAAAATACTCCACTAAAAGTCAAACATTATTTAACATTTGGGGTTGAAACAGTAATAAAACAAACAAAAATGAAAGTTTTTGAATATTTTTATTAAATAAAACCTTATAAAACAAATCACCTTATTTATATAAATACATCTATTTTATTCAATATACTTTCATTAAAATCAAATAAATATTATAATAGTATACAAACACAATTAGATCAGTAATTTGTTGTTCAAGATTTTTCTGTTTAACCTTAACTAGCTTACTTATTAGTTAATATACAAAAGCAAATACATTTTCACCTAATGCTCGTTTAATTTATTCACAAATTTAGATCACATGCATGTTTGTTAATATACAGTAAAGCAAGTATGAGTAAATAAACTGCATATTTTAATTATTAATTAAGCACTCACAACACAATGCCAATTAATCATAGGCGGTTTTAATGCCCGCCCACCAAAATCAGCTTTAAAAATTTAATAGCGAACTTCAAAAATGGCAAAATCATTGATTGTAATTTCTCACAGCACACACACACTGAAAATCGTTTCTTAATCGCCTCTTACGTGCATATCGTATTTTAAGTAGTGCTGATAGAGGGTGTGGAGATGCTAAGCGGTATAAGGAAGCAGAATTAACATGAATTTAACAAGCGACTTACGCCTGCAAAAACCAAACCACTTAGCGGTTGTGAGTGTGTGTTTGTTTGTTCAACACTGCATTTGCATCTCATTACGAGTAGATGCAACAGCGGCAGCAGAAGCATCCGCAACTCCAGTCAAGTTGTCGCAAACTATTAAATTTCTACGTGTAAAATTACAAAGTATGTAAAGTCTTTTTTTTTTGTTGCATATTTCATGTTAATAAGCGCAACTCATGCTCTTAATAATGACACTTTTATAATTAAGTTAGTTGCTGTGTGTCGTCGCCCTAGTGGAGCACAAAATTCATGGCGTTGAACTTAATAAGCTTGCGCAAGATATTGCAAAAAAAATAATTAAAAATGAAACACTGCAGCAAAGTTTCAAGATAGGCAAACACTCAAAAGAACTTGAGAGACATTTAAGTGATTGCATAAGCAGTTACATACTTCTAACACCTTTTCACAGTTCGACACCATAAATGACCAAAAGAAAGTGCAGTTGGTCGACTGTCGCATGCCTCTTGATACGCACTGTGGCATGCTGTTGGCCAACACCACCGTTGATCAGCATTGCTGCACCACCATCTCCACCATTCTCATCCAGCGATGTTAGATCATAGGCATGCACTGCCGTTATAGTATAGCCATTAGCGTCCGTAGAGCTCTAGTAAAAAATAAGGCAAGTTAGTTTTGGAGTTATTAGTTTGAATTTTGCATGCTTAAAGACTTTTAGAGCTAAAGTTTTCCTAGACAAAAAGTTAAAATATTACAGCTTCTAAGAACTTAACATTTTTCTATTAATTTTAGCTTTATGGTTAAAAGAAAAGCATTTTGTTGTTTCTCTCAGCCGTACTCAGCTTTTAATATTTTCACTTTGTTTTGATTTTTTTACTGTTCGATAAGCGTATCTGTGTAAATGTGTATTTTATTTACTTATCTATATGTCTCTCTCTATCTCTCTCTCTTCTTTTCGATATCCCTCTGCCACTGTTAACACAGTGGTAAATCCCCGACAAACTTGTTCTATTGAATTTACATGTTTGTTTTCTTACCTTTAAATCAAAGGCAACATCCTCATCTCCATTTATATCAATGTTGTCAGCACGCGTTAGGTAAACATCTTGTGAGTTTAGAGTGCTAGCGTATTTGTTCACCTGTCCCCAGGTGACCGTGACACCATTCACACCCTGCAACTCCAGCAGAAGCATCAGGGGCATTAGCACCATCAGCAGCAACAGGCTGTCACGCTTGTTGATAAGCGGCGTTATGTTTGTCACCATGTCTTCGTCATGTGGGGCACTGTTAAAGTCTCCAACACCTGTTTCTGTTTGACTTTCAGTTTCGTTGGTAGCAGCAAATATGCTTTTGAGCCTTCATGCAACTTCAGTCGTTCGTCAAGTGTAAAACTCAAATGAGTTGCGACCAAAGTGGCCAAGTTAAATATTGTCGCTTTTACTATCAGGTGTGTTATCAGGTGTGTTATTTTGTTTTTGTTATTGTTCTTTAATTGCTTACTACTCTCTGTCTGGGCTGTTAGGTGCTTTGTAAGTAGATATATGTGTGATATTTATTGAATAATATTAGAGTTAAAGTTAATAATACAATGGTTGATCTTGTTTCAACTGTTCGACGCAACTATTAAGCAACTTTTTATATGCCTTCGAGACGTACTATAATACTACAACTAGTTTTAGTGCTCCGGACTCGACAATTCTTTTTTTAATACTGCTCAACTATTACACGACTATCCTCGTTTTCGTTCCTCGTTCGACTGCCGTTTACACGCTCTATCTCTGTCGTAGCGCTGTCACTAAGTATAAAATTGTATAATTAGTGGCGCTGTCCACTTGGCGATGAACATCGATCATCGCCTATCGATACCTTTTGTTACATATACAGTCTAACTTCCATTTAACGAACTTCCGTATAACGAATTTTCTATACAACGAAGTCAAAAATCAGAACCCTGCAATTTGATTCAGTCAAAAACCCATTCTAAATAACGAAATTTCTCTATAACGAAGTTTTTTCTTGTTCCCATGAGCTTCGTTATATGGAAGTTCGACTGTATATATATACAGTACGACTTTAGTTAACGCAACCTATTAAAATTTGGCCAGTTGCGAAAACTGAGGTTAAATTTTCTGAGGGCCACGAGACCTTTTTTAATATAAAGATGCCTTCGCTTACCTTTAAAATTAAGTTAAATCGAACAAGACTGTGTTTAAAGCAAGGATTCCATATTGTTTAATTTGTTTTTTGAAAAATTGAGGAATTGGGGTCTGTTGTTTTTTTTAGTATGGATAGTTTAAGTATAAATTCATTTCCAAACTCACTCACGTTCTGGTTGCGACTGATGAGTGAGCATTCGACGGACGCTTATCAGCTTATCATTTACAATGATATACAGTGTCGGACAGTATTAGACCTTTTTTTTCATTTGGTATTTTGTTTATGAATTAGTATTTTTTATTTATTTATATATCTTCATTTTCATAAACAAATTATCAAATGAAAAAAATTCTCTAAGAGGGTGCTTTAATATCGTCCGACATTGTTGATATAGATTTGTATGTCAGTTCTGGACACATTTCTGTTCATATAACTGTAAAAACTGAACTTACATCAAACAGAACAAAACAGCAACAAACTGTGCAAGTATTTAAAAGAATTTTGAAACATTTCTTATGAACTTATCGGTCGATATAATAAAAAAAATGTAAAAATTCTTAGCAAAGCTTCTCAGAAAACACCTCGAACAACATTTTCATTATGAATATTTATTGTACATACGAAAATTCCTGGAATAAATGGTTCGAGTTCAGAGTGCTAGCATGGCAGTGGCTCATGTCAAGGCCTTTAATAGAAGCAGCAAGAATTTTAAGTAAGGTAGGCTTCTTCGAAACTGTTTTAATTACAATTGATTAGCTATGGATTATAATCTACAATTGATGCAAAAATAAGTGAAACGAAAAAATAAATTACTGTTAATATCTTTTACTAACAACACATTAATTCATTGAAACTTTGTACAAAAAAAAAATAACCATAAATTTAAAGTTCAATAAATAATATTTTGATTTGGCCAAACACTATTTTAGGCCTGTATTATGGTTAGCAACTAATCAAAGCCAATAAAGCAGGTGTTCGATTGAAACTTATTCGAATTTCGGCTTTTTATTAGAAAGTTACAAAAACCTAATTTAAATTGATTGACGCTTTTGGTGAATCTGACACAGAAAAGGTGTCGAAGCTTTTGCAGTCTCAAATTATTATTTTGTGTAGAGAACTTGTGGCGTACCTGTGTTTTCATATGGTTTTGCTCGCAAAGTTTTTGTGCGGGCGGTCAACACAAAACTTAGACTATTTATCAAAACTGTTTCCGGCCATCGGATGCCAAAAGTTTTTGGCGTGTCTAAACAAAGAGAGTTTCTTTCAATAACATTAAGTATACGCAGCGGGTAACTAACTTTTGTTAACTCACTGCACCATTCTCATCTTAATATCTTAAACTCTTCTTGTATTCCCTGTAGCTGATAACATTGAAAGATGGCAAGGTAGGCGTCAATTTTGCTGGCTATCATGCTGATGCCGGACTTGGTGGTTTGTTGACGGGCAACGCAGCCCACGGCGGACTCAGCGCCTCGGCGGGCACACCTTGGGGCTCGCGTGCCGCAGCTGGCCTCGGTGGCGGTCTTGATGGTATTTTGGCTCACTTAATGAATTGATACACTTTGAATCAATATTTCATGTTTATTTATAGGACGCACCGCTGGCGGCTTATATGCAGCAGCTCAGGCTAACGATGACGTTGGCGCCAGTGCAGTACTCGGCGGCAGCGTTGGCGAAGGTGGTTACATTGGCTCCGAGGCTCACAGACCTGGCAAGGTGTCACTCTCCTCTTCCCAGCTGCATCCACAGCATGTCACCGCAGGCCCAGCAACTCTGGATAATTTGCCTGCATTGCCAACGCCAGCGACCACTTATGTGCAAAAGGTTAAGCCACCGCACAAAAAGTATTCGCTGATTGCACCAAATGTAAGTATGAAAATTCAATTTGACTGTCGGTAGATTATTAAATGGAAGAACAAAATCTAAGATTTGTCGAACTTGATTTCCCACAAAGTATAAGAATAAACATTGATTTAAATCTGAACATTTAACTACCCTAAAGAAAAAATACTTCATGTTGTTTATCAAAACTTTGCTAAATAATGTTATACCTTCCAACTAAGTTAACTTCTTACACATAAATTAGTCAACAGTCTTTCGATAGTTTTGTTGTATATTATTCAAGAAAACTTAATGCGTGCCTAGCCTAGATCAAACAAAAAACAAACTTATACGACTGTGTGTCATGTGTCGAACTTAATTTGAGATATAACCAAACAACAGAAACTAAATTGGAATGTGCGGTTGAGTTTGTGTGTGTTCGAATCGATCCTAATCTATGCATGTTAGTCAGACCCCAGCGCGGCGAGCCAAATCAATGAAAATCATGTTAGAAAAGCCGCATCGCCAGCCGCAGACGTTGGACAGAGCAAACAAGAGTTGACGCCTTTAATTATTGTCAAACGACCACGCCTACGTGTGAAACGTCCACGAAAACAACGTCAGCGTACCGTTTACATAACGCAAGTGGTCGGTGAGCAACAACAAACGCAAGAGGAGGAGCAGAATGAGAAGGAGGCAAAGGCGAGTGTCCTGAAGGTAACAAACAGTCAACATATCAACGACAGCACCACAAACAAAATGGACACACACACACACACACACATATATATGAGCAGCTGAAAAATACAAACACACACACACACACTTACGGAAAACACCTGTACATCCGCTGTCAAACAAATTTCAGACAGACTCGGGCTATGTTAAAAATAGAATGGAACTTCAACTAGCTGGATTTTAAGCTTTTGAATTGCAACTTTTGCTTTTGGGGGTCAAACCATTTGACCACTTTAAAATGCTGTTGTTTTATTTTTAAACATTTTGTGGGTGGTTCTGTGGCGTGCCAACTTGTTGAAACATGTTTTTCAACAATATTTCACTGCATGGGAATTTTATATTTTTAGTTTGCTTTGGTGGCAGTAAAATTAAATTATGTTTGACATTTATTTTTAGCATTTGTTTGGCTTTTGTTGGTTAGCCATGGCTTATATATATTTCTGGCTGCCTGTTCAAATTTGCATAGCCAGCGGGAGATATTCCA
Source organism: Scaptomyza montana (assembly GCA_018904305.1). Taxonomy (NCBI): domain Eukaryota; kingdom Metazoa; phylum Arthropoda; class Insecta; order Diptera; family Drosophilidae; genus Scaptomyza; species Scaptomyza montana. The sequence continues at coordinate 1,413,812 of JAEIGR010000033.1, read as the reverse complement.
AATAATATTTGTTCCTTTTTTTTTTTGACGCACGCCGCAGGCAACGCCGAAGAATGATGCAAAGGTGGTGCAACCGCACAAGTACGCAAAGGTTGCCGCCCAAAGGCCGCAACAGGGTGCCAGCAGCCATGTCATTGCGCCGCAGGCACAAAGCAACGTTGTTGGCAACGCGCTTGATGTGAGTAAACCAAAACCATGCCACGTCCTTTGGCGTTTCACCTTTATTTCGTTTGTTCATTCTTTATAGATTCCCATTGGCATTTTGCGCTCGCTGCAGACAAGCCTTGGTGGTTTGATTGGTGGTCAGCATGCTCCACAGTTTCCGGCGCAGCCCTTTCATAATTGAGTAAATATTATTCGCATTTGTACAGCGAATAGCGTTAACAATCAAAAGTCTTGTAATCAATAAAGCTAAATAAATGGTTAAAACAACAATGCTTTCTTAATATAGAAATGAATGGGAGTAAGCAATTCAAAAGTTCAGAAATAATAAGTTATTTTAAGACTACTTTGCTAAGAAGTAAACTTTTAAGCTCCAATAACTTGAATAAAACTTCATCGCTTCTTTCGGCACTTTTGTTAGAAGGTAAAATCAAGATTTGTTGAAAAACGTAGTGAATTTTTAAGTAACTATTTTGTTCGTTAAGTAACATTATAATTTAAATCGGTGTGTGAAAAGTCGGTTCGATTGGATAACGAAAATACAACGAATATTGTAAGGAACATTCAAGGTTCAAAACTCGAAATAATTTTCGGGTGAAGCTGCAGACAAGCGCACCGAGTTGGCTAGTATACTTGTACCAAACTTCAACTCCAATTTAATAAATAAAAATCATAAATATTTTCACTATTTATTGCTAACTAACATTGAAAAGTTTCAAACTGTTTTAATTTTTGATGCGTCATTTCGTTTTTGGTTTTGCTAAAAGGGTCATTGCATAAAGTTTAAAACCACAAAACTGTCAACAACAAAAACAACAACAAAAACAACAGCAATACTTTAAATAGTTTCATCTACGCTCCAAGTTCAAATGGCCTGCGTGCTCCGCCTAGTTCTCGTATGCATATGTACTTATATATATGTATGTTGAACTGCAAAATATACGAATAGTCCAAACACATATTGGCACGAGCGGGGGTCTTGTTTGCTTAGGAGCTGCGGCTGTGTCGACCCTCAGACAAGATATGGCGGACAAAATAACACACACACACATACATTCATGTACTGAATGTGAGTGAACGAAATATTTCACACTCTGCAACCACAGGCACTTGTACTTGGTGGTGCACGGCTAAGGGGACAGATGAAATTGGTAACGGTCCACACACAGACACATATTATACAGGGATGCACACACATGCCACATATTATATGCATAGTATATGCACGTATTGTGTAAATATGCTTATACACCTCGGGCTTTTGTGCTTTTTAACCCCTTGCCACACAAAATCGCCACTACATGAGTGCGAATGTCTGTGTGTGAGCCTTTGTGTCAGCATCAGTTTTGGTTTGGAGCGAAAGGAATGCCCATGCAGCGGTTATTGTGGCTGTTCCTTGAATTTCTTAATTAATGTTACGCTCACAATTAATTGCCATTTAGTGCCGATTAAAGCGCTTTTCCCGTGCCCGCTGCAAATTATGCCTATACAAAAAGCAAGTGTGCCTTAGAAACTAAACTAAAAGAAATGTGGTTCAAGTCAAATAAAATTATATAAGGTTATAAACAAAATGAAATCAAATAGCATTCACATTCATTTAAAGTTAGAGTCTGCACATAATTGCTTGACTCAAACGCTTCTGAGCCGGGTTAACAAACACAATTCACCATTTGTTTGACGGCCGGCGGCGCCGTATTACATTGTACGCACTTGCCTCACAAATTATATTTACAGTACATTGGTATGTGCACTGAGATAAATTGTGAGAAGTACAAAAAATCAATCTACAAAACATTACATTTTAATTTTTTAAATATTTATTAATAGTATTTTTTTACATAAATAAAACTTTAAGAATTTGTGTTTTAATTGATCTACTTTGGTGCTAGTCAAGCTGTATATATATTATTTTTTGTGTATTTATACAGAAGTAATTTGTAATTTTAAAAATAAATAGGCAGTTGAAAATTTAAAAGGTTTTTACTAGAATTTTGGCTATGTTTTGTGATGGCAAGCGCGCTGGGAAATGTCTGGTATATGTTGGGTCAAATATCAAAAAGAAATAAGGCAACTTGCACATGTACACAACCTCACACATACACACGCACTGCTTTATTAATGTTACTTGCGCTGAAACGTAGGCAATTTCATATACAACTCGCGCAACATGGCGTATGCGTGTTTTCGTTGTTTCACGAACAAATTAGGTATGAAAAGTGCAAGAGTTTAACAGCGAAGGCATCTTCACTGAGCAACAGAAGTTGGTTTAGTTCAATAATTTGTATATTGATTTGCAGCTTATTGGCTTAAATTTCATATTTATGCAGCTTGTTGTTCAAACTCGGCTTAAATATTGTTGCCTGAATTTCTTTCATGCACTGCTTGTCAGGTAGATTAATTACTGTGTCTTGCTTGATGCACTGTTGATTATTTCGACTTTAATTCGTTTATAAATATGTCTGTCATTGATTGTTTGATGAGCACCAGGCATTTGTAATTCACATGCTGCTTAAGAATACAGACAACAAATAACAGTTACCAATATTCAAGTGCCTTTAGGCGTTGTACACATATCTGCATGTACATATGTATATGGTAGAACACACTGGCTGAGTCTGCACTTAATAAATATTCATTGCACAAGTTTGTTGAAAATTGAGTGCAAACAGGTAAATATAAATATTCATTTATATTCATTTATAAACATACACACACACACAACAAACGCCCAGCCGTTGAAACTTTTCATAATAAGTTTTTCGATTTTCATTTAAACTTAGTTTGGCATTTCTGTTTCTGCTTTAATCTTGAAAATTATAATTGCAAAAATATATATGTATTTGAATAAAGTATGTATGTATATTTAGTTGATTATTTACGCCTAAAGCATATCAACTAAGAGAGTTAAGTAAATTTGTAAATAATTGATAAATCGACACCATTTAATTGATCCAATGTGATTGCAGTTAAGAGCTTTAAACTTTAAGCTGTAGCCACATGCAAATTTAGTTTGCACACAGCATGGATATAAACAACACTTTATATACACACACAGTCGACAAACACAACAATGTGTGTACTATTTGTACTTCCTGTGTGACATATTTTATGCAAATTGTCAGTACATGGAAATGTTAATGAAATGGTTTGGTCACAAGTTATACAAGTACCAAAAAAAAAGAAGAAAGACCCACCCAGTCAATAAAAAATAAATTAAAAAAAACTTTGGTATACTGACTTAGCTTCAAGATACCGAACCCGGTGTTAACCGATTGGACGAAATCAAAACGTACCCATTACCAAACCCATTTTAGATTTCCAAATCATATTTTTGTTATCGATATTATGTATAACCAGAAAGTATCGATAATGAAGCAAACTTCTGCCATGGAAGGAAACTTATAACAAAACAGCCTTGTAGCCGAGATCCACGCTCAACACGACAGACAGACACAGACCGCGCGACGACGGACAGGCATATCGTCCGGCTGTGAGCGACAAAATATATATACTTTATGGGGTCGGAGATGCTTCCTTCAAAACCATTTTACCACCAAAACCATTTTACCACCTTTTTACCCATTTTATGGGTTAAGTGTATAAAAGGAGTGACATTGAACACAGGCTTTTAATGGAGTTAGTAAGTTCAAAAGTTTTCGGAAAAAAAGGAATAAAGTTTGTTTTGCTACGAAGCTAATATAATTTCAATGCTTCAGGTAGGCTACCTTATTGACAAAATAGAAGCCTTTAGGGAAGTAAATAATTTCAAAAAATGACATAATCATATTTTAATTTCTTAAGAACCTAATTAATACTCTTAGCTTGACAAGAAAAGCATCTCACTTAGCCAATACCTATTTAGTTAATATGTTTATGGCGTAGCTCATAAAAACTGTCCTCATAAACACATACATATTAATTGTATGCTAAGCACTTTTTCGGTCCCTTATAAAGACAAAAAAGAATGAAGAAAATACCCCTTTAACGTAGAAAAACAAACTTATGGGATTAGTAGCTTAAGTCTGAAAAGCAGGTACATATCATAAAAAAAGAAGCTAAAAATATGTATATTCACGAAAATCCAAACACAAAAAAGTTGCTGAAATTAACTTTTTTTCACTTGTGGCCAGCAGGTAGGAATTTTTTATGTGTTTTTGTGGGCAATGATAGTGATGCATGTAAATCGGAGCTTTGTTTTGTTTCTTTTACACCGGCTTTGGCTACTCATGATAAGATGTAAAAAGTTTCCAAACAGACAACAGCAACAAAAGGTTTTCATAAAAGATCCGAACTTTAAAAGGGAATGAAAAACTTTCACGGCGCTTTTCACAGGTTGAGCTATGCGTCGCGATGCTGTTATAAAATCATAAGTCTCCCGCACAAAATAAAGTAGGGTTGAGGCCAAAAACACAAAAAAACACAAAAAAAAAACAAAATACAAGATGGCTAACTGACTTTTGGTTTCGCCTTTCAATAAGGAAGCGGAAATGATGTTGGGTTGTCTTCGGCTTAGCCTTTGTTTGCCTCAACCTTTGAGCATTTGGTTGGCTTTCGTGATGAGCGATTGCAGTTTAAAATTTTTGAGCAGTCTTATTTTGTATGCTAAGTTACAGTGAATTCCTTTTTGGGGCACAAGGTCGAAACGCAACTTTCTGCTTTTAATGCCGACTCTCATTTATGAGATTTGGTTACTTTTTTTTCTCTTATGCTGCTTTTCGTTTATCTTCGTTTTGACTTGTTACATTTTTATGGCTGCAGAAGTATAACTAATTTTGTTTAACGGCACGGCGCTTTCTAGAAATTCATAAAGTCAATTAAGTGAGAGGGCACCAAAGAAGACTACAGACTACTTAAATAAGCAAGATATAAATCAACTCAAGAATAAAGTACGATTCATTGCAAAGAAGCGCAGCTAATTATAAATTCAACAGCAGACATTAAAGTGTGTTTAATTAAATTTTAAAAAAAATGTAACATGCAACCTGTGTTCGCAGCCTGTGCTTATTGATTTTTTATAAATAAATTTCCTCATTTGCCAAAGCCATGCCAAATTGTATTCTAACATACATTCGAAAAAAATCAATCTTTTTTCAATGCAGTCTGCCATCTTGATATAAACTACATTTAGGTTTAAAAACCTAGTTCTAGTCCATCATTCACATGCATGTTAGTACAGTTTTATTTAAAATACAGTTGAAACTTGTTGAAACTGTTACGTTGCTCTTTTTCGCGTCTGAGGTCTCACTTTGCGCTTACGTAGTTTTCTTTGCTCTTCTTGCGTCAAAAGCTCATATTTGCGTTAACGTTACTCTATTTTGCGTTTCATTAATTTGCATTCACCTCAAAGTTTGTTTGTTTACAATTGTTGGCGTGCCGCATACTATTCAACTTAGTCCAGGAATAAATAAAGCTTCAACTTAAGTTATTTAAAGCGTGCTTAATACGTTCAAGAGTAGTATTAAATGACCAAGACGCTGGCACAAACACAAAGGCATTTGAAATACACGCGCAAAGTGCCCACACGTCGAATTGAAGGAGAAGGTGAACAACGTGGAAATATGTTTTGCTTTGAATTCGAGTGCTTTCATTCGAGTGGCAAGCGAGCAGGCGAAAGGACACGCAAGGACGGGCGTTGCTTAATTTGAAAGTGGGATAAACTTGTGGTGCCCAAACAAACAATAAATCGTGTGCTTCTGTTCTGTGTGTGTTCGACGAAGTCAAATTCGAATAAGACTAGGACGGTTTTGGTTGTCTTTGACAAAAGTTTTCCCGTTTTCAACTGTTATATTTTGCCATTTGCAGTTTGATCGGCGCTGTCATGGAGGATTTTAACAGCATAAAGCCAAATAGTTCGGTTGTAAAGATAGCCGCTTGCCTGGAAAAGATCTACAATAAAATTGTCGAATCCAAAGAAAAGTTGCCAGAACACCAAATCAAGGAAATTGAGTTCCTTAAAACCCAATGCAAGCACGACCACTTGCAACTAAGCCTGATGAGCTGTCAGACCCTGGTGCGCCTGGTCGACGAGAGTGTCCTAGATGCTAACAGTGTACAAAACACGCTCCTGTCAATGCTGCCCAATGCGGGGTAAGTGTAAACACAAACATATACAGACTAGCACACATATGTTCAAAATGGGCTGGGCACTTCCGTTGAAAGGGTTGCCAAAGAAAGAGCTCAGGCAAATGCATTGGTATTATAGGTAAACACCCAAGCATAAATTATAGTTGTGTCTGCCAAAGCAATTTCACAATTGGTTGCGGTCTTTTATTTAAACCGCAAATTGAAGACTCAACTTGTGGGGCATTCAATGCCCATGCGCAGCTTATAAAGTTTCGCACTTCCGGTCTAATTAATTAGCCAGCTACTTAGCCTGACAAGTGAGAAAAAGCCGGGAAATTTCGTTTACACGCGCTTTTTGACATTGACACGTGCCTTGTTGGCTTATTGCCTTCTTATGCGTGAGCAATTTGCATAACTTCCTGCTGACCGCAATCCTGCTGCCCGCTGACATGAAACAATTGAATTTGATTCGCAGAAACTACAAAAAACATTTCCGTAAAGCGAAACAATTCCAAAAACAAAAAAAAATAATCAAAACATGCAAGGACAGCGTCTTGGCCTTGCTGCTGTAACTGTAACTGGCCATATAAGTATATTTAAATTACGCGCCCAAATGCCAGTCAAATATTTGATTTATGCATGAGTGAAAGAAACGTGCGGCATTGAACTTGAAATGTTTGTTCAATTGAAGGACGCGCCCACACCACAACAACAGCAAACTAAACAGCATGTAATACACAAATTAACCTTGATAAGCGATAAAGAGTCGCAAGTTGCAGGTGCAAGTTAAAAGGATTGCATATTAATTGACCCGTGCGCCAGAAACTACAATTAAAGCAGGCAGCCAACGTATATGCCATGCAAAATAGCACTTATCGCGTCAAAGGCAAAACGATTTGATTGCAAAAAAGTAGAAGTTGCCTTTGCTGCTCCTTTTTAAAGGTGTATGCGTGTATGCAACGGAAGTGGCAGCTAAAAGCTACTTAAACCCGTTCAAGCAATCAACTGATACCCAACCCCCTGCATAGAGTTTCGCGGCTTTGCTATTAATAGTCTAATTATGTCCTGCACGCACACCGTTTTTTCATTTGAACACAAGCTTGCAGTTTTTGGATTGAGGGTTTGAGTTCTTTTACTAATTATTCAAAGATAAATAATATTTTATTATTGTCTTACAGTCCCATGCATTTTGCAATTATCACGGAGAGCGTTCTCGGCCTGCAACTGTTAAGTTTAAAACGCAAGACATCGCTGCTTAAGGATAAGGAATCATATCAATGTCCATATGGCTTGAAGACGCAGCTGCATCCGTTGATATCGTTGCTCCAGCATTCAAGTGTCAATATGCATGATGTTAGCAACAAGATTATTGGCATCTGTCATCACCACGACAAAAAGTCAGATAGAGAGAAAAGTGCTTTAAAAAGATAGACAAAACTAACATATTTTAATTGCAGTATTCGGGATTACAGCATTGAGTTTTTGCGACCTGTTTTTCTCTACATGCTTTGCAATCCGCAGACATTGCAGGATGTCAAGCCCATTTGGACATGTTTACTTGGCCTGAGCCACAGTCAGCCAGAGGCGCGTTCCTTAATGCAGGAGCTGCTGTCGTGGAGCAAGTTCAATAATGCCAACACCTGTTTGTGCACCAGCATTCTTGTCATTGAGGCTATCGATTACTTTCTGCAGCAGTCGGATCACGCCCAGTCTATCGATTTATGCATATATCAGGCGCAGTTGATCAAGCAATTGGCCCAGTTTGGCATTGATCCACGTCCCAGTCTGCAGTGCCTGTTGCGTGTGTTGCATGCCACCCGAGAACATACACGCCATCATTACCATGTACTGCTGGTACTGCTTGCAGAATGCCTGCATATTTTGTCACCGTTTTATTTGGCGGATCTGTTGCGCATTATTGTGTTTGTGGTGGTGCAGGAGCGCTGTGGCCATGAATACATTCTGAACATGTGTCTGGACGGCATTATTCAGTGGATGTCTCAGACTGCATTCATACCCGCAGAGGGCCTGGCGCTAGCCCATCAAATTGTTGATCGTGTCCTCGAGCAGCAAAAGACGCCAGTTGAAGGCAACACGGACCTGGCAACGCGCATCTACACCAAGGATTTGCAGCCTGCCCATATGCGCAACTATCATCCGGATATAGCCATCGCCTTTGATCTGGCAAATCTGGTGGAGTCTTTCGATGCATCCGAAAACCAGGATGTCTTTGCTTTTGTCGATGCCCTGAATGTCAAAGCAAATACTGCCTTTTGCCAGCGTTTGCATTTGTTTTTACGTGCGCTATTCCTATCTCGCGAACCGCCTGTCGATTGCTGGTTCAAGATCTACGAGGTCATACTGCAGATCATCAAGGTGAATGAGAGCATTGCCTATGACTTTCTTATGACGTACATCTTTAAGCTTGCCCACGAACACAATCCGGAATTGCAACTGGAATTGCTGCGTGGCTTGGCCAGCTTTGCTGTTTCAAAGGTTCGTAAAGATATGGTAGACATATATGTATTGAAACAACTGTTACCATTGTGCTGCTTTTGACAGGATAATGTGCCCATGATTTTGAATACCATTCGCAATCTATCAGCTGACAACGCCGTATTCTGCATCGATTTGTATCTGCGTCTGTGGCGTGTGGAGACACGCACTTATCCCTTCCTACTAAAGCAAATTGCACAACCGCTGCCGGACACTGATAAGCGCTGGGAAATGGAAATAGCTAGGACACATGCCATGCGCGAAATCTGTCAGGAAAAGTAAGCAAAGATGAAAATATATGTTTAAGAATACCAACAATACTTATTTTACCATGTTTTATAGACCCACATTGCATGGCTCGGAGTTGCTGCCACATTTAAGCAACACGCTAAGCAGCAGTACCGATGACAAGGGCGATCTTGCCACATCCTTTGCGTTAGATGCTATTTATGCACTATGTGATAGTCATACAGTTAACATTGCATCCACCTGGCAAGCTTTGGGCAGCAAGTTTCGAAACGAACAGCGTCCACAGACACTTAAATCACTCTACCATTTGTTTGGACTGGTGCCGCTGCTGCAAACGCCAACGTTGGAATATGAGAAACTGGCGGATGATGCACTCGAGCAACTGTGGCAGGCAGTTAGCCGGCCAAATACGGATGCCACACAAGTCCGCCATGCACTTGTTGCTCTAAAAGCTTACGAGCCGGGCAACACTCTACTTTTGCGGCATATTCCGACACAGTTTTGCTTCGAGATTGTTGGTGGAGGAGGCACAGTGGGTGTAGCGCCTGGTGGTCGTGAGGTCGTCAACTTGCAGCAGCAGGAAGAGTCAATACCGGGTGAGGTATGGGTGCAGCTTTTGCAAAAGATACGACCCGAATGCGGTGATGCGGCTGCTGATCTTGTGGCCCATTATATTGGCAATGAGATTAACGGCTTTCGCAGTGGTGTTTATCGCCTGCCCGAGGGTAAGCCGGAGCCGCGCAAGCTTGTGGGTCTATTCGCAAATAGTCCACTCCGAGCCGTCAGCAATTACTTAGTTAATCAGTCGAGGTTTGGTGATTATGTGCCCGAACCCTATGCGGTTACCTTTGCTTTACGTGCTTTATCCAAGAAATTTGCCAAGCCAATACCACCGTTGGACTGGAGCTGCCTGACCAGCTTCTTTCACTTGTCGTTCGATGCACGGAAATACTGCATCATGTTGGCCAAAAATCAGGCACAGCACAGTGGAACTGCTCGTCGTTTGCTGGAGAATTTCCTAGTCGATTTCGAACCCAACTGTTTTGAGGAGGATTTGCTGCTTTTGTTTTCCTTACTGCCAGAGATTGCCAATAACGTAAGCTTGCAAATACTGAAGAACTTTGCCGAGAAAGTTTCTGTCTACTGCTTTAAAGAATCACAGCTTAATGACTTTGCTGAGGGTAAGAATTTGTGATCATTATGATATCGATGATAACGATCTTGCACTTGCAGGTTGTCTTTTTGAAAAGTTCTTGGACAGTGTGAAGTATATCTATACGGACAAATGTGAGATACCGGAAGTGCTGGACGTTTTCACGCTTATTGTGGAACGTTACATGGACTCTATGAATCTGGATTCAAGATTATTTGAACGCTACACCGAAGTCGTTGCCGTGTTGCATCCCAATGCCATCGATGGCCTCACTACGCCCGCAAATTGGTGGGAAACACCTGTGGGTAAACTTAAGAAGGCAACCATCATACGCTGCTATCTAGTCCTATACAATGAGAAACTGCCTAATCCCTTAAAATGGTTAACTCCCATTATTGATGCATATGAACGTCGTGTGGAGGAACGTCCCTTTTTCTATCGTCACCTCGCGACAACACTATATGCGTTTGGTAGCGATGAGCACGCTTGCAACTGGATTATGGAAATCTTTTTGGAGATTCAAATGCTGCTCGCCGAGGCTTCCAACAAGGAGAAACTCAATAGAGTTTTATATATGCTTGATATTTTTATACTAGCAGTAGACGTACTGTCTGGCTGTGCGGTGCTTCTGGGCAGCGTAGATGTTGTTGCCACGGAGGACAAGGAGCGATTTTCTCTATTCCCCGAGAGCTTGCAATTCCTATGTGATCACATTTTTTGGAAGGACCAAGAGGCTAAGGTAGCCGTATTCTCTAACGATACTCAATTATTTTGTTTATTATAATCATTCTTTCTCATTTCAGATATATGAATTCCTCTTTAATCTTTATAAGCACTCGTCCATACCAGTAACATATGCTGCCATGTTTAAACAAGCAATAATTTGTTCACGTAACAAGCCTTACTTTGATAACAAAGGTGTTTGGACCAAATACGTAGGCCTGCGTAAATAATATAATCTTACTGAACCGAAAGTGCACTTATTGTTCAAGTTGAAATTAACTTAAATCAAGTTATATGGCATTTTGTGAAAGGTTTGTTGACTTTATTAAATGAATTTTTATCGCTATTCAAATTTCAATTAAATGCAACTAGTGCTGCCAATCAGCTGTTTCTTTTCAACAAAGTGGCAGCCTTTAAAATCGCATTGCCGCCACACTATGTCTACGATAGTATATCGAAATGATAATATCATTAATATCGATAGAGTATCAACAATCCTAAAGTATAACTATTGTAAACTGCAATATGTTTCTCTGGCAATTATATTAAATCTAAATTAATTGATACGTGCAATCGTGATAAAAATTGACGCGCGAGTGAATAAACGAGACTTGCGACGAGCGTCAAGTGTCTTAAGCAGCCTGCTAAACGTGAATCCAACAAAAAACGTAAACAATGGACGATATCAAGCTAGCAAAGGTATGTAGAAATACATATACTATGTAGTTAAATCAATGCCGGAATTCAAAAAATATGCGAAGGTATGCCTGTTTTTAGGGCCAGTTATCAATTTCGAGCACCTGTCCTAGTCCCCAGCTGTGTGAGTCATACACGGGAAAGCATGTATGTTTTATTTAAAATCGATGGTCAGGTGGAACCTTCTCCTCCCCTTCTAAAACCAGCAGCAGCCACAACAGTTGCACATTTGGCCTGGACGATTCCAACCCTTGCGCCACCCACTCGTTGGCTAGGGCCAAGGACGAGTCACTCTTGCTGGCCAAGTAACACCACTTACACCTGTTTCACAACATACATGTATGAACAAAGCTGTAAATCATGCGCATAAACTGAAACAAGGTATACTAACGCATGTAAATAAACCCAGTTTACAGTCCAGGTTTATTTTACGCTTGCTTTGCGTTCTATGTCACATCTTAGAGTGTGTGTGTGTGAGTATGTAAGTACTTGACTGTGAACTGCGAAAACCTTATCGCGCATCAATAAAAGACCTCGCTCGCTACTGTTCTAACTGTTTCTGCCCCAACGCCCTTTTTTATTGGCACGTGAATGCCGCCGCACTTGAGATATATTGACCATAACATGAAGCAAATTGTTATATCTGTTATCTAATTTGTTATGCATTTTTCTATTCGTGAACAAATTTTTAAATTCTTAGTACACACAAAAGTAACCAGCCCTTTTATATGCTAAGATCTCAGTGAGAAGAAAACCTAAAAACGGTTTCAATTTTAGTGTCGGATATAAATATAAATGTAAATGTATAAATATAAATGTATAACTACAAATACCTTTCATGTTAAAAAAAAGTTCAGCATATTTTAAATATTTTGTATGTGTATGTTATTACATATTAACTTTATCCAACATGAGATTTTCCCGGATCATCTTAAACATTAATAACCAACGTTACCATTCTGTTGCGCTCAGCACTGTCTGAGAGAATTTCCCTCTAGTGTAAATTTCCCCGACACAATTGCCTCGTAGCATGCTTTTAAGCGCGCGCCTTTAACAGTCGTCATAGAGTTTCAGACGAAGTCGGTTCATCCTCGCAATATAAAACGACTTTCGTTTTTCGTTTCTTGCTACACACAATTATTCAGCAATAACAAAATGCACATATACATAAATAAATATGTTGTGGTAAATGTAGAGTAGTGTTTGTGTTTGTATAGAATGGCCAAAAGTGAAAGTAGTATTCACGTGATTTGATATAAATGCCAACCCACAAAAATAAAGAACTGCTGACGTTAGTTGGGTCCTCCTCCCACTGCTGACTGTGTTTTTGATGTTGATTTAAAATCAATAAAACCGTTAACTAAGAGCAAACAGTATCAGATAGAATTTATTTTTTTGGCAGTGCATTAGTGACAATGGATTTTGCTAGATTCATGAATAAATTCAACGATATCGAACGTCAACTTTCGCCAACATCGGCACTCCGTCTGAGCTTTGATAATATATCGCCGGAGTCGGAGGAGCCGCCGGATGGTAAACGGTTATGGGGTATGCCAGTGCCTCCATTTGTCTCTGATAAGGTCGTCTCCTGGATCGAGGAGGAGTTCAATGAAGCGCCTGTTTACTACAATGGCAACAGTGTCCTCAAAAAGGTATAACCTCATCAGCAAGCACCAATTAATTCCCTATGTTTCATTATGCAAAAAAGTAATCAAAAGAAATCAAGCTTATTTTGCCACATTTTTCCTTTCCTTTGGAAGCGTTGCCCGGCGGCAGCTTTGTGCCTCCGGAATTTATGCAAATTATGGCCAATGGCCGGCAAAATATGTTGTGAGTTTCCCCAAACGATGTATTTTATGTAGGTCGACTATCAAGACTTTAACATCAACAATCGATGTGCCATTCCTCTTCCTGAATTATGCCTTATTGCGTCAACTATTCTTTCATCCTGCCAGCAATTGCCTGTCGTAAATTTCTCATTACAAATTGTTGTTGTTGTTGGATGGTTGGGCAGTTTATTAAATGCGGTTTGTACTCTAGAGAATGTGGCCTTAACTTATATTGCATTTTCTGACGTGGCCAATTGACATTTAATAAATGATTGTTGTACAACAAAATTGAGTATTCTTAAGCCGTTTATTGATAGAACTTTAAACTTAAATAGTTTTTTAAAGCGTTTTTAAAATTTACAAAACTACTACTTTATAGCTTAACTTTATTTTCAACACTTCTCTTACTCATATAAAAAGTTATTATATCAAAGTCAATCAAAAAACCAACTCGGTAAAACTTGATGAGTTTTCAGTGATATTAACTGAGCCCGAGAAGCTTACGCTGCAGGTTCTTTGTATTCAGTATGGAATGACGGCATAAAGAATCAGCTATGTAAATTAAATATACTGCAATAACGAATCCATTTCTTGATACACAAGGATGTATTATCCTGTTAGATGCAATCAGTCTGGAATTCAACGTAGCCATTGCGGTTTATTTGTGCTCTGCGTTTTACTCATCCGCTGGGGAAATTCCGTGAATGTCACAAAGATAAAAAGAATCTCTCTGCAATTCAATTCTGATTCATCTTATTTACAATTCAAAATGCGTTTAAATTGGATTTTGTATGCAATAAAGAATGATCAGATTAGCTTATAAAACTTATAAAACCAGGGATACATTTATTTAAATGTTTTTGGTTGCATAAAAGATAATTTTATTATCATTTAAGTAAAGTTGTTGAAAGATACTTTCAATTTCAGTTTTGCTTTCAACTCCTGGCCAACAAAGAACAATTTTCTGTTTGGGTTTCGAAAATATGGGTGGTTGGGAGGTTCGTTGAGTTGGCTTTGCAGCCATAGGTCACAAATTTTACAAAAGGCTGCTGACGTCAGCGAACGGTTGGTGTGCAAAAGTGCTGTAAATTTATTTACAAATCTTTTCATTTACCTTTGGTTTAATGTATTTAAATATTTTTCAATGTCTTTTTAAACTATTTCTATTCCTTACAGGTGGAAAATGTACGCATGATTGATCGCTACAATACCAAAAATCCCACAGTTGGCACTTTGTATCTGACGGCCACACATTTAATATTCGTGGAGCCCGACAGCAACAAGGAGACCTGGGTAAGTTTGTAGTACCATCCTCACACTTTCTACACTCCCACGCGCCCCTTATTACATCATCAATTATTTTATGACCAGCGCGATTTCGTTCTTCTTTGCTTGCCAAGTTCAAGCAAAAATATATTCTTCCATTCCATTGCTTTTGTTTTGTATCATATATACGTGTGTGATTGTGCTCGGAATTTAAAGCAACTGGCAGGTTTTTGTTTCGGTATTGTCAGCATGCGTTTGTAGTTGTGTGTTTTTATATTTACGTATCCTGCTTTCGCCTAACCACAAAAGTATGCTACAAAAAAAATATATACAGTAGACCGCAGAGAAATGACATTATTTTGCATTGCGCTGACATGCTTCGAAAGACATGTTGCGTTTTCCCCACTGTGCGATGCCAACATAAATTATTGTGCATAATAAATAAATTTATGCAATTTTAATATTGCCAGCCCTAAGTTATGATTTATTTATAAAGCACATATATGATTAAGTATTAATTTCAATTGGAAAAGTCCAACATATTCCCTATCTCTTTTTTTTACATTTACTTAATTAAAATTTCTTAAGTGCAGGAACTTTTTAAAGAAAGAAACTTTTGCAAGTATTGCATAAGAATAACAAATACTTTATTTTGCATATGCATATGTACTATAGTATTCATACGAACTTCAAAAGAATGAAAAGTGCTTTCTAGCTGCTTGCTTAAAATTTTAATTTTTTTTTTTTAACTTTTCTTTCCATAAACTTTATGAGAAAACGAGGAAACTTCAACAACGGCAACGTGTCCAAACGTGTGCACTTGACGCACACGCTTGTGGCCAACCCGCTCGTTAAACATTTCAAGCCAAAAACTGAAACCTGCTTGGTTTTTAAAGCATTTGTCATAATACCTAGGAACTAAAATATACATTTATGTACGTGTACTTTTGTGTGCCTTATTGTCTGACAGCTAGCTGCACTTCCGCTACTTTAATGAACAGCGAGAAAAAGAGAAATGAGAAATGTTTGTGTGTGTGCAAATAATCCTTTACTTAGCTGGGCTTCTCAAGGCTCTTTTAAGAGCAGTAAACTTATGATGTGGCTGTAAGGTTAATTAAAATGTGTGTGTTTCTTGCATGGTTGTTTATTTTCTTCTTCTTTTTTTCATTAAATATATTCAACCAGACCACGCACCACCAATAAATACTTGCTTACGCCCCGTTGCATAAACACAAATTAAAGTGCTATGTTGGCATTATTTCAGGGTGTAGAACGCAAAACATGCATTTTCATTTGAATTAATCCTCAGTTAATAAACTAAAACAACAATCACAATTGGCGCACCAAGGAAAGAGGTGGGAAATAAAACTACACAACGCAATGCAAATTCACACAGCCATTGTATGAAATGTGCTTTGGGGACTGCTAACTGAATGACAGACAGAAGCAAACAAATTGCTGCTAAGCGCCTGCTTTTCAATTTTAACTCATGCACAATTTACTTTGCCAGTGAAAGAGATGTTTAGTTCGTGACACGAAAAACTAAAAAATATTATAGTGCCATTTTAGTTACAATGGAATATTAACACCATATTCATTTTAAATATGTAATTAGCAAACAAATTCTTAAAAGATTTAATTTTTTATTAGATTTAATAAACTCATCTCAAAACTCTATTCATGACATAATATTTCAAAACATTTTGCTCTGGTAATTTGTTTCCTTTGATTTTGTATCCTAATTATTTGCAGATTATAATCCCATTAGCTTTTTAGCTCTACCGTTGCATTTATAAAATTCTATTGAAATTAACTATTGTGGCTTTATAATATACAATTCCGTTGACATATGACCTTTAATCCGCCAGCCGCTGGCCGTATTACAATTTTAGTTTGCGCTCTCTGTATTTATTTTTGCTGCTCATCTGGCCATAGCGTTTTTAATTGCTTTGCCATAATTATATTAATTATGCACTTCTGGGACTGCACTCGTTCGTCAGATGTGCGACAAGTGGCAGCCAGAGAGGCAACAAACCAAAAATGAGCATGTTAACATCGCATTCGAGTTCTTTGGCTAAATTGCTAACTAAAAAAAAATAGGGCACTCGTGTGTTCGCTGCTCGTTGTCAGTTAAGTAGCAGAAGAAGAAGAAGAAGAAGGCAAAAATAGAAATAGTGAGAGATGCCTGCAAATATCGATTTTTGTTTCTATGTAAAAGTTTAATCCCCTTCGGTCATTTAAGTTATCAACTGACCGCCTCAAAGTTGAGTGATTATGAGCTAAGAGATTGTCACTAAAGTTGCTAATTGTAATAATGTTTCCTTCCTTCTTTCGATTTTAAGATTCTACACATGCACATTGCTAGTATAGAGAAGCTGCCATTAAGCACAACTGGCTCACCGCTTTTGATACGCTGCAAGACATTTCTGTCTGTGACATTTGTCATTCCCAAGGACTCTGAGTGCCACGATGTCTACACTTCACTTATCAAACTCTTTCAGCCGGGTAAGTAAACCAAAAAAAAAGCTCCTTCCTGTATCATTATAATCAAGTCTCAATCTTGTAGTATCCATCAATAAGTTGTACTGCTTTAACTATCAACCGGCCAAGGATGATTTTCCCAAGAATGCTGGCTGGGATTTTTTCAAGTTGGATGCCGAATTTAAGCATTTGTTGGTGCCTAATGACAACTGGACACTGTGCTCCATGAACGAGAAGTACGAACTATGCGATACATATCCACGTCAGATCTATGTGCCCAAGGAGGCAACCACATTGATGCTGATAAGTAGTTCACGTTTTCGCTCCAAGGGTCGACTGCCCGTATTGACCTATTTGCACAATAACAAGGTTAAAACTGCAATATTCTAACAACTAAAAGCATTTAAAACCATACTTTTACCAACACTCAACAGGCATCTATATGTCGCTGCAGTCAGCCACTGTCGGGCTTCAGTGCACGCTGTCTGGAGGATGAGCAAATGCTGGAGGCCATACGCAAAACAAATCCCAATACCGACTACATGTTCGTTGTCGATACGCGACCACGCGTAAGTATGCCCATCAAAGGAAATTGCAAAACTATGTTAATATAACAAACGAACAACAATCTTGTCTATAGATCAATGCCATGGCCAATCGTGCCGCCGGCAAGGGCTATGAAAACGAGGCCTTTTACGAGAACATAAAGTTTCATTTCCTGGGCATTGAGAACATTCATGTACAGCGTGCTAGCCTGCAAAAGGTTTTGGAGGCCTGCGAACAAAAGTCACCAACAATGAGCGCGTTTCTTAATGCCTTAGAATCATCGGGCTGGTTAAAACACATTCGCTCCATATTGGACACGTCTAGGTAAGCAAACACGCATAGTTAATCTACCTACTTTTTTATATAGCTTTATTCATTTTCTAACAGTTTCATTGCAAATGCTGTCGATAAAGGCGTTTCTGTGGTTGTCCATTGCTCAGATGGTTGGGATCGCACAGCGCAAGTTTGTTCGTTGGCGCAGTTGATGCTGAATCCGTACTATCGCACAATTAAGGGCTTTCAGGCGCTCATCGAGAAGGATTGGCTAGCGTTTGGGCACAAATTCAGTGAGCGTTGTGGCCACATACAGACAGATGCACGCGAGGTGTCGCCAATATTTACGCAATTCCTTGACTGCACCTGGCAGTTGATGTCGCAGCGCAGCGAATCCTTTGAGTTCAACGAGCGTTTTCTGCTTATTTTACATGATCATGTGCATTCGTGCCAGTTTGGCACTTTTGTGGGAAATTGCGAGAAAGATCGCCTGGACCTTAAGCTGGCGGAACGCACATTCTCGTTGTGGGGCTATATGGCCAATCATCTAAACGAGTATATTAATCCGCTGTACAAACCCAATGTGGATGAATCGATCAAAGCCAATCTGGCGCCACAGTGCATTAAGTAAGCTGTGAAAATCTTTATCCGTTTAAAACTCTTACTTAATAATGTATATTGGTATAGATTCTGGCGTGGAATGTATAGTCGTTTTGAGAGCGGCATTCATCCACGCGAGCCGCTAGGCGATTTGCTGCTGGACAGCAAGGAGCATTGCAATTCGCTGGAGGATCATGTACAGCACTTGACCAAACGCATTGCCAGCTTCAAAAATTACATTTCTAAGTCGGCCAAGAAGCTTCAGGATGCCACCACAACAACAACCACCAAAGTTACCAAGGAGGCGATACCCAACGAAATCAATGACAACAAGTAAATATCTGTAAAACCTTTTATTGAGCCAAACAATTAATATACATCCGGCAGGTACAATTATGATAAGAAGCTGAGCGAGTTGTCTGCTGCTGATGATGATCATCCGCTTAAGGCCAACAATATGTCATTTGCCAATCTGTCGTTAAATGCCGAACTGACCAGCCCGCAAGCGTTGACCGAGGAGATCTCATCCGTGGCACTGGATTGGAAGTCCATGCGGAACGTAACCACCTGCTCCTGCTCCACACCCTTCGATCAGTTTAGCAAAAAGGTGAGTGGAAATCATAAACAAACGAAACAAATCCAGTCATTTAATCGCCTTTCATTTTGCAGACCCATTGTTGGCGCTGCGGAGAAATCTTCTGTGAGCGTTGTATCGATAAGAGCGTTGCGTTGCCTGGACACGATAGCGGCAAACCGGTGCCTGTATGTCGTGGCTGCTTCCGACAGATGCAAAAGCAGAGTCCTTAAGCCCAAATTCTAGTATAATACTACTAAGCAGTTGTTAATTGTTGAGCATGTGACATGGAGTGTGTGTAGACAACGAGAAATTGAGTGGACGTGCTTGTTTCAGGGTGTGTTCTTGTGGCATGAGATCATATACAAATATTGCATACAGATAAAGATATATACATATAAAATAATATTATATTTATTGTTGCATTTGTAGTTGTAGCTACTTAAAAGCATAATTGCGTGCTAGCTATGCATCGCTTCCAGCGCATTGTCGTCTCTCACAACCTAACCTGGTATTAAAATAAGTCATGCACAAAGCTATTGTTGGATTTTTAAACTTTTTTTTTTAATTCTTTGCCTGTTTCAAACTCTCCATACCGATTACTATCTATCGACGTCAATTTCATCCAAATACAATTCGAATTTGAAAATGCATAAAGTTAGCATTTTTGTTTAATATCTTAACTGGCGGTTAAAACACATATAAATCTTAATGTTTTGACGGCAAGCATTCCATACTCAATTACTTATTACTATAATTGGAACTTGGAAAAGATCTTTTGCCTTGTTATCCATTTTAAATACACATATGTATACTTAAATGACATTTACCACTATCGGAAAATTGCATGGATATAGTAAAGTTATTAATAAATAAATAATAATGTGTACTACAGACAGAATATTTGCTTTTCAAGCCGTGAATTTGCTGTGCAACAATGTTTGATCAAAATAGAATAAAAAGAAACATATTTATTCAATAATTATTCAATGTTCTTAGTTTGACTATTGCAGTTCACTTTAATATGACTTTTGTATTAGGAATCTGTAAATCAGAAACAAGAGTGGAACAATTTTAATATCCAATATCTGGCTTGATGCGCAAAATGACGGGAACACTGGTGCATGGCAAAATGGCAACCTCGGTGACAACAGCGCTAACTAGTTCGGGTGGTGTTATATCATAGCTAAGATTAAGTGGGGTTAGTCGGTTCTTTGTTTGCCATTTGTTGAGGCAACACTTTCCATTCATGACCAACTGATTGGGATCGCACAGCTCATTGTAGACAATAGCATCAGTCTGGAAACGCTCACTGAACTTGTGCGTCTCACAGCAGACCAGAACGGGCACATTGTGCGCATTGGCAACGAGGGCAACTTGAGCTGTGCCCGTACGTGCCATAACATATCCGTTAGCTAGCAACGCATGCGCTCCGAGCATTACTTTAGTTGCCTCCGGCATAACGTAGCCAATGGCATTGATTAACACATAGGTGCAGGGTATGCGAAGGGCGTGAAGACGACGTAGCATCTCCTGACCCTCGCAAAATGGTCGGGAGTCAACGACAATAACACGAAAGGCCACCTGCCGTCGTTTGGCCTCCTCGCAGATATACTGAATGAGCGAGGAGCAGGCAAATGTCAACAGCACATCGCCGTCAGTGATCTTTTCTTGCATTGAGCTGCTAATTGCTTGGGCCGCTTTGCCAATCTGATTCTCTATGTAGGTGTCTATAAAGTGTGTGAGTAGCTCTTTTAGCTGCAATATCAAAAACAATTTATTTATATAATTGATTCCATTAAGTTATTCTCTTTGGTTTCTTACCTCCGTTTCGGGTTTATCTGCTGGCAGCTGTGTCAACTGGTTTTTAAACTGCTTGTATGCATTAAAGACGGATACGGCCAGCGGTCGACACTTGTGTAAATGATCCACATGATGCTTGACAGCCACATCGAGACTGCGACCAAACTCCTTCTTCGCTGGCGTCTCAAAGTCGTGCACCACCTGTCGCAAGGCGTGCAGGAAGGCAATGCAACGTGCATTTGAGCCAACAACAGTTCGCTCCGCATACTGAACACCCAGGCGAGCCATGCTGGGATGTACGTTTGGATCGTTTATAAATAAACTGGCATCCTTGTCAGCGCTAACCAAATGATTAAACAGCTTCACTTTGCACTCTCGTTCGTTGGACTTAAACGTTGACGATTTTGCTGGTGACTTCGATGGTGATTCACTATCATGTTTGGGTTCGATTACAGGCAATGCAGTTACCCTTGGGGCTGCCTTGGCGCTATTTGCAACAACCTTAGCAGTTGCTTGAGAGGACGTTGGGGGTGCTTTTCCTTTAGTTTGTCCCAGTGCCTTGGCTGCGCGCTGCGCCTCCTGAATGGCACGTCGCTCCGCCTTGCTAAGCGCTGGTTTTTTCTGATTTACATGATTTGAAACGTTATTAGAATCTACATGGACTTGTTTGCTTGCGTTTTCTTGCTCTGCCGATGATGCACCTCCTGTTGCAGAAGCAGCAGCAACAGTTTC
Source organism: Scaptomyza montana (assembly GCA_018904305.1). NCBI lineage: Eukaryota > Metazoa > Arthropoda > Insecta > Diptera > Drosophilidae > Scaptomyza > Scaptomyza montana. The sequence goes on along the minus strand of JAEIGR010000033.1, from coordinate 1,392,166 downwards.
ATTGCCTGTAGTCTTGGGTGCAATATGCAGGCTATTTAATTGCTGCGCCGCTGCATCCACGTTATTTGGTTTGGCTGTCTTGGCTGCTTGCTTGGCTGCCTTTTTAGCCTCGCGCTCAGCTTTAATTTGTTCGCGCGTCTTTTCGCCAGTTTCCGCTGCAGTGGAGATCGATGATGAGGAAACGGTTACATTTGTGGGCGTGGCGGATGCAGCTAACTTCAGTTGGCCGATATTATTATTATCTTTTGAAGTTGTTGTTGTTGTAGTCGTTAGTTTTTTTGTTATGGTCGTTTGCTCAACTTCGGTGATGATAGTCGTCCCTGGAGTGTTGGTTGGCTTCAGTTTCTTGGACTGTTTCGCCAGTTTCTTTGCTTCGCGCTCAGCCATAACTTGCTCGCGGCTCTTCTCTGCTACTAGTGCATTTGGCTGTTGATGACTGTTTGCTTTTTGCATTGCAATGCCGCTTTGTGCGTAAATTTCGTTATGCTCTAATCGGTTTCGCTTGTTTCTGGGCCGATTGCGTTGGCGTTGTTTCTTTTGCTTGGATGCTGAAAAGGTCGATGAATCCTGAAAGGTTTTATCAGTAAATATTATTTAATGCAATAAACAAGTTTACTAAGCATGTCAAATGAAACATAATTTATATTGAAAACTAATAATTGTTTGTGAAGGTTTACGTTAGTGAGCCTGAAAATATACCTGACCACTGGTTACAACCATTCTGATGGCTTGAAAAGACAAAGTGTGAGCATTTTAATGTTATTGGGATCTTAAAGCATTAGCAATGCAGGATCTTCTATTTCGAGACCCCTTTTTATTTACCTTGTGTATATATTTGATGCAGTACGGCTTTACGAAAGTTTGCTCACGATGGCAAAATCTAGCAGCTGGTTTCTGAATGCTGCCACATTTTAAATCAAAATATTTGCATCCCTGTAGGTCAACACTGTGAATGTCAAATACACGTTGATACAAGTGAATGGCTTACTGAATAGCAAGGTTATCTTCACTATTTACAATGCTATGAACAAAAATTTAATTCACGTTTTTAATCCTTTATTTGACCATTCAATATTAATGTGAAGCCACATGAAGCTTCGAAATGTAGATGCAAAATTTAACAACTAAATCAATGACAGCACCTGCTGAGCCAACAGATTAATGGTGTTCAGCATGTTCCTTCGCTTGGCTGGCAGCCCAGGCCTTCTTGTTTTCGGGCGAATTGGCTGCAAGAATAAAAAAAAAAACACATGATAGCAGTCATAATGCAGACAATAGCGGATCAATGGTGTACTTACCCAACTTGCTAATCTTGTAGAAAACGGGCACACAAGCGACCGCTGCAATGAAGTAGTAGCGCCAGATCCATTGATTCTTAATGTAGTGCTTGATTGGGAACTGGGCAATTTTAGCCGAGAAGGTGTATGGATATCTCATCGGGCGTCCAGCGGGTTTTTCAGCAACAACTTTATCGGCCATGGTTGTGATCTGTTTCCTGTAAATTTTATAAATTTCCAAATTACGGAAATTATGTAATTTGTGTTGCGAATGCCGCAGTTACGTACCTCTGCAAGACGGCGAAAATTCCACAATACTTCAATGTAGTACACCAGCCCTGGTAAGACGTGAAGTTGGTTGCGACTTTAAGAGCTGCCAACTTTTGTTGTGTGATATTAAATTCAAAACATTTGTTAAACATATGTGACAAGTTGATTTAATTATGATTTTTTAAATATGTATTAAACTTTGTTGTGTAGCTTCGGTTTGTAGCGCTAAGGCCTGCTTGGATATATTTTGGTTATGCTTGCAAAAGAATGGCAATATTTTTTTCAATCAACGGTCACATTGTTAGCCATTCTCTAGTGCCGGCGCAAAACAGAGTTTAATTTTTAGTTTTGTTGTTTTCGAATAAAAGTGAATAAAAATTCTTTTACAATGATATTTTGTAAGCATTCAAATAGTAACTATGCATGCTAGATGTTTTAACACATATGCGTTTGCCCGATAAGCCGCAATCGCCACGACTTAAAATCTAAACGTTTACCGCCCAACACGCCAAACAAAAACACGTGAAACCAAAAATAACAAATCCATCTATACTGCCATGCCAGGAAATTTTGAGTTTGATGAACTTGATTTTCTGTTCAACCAAACAGAGGCACAGACATATAATGTTGCCACCGACAAAAAAGAAAAATCGGCGAAAAAGGAACGTAAGCTTGCCGAAAAAATTGCCGACATCGATACGCTACGGCAGCAGCTGCAAGAACTGCAGCGAACAGCGAGCGAAGTAACCGAGATTTATAAACGGGAGAAACAGCAACGCATCGATCTCGAAATGCGTATGACTGATGACAGCAAGCAAATTGCGGATTTGAAGCTGGAACTAGAGCAATCGCTGATGAAATTTGAGGATCAGCAGGCACATCAAAAAGCCAAGTGTTTGCCTGTGCAGGCCGAGGATTTGGTACGCCTGTTTATTCAGCGCATTGTTCGCGGTGCGGCTGCAGGCGTTGTAACACGGAACGAGCGCGTTATGATTGCGCAGCTAGAGGACTTTTGCAGTTTGGCTAAAATACACATACCTAATTTCGAGAGTCCCCAAAAGAATCGATCAAAAGGGAAGCAGCTGCAGCCGCCGGATTTGATATCCAACAAACCAGAAATGTGCTCCATTGCCGTACAAACTGAACATGTGATAGCTCATGCTAAGCCGGAATTATGTTCGATTGCTGTACAAACGGAAAAGTTATCCAAACGAGATATTGGCATTCAGCACAAGAATATGACAACAACGCGTGGCACGACAACAGCCACATTGATACAATTGAACGATGTAGGCACATCCTTTCCAGAGCCAAAGTCTGCCCTAAATGCTCAACAAATCTTGGATGAAATTCTCTGCTGGCAAATAAAACCACTGAGTCCCATCCAAGATCTTCAAATAGCAACAACAATCAGCAAGGGCACATGCACCGATCTATGCAATGTGCATCGAGAGGTTGATTTTCTGCCCGAGCTGCCGGCACAATTGAAAAGTTCGCATTCAAGGCCGCCGTCGCGTGCCAATTTCGACACAGTCAAGGATGAGAAGGCGATGCCAACCGATACGAGCAGCTATTATCAACACATTGCCAAAGATCTGCTAAGCTCTCTGCCACATAATCAAAACTGTTTGGCCAAATTGCCACCGCAAGTCTTTGAGGAGATATGGCAGGTTATGGGTAAAATGGTATTCGTTGCACTTCAGAGTCGTCCCACGAATAACGAAAGTCAGGCGGATTTTCACAGCTGGTTCAATGCTCTATACGAAAGCTCACTAAACCAGTCGATAAATGTGGCGTGCAACAGCAGCACCAGCAATAACAATACAATGGGTAAGCGTATTTTACTAAGTTTTCAGTACAACCAACTAAACAATAGTTTTGCAGATGCAAACGTTTCGTGCATTGATGTTGGCACGGGTTTCCTAAAGGAGTCGACACCACAACTGTCACCAAAACTTGGCTTAGAATTGACACCAATAAGGCTGACACCGCAACCAAAGATCAGTCGAGAGAAGAAATCAAATGGAAAGATGAATAATAAACAAACAACATTGGTGCAGGAGCAGCAGCAGCCATCTGAAACTGCTGTTCATTTCCTAAGCAACTTAAGTGCATTCAACAAGCCCAACTGTGATATATTGGACATTGAACTGGATGAAGAGGAGCGTCAATTACTAGAACTGATGTCGCCAAATGCAACTAAAATTCAGAAAACAGCATCAACTATTGATTGCGAGCAAATTTCTCTGTTGTCACCGGATCCATCAATCGCAGATAGCTTGCAAATTGATGATTTTGAGAAACATCTTTCAGTCAACAGCATTGGTTATGCAACAGATGACAGTTGTCATACACCGGCTGCGGCTGATGATTGGGAGCAAAGTTGTTCACAAAGCACTGGCACTTCCTCACCAAATTCTATGGTTTCAGTGCCAGAAATTGGTTTCTCTCCTATTAGGTGTGAAGGTGTTGCTACAACCTTCAAAACCAACAAGCAGCAGCTGCTATCTTCTTTGTTTGGTAATGTTGCAGATTCAGAGAATGAAGAAGAACGGTCCTTGCAAATAGTGACTGACGGCGAAGAATCAATCTCTTCTGAAGTGGAACCTCCCGAATTGGTCATTGATTCGGCTAGTTCGCAGAACTATTCCGAAGACGAATACCTGTCAAGTACACAAGAATTTATATCACAGAACCAAACTACCAATAATCCAATGTCAAAAGCTCTGGATGAGCCACCTGCCAGTGCTAACAAACGCAAGCGAAAGACAAGCTCCTCCTCAAGCCAGTCTGAACCGACTATAAAACGTTTCACGCGTTTTCAAGCCAAGCAGCAGCTATTACTGGAAGCAGGCAATCAGGATCAAACACAGCTCAATGTGAATGTAGAATTGCAGCCAAGCTGTATTTATGCTTCATCTCCCTTGTCACCGATAGCCACCAACAGCTGCGAAGAGAGTCATAGTGAGCCCATCGAAATACCATTGGAGACGGCCCGTGGAAGTCATGGTCAGGGGGCACAAACGGGGCTTATGCATATTTTGCTTAAATCGACAAGAGATCAATCCAAACAACGTGGCAGACGAAAAAAGATACAGCAAAAAAACATTGAAGAATTTGAGCAGTTCCAAAAGAATATCATCGAATTTTTGGAGCACTCGACACCATTGGAACGGACGTGTGCTCGGCTTCTAAACACAGATGATGGTGTTAATGTTGTTATTGATGCTATTATCAAAGCATATAGCAAAATCACAGATAACAGTGACCTTGTAGGACTGCTAAGTGCGCTGCAGCCTTGTAAGCTCAAGGGACGCTTACTCATAGACCGTCTGATGAAACGATTGGAGCAGCTTATGTTTAAAACGAATGAACGACCGACGACGGAATTGGCTTACAAATATGTTCGATTGTATTTGCGGTTAATAGATGTGCAGGCAAGCATTGCTCAACCACTGGAAAGTTATGTTAATCCGGCTCGCTTACTACTGGCCAAGATACTGTATCACTACAGATGGGATATGGAGCTGCTGGTGCTGGAGGTGCTTAATTATTTTCCAACGGTGCTGCCTTCCCGAGATGAACATGCCTATAATAATGACGATCCTTTAATTACGGTCATCAAGCATACACTCATGGTACACAAATATGAAGTCTCGGATCCCAATGGACCCCAACGTGCGCTGATCACCAAACTCCGCTTCGAATATCACTTTCAGCCATTTGAGCCCAATAGGATGCTGGTGGCTGCAAACCTGGTTGAGAAACTTAAAGCTGGACGTGTTCGTGACCTTTCCTACGCCTTTGCACTGTTCTGCAAATCCAATCCAGCTCAATTCGTGATCAAGGATGTGCTCGAGAAACGGCTGCTGCCGCTGGCCGACAGCTTTTGTGATATGTGCACTGTGATCAAAACGTATGATGAGCGAATGGAGTGCGTGCTACAGAGCATATCGATGATTGTCAAACAGTTACCACTTGCCCACAGTGCGGAAATTTCAAATTATATAGCGCTCTTCCAGCGGGTGCTTGTTGCGGTGCCACGCTCTCAGGTGCAACAGGCAGCAGTTCAAGCCATTCTGCGCACACAACGTTTTGGCTTCGGGTTTGCCTTGGAAGCCCTCCGAAGCTACAGGCCCAACTATCCGCTTACGTGCATGACACGTGCGATGATGCGCAGTTTTGCCGAGCGACGAACGAAGCATCAGTTTAGCATTGGGCCAAAAATTTAATTGATAATTGGTATGAATTGTTTCTATTTATTTGTATATGTATTATACGAGAGTGTATATATTAAATTGAATTAAACTAAATGCCTTTGCAAATTGATATCTTTACAACTTTGAGCTTACAGCTAAAATGAATTTAAATGAAACGATAAAGGATAAACACATTAAATGTAGAAATGATTGCACGATTAAATGGAAAACAAAATAGCGTGGAGTGTAATAAGGTTTGTGTCGAACGAGCAACAGATTAAATAGCAATAATTTCAAATTTACAATAGTTTTTGACTGTACAATAACAAGCGGGGATATATATGTTAACCAAATCAAAATTTCGTTTTACCGCTAACAACACGTCAGCAACAACTTGTGGCTTAGTAGAGGTAAGGTACTTTTTGTGAACTTGGGCTAAACGTTTAGCTTTGATTTGTAGTAGTCTAAAAGCGTTTCATTGCAAGGCTGCCACCAATTGTTGCCTTCAAGTACCAACAGCTCTTGCTAGATCAGTTTGTTAAGCTGCAATAAATAATTGGTATTAAATTTATTGAATATATATTGTACAAATTGATTGGACATACTATGGAGCGGCGCTGGTGTTCCTTTTCGAGGGCAACCTGTGCCTGTTGTGGCGAGAACTTAAGCACCGCCGATATTACTTTCACCAAAGTTTCGTTGTTCGTATTGCCGGTTAAATACTGCAAAATTGTTTGTGTTTTAATTTTGGATGAGATTACGAATGCTATTACTGCCTTACCTGGAACATAATGTTGCGCAGATACTCGAATTCCGTGTTAGCGGGAACACTATCGCTATGCTGCATGGATACCTGCAAAGAAAAAAACATAAGGATTTAGTAATTCCAGCAGTGATTGAGTCTAACTATGTCACTTACCAATGTTTCATCCAATTGCCGCGATAACTTTGCATTCTGCAGCTTCAAACGCTCATTGGATTGTTCGAGTATGAGAAAGTTTTCACACTTTTGTTCGAGAAACAGATTACGATTTGTCACATCCTGCACCTCACTCATGATATCCTTAAGTTTTGCCTCTAGCAATGCTTTCTCATCGCTGGCCACCGCCTGCTGAACGCTCTTGGGCGCCAAACTGGCCAGAAGCTGTTGTGCCTGGATGCCAGCACGTAACGTCTCCAGTTCGGTGATGCGTTCCATCATTTCCTTGTTGTTCGACTGCAGCTCATCGATTTCCTGTTGCAAATTGGATTGCTCACCATTACTCTTGTGCTTGAGGTCCTCTAGTTCACGTTGCAGCTGCTCATTGAGGCTGCGCAAATGCTCTGAATCGTTGGGCAGTGTTGCGGTTGCTGACGTCTGCAACTGTTTTTGTTCCAGCTTCAGCTCCTGCTCATTCTTTTTATTGTTTAGTTGCTCCTCGAGGCTGAGACAACGTTCTTCGGTTTTCATTAGTTCAGCTTGCCGTTCCTGCAGCTGTTGCTGCATATGCATTAACTCTTTTTGCACTGCATCATTTTGTTCGCTAACGAACCTTGCATGGTCGCTTTGGCGCGTCAACTCAAGCGTTTGCTCCTCCAGCATTGATTTTAGTTGCGCTGTTTCCGTCTTGAGTGCGTTGCTAACGGCGACCTTTTCAGCAAGTTGGCTGTCATGCTGCAGGACCTGATCCTGCAAAACATAAAGCTCGCATTGGAGAGACTTCAATTTTTCGCCGCTGTCGCCATGATTGGCTAATGCTAGCGAAAGTTCTGCCTCCAGTTGTTTGGTATGCTTGTTTAGATATTCGTTTTCCAACTGAAGTTGCTCATAGTCAGTTTTCGTGCGCTCCAATCCGTTTGAAGTCTTCAAGGTTTCTATTTCTCGTTGCAGTGCATCGTTTGCCTCTTGCAGACGCTCCACATCTCCATTTGCTGCAGTGCAGCGCGCCTGCAGAGTTGTCAGCTGCGTGGCATGGGCAGCATTGACCGTTTGAACCCTATCCAGATTAGCCTGCTCTATCTCCTTGAGTGAGTCCAATTGCTGGCGCAGATTGTGTACAGTTGCCTGCAACGTTGCAAGCTGCTCAGTTTTGGCATCTAGCTCAACAGAGCGTTCTGTCTGATCCTTGAGTTGCTGTTGCAGTTCGTGTCCTTGTTCGCGCACTACTTCCAATTGCTGCTGTGCCTGATCCAAGTCCAGCTGCAAGCTATTTGCCTGCTGTTCTAAGGCTGCCTTAGCTTCTTGAATGCATTTGAGTTCGTCCTTAGCAACGAGATTTTCTTTTTCAAAGGCATCGCATTTATCCTGCAGTGTGCGATGATCATGCTCCATGATCTCCTGCGCATTCTGCAGCTTAGAATGCTCATCAAGCACCTGTTGCATTTTACCTTGTAATTTGATTAGCTCGGCCTGCTGTTTCTCCAAATGATTGTTTTGTTCATGCAGCAGACAATTGTGCTCGGCCAATTTGCTATTCTCACTCTCAATCTCAACGATTCGTGCTGTCGATAATTCACCTTGCGCATCGTTTTGTTGCTGTTGCTCCTGCAATGCCTCAATGTGTGTTTCCAGCTGTCGCTTTTCACTTTCGAGTTGGGTTTGAGCCGCCTGCACATCCTGCAAATGTGTCTGCATTGTTTTGATTTCGTCAAGAATAACTGTGACGCGCTCCTGCAGCTCCTGTTTTTCATTGCGCAACTCCTCAACCTTTGCAGCCTCCAACTTGAGCTGTTCCAAGCTGACAGCCTGCTCGCTGTGTTTTGCTTGCAGTTGCTCGTGTTGCTTTTTAAGCTTGTTTAGTTTGCCGGCTCCGGTTTTCAGTTCCTTTTCCTTAGCCTGAGCAGCAGTCAGTTTCTCGTTAAGTGTTTCAATCTGCTGTCTTAAGTTTGCTATTGTCTCTGATTCATTATTTGTTGTGCTAGCGATTTGATCGCTTAGGGATTGCAGCTCACGCTGCAGTTTAAGCGTCTGTTCCTCGGCAGCTGTCTTTTCTACGGTTAGTGCAGATACTATTTCATGTTCCTGTTCCAGAGTCTTTTCAGTTTCCAGCACCCGTTGTTCCTGCTCTATTAAACTTGTCCTAGCATCTTCCAGCTGACTTTGCAGCTCCTCCAGCGACGACTCGTTTTGTTGGTAGCGTTGTACAATTTCATTTAGCTGATTATTCTGTAAATGCAAATCCTGCAAACTCTGCTCGCTGTCCGTTTTAAGTGTCTGTAGCTGTTTTGTTAGAGCATCCACTTGTTGCTCTTTTTCCGTATGCTCTGATTTCAGGCTGTTTAGTTGTTGCTCTGTTTCCAATAGTTTATTATTCGCTTCCTGTTTGGCATCTTGCAGCTGTCTTAATTGCTCCTTTATTTCATCAGCTTGTGTTTTGCGACTGTTTGAGGTTTCTAAATCAGCTTGAAGCTGTTTAAGCGTCTCCTGCAACTGTCGCACTTCGTTTTCCTTCTGCTGCTCCAGCGTGAATTGATTTTGCTTTTGCTGTGCTTCTTTTTCCGTGTGCTCTAATCTCAGTGTGTTGAGTTGTCGCTCCATTGCATGTAGTTTGGCTTCAGCTTCTTGTTTGGCATTTTGCAGTTGCTCCTTGAAATCCCCAGCTTGTGTTTCACGGCTATTTGCCAGTTCCAAGTCGGATTCTAGCTTCTTTAATTTTTCAACCAGTTGTTGGTGTTTGTCTTCATTTTGCTTCAGTTTCGACAAAGTTTTCGTAAGTTCAGACGTCAGTTCATGCTCCTTTTTCGTTTGCTCATTTAGTTGCTGTTCCATTGAAGCAAGTTTGGCTTCTGCTTCCTGTTTGGCATTTAGCAGTTGCTTTAGTTGCTCCTTGACATCTTCCGACTGAGTTTCACGTGTGTTTGCCTGTTCCAAGTCAACTTCTTGCTGTTTTAACTGCTCCTGCAGTTGTTTAACTTCCTTTTCTCTATTAGCCAACTCCGAATCAAATTTCTTTTGTTGAGCTACCATCTCTCCTCTCAGTGTGCTTAGAATATGTTCTGTTGCAATAAGCTTAGCGTCTACTTCCTGTTTGCCACTCTGTAGTTTCTTCAGTTGCTCCTTGATGTCCACCGTTTGCGCTTCTCTTCCGTTGGCAATGTCAAGCTCAATTTCGAGCTGCTTAACATTCTCCTGCAGCTGGCGTACTTCAGCTTCCTTGTGCTCCAGCTCCGTGTGTATTCCTTGCTTTGTCTGTGCCAGCAGCAGCACATTTTCCTCTTCTTGTTTGCGCAACGCAGCAATTGTGGTGTTGGCCTCCTCGTTGTGTTGTTTTAGCTCCATCAGCTGTGATTCCTGCTCCGTCAGCAATTGACGTAGTTTCGCCAGCTCGTTGTCTGTCTCCTGGGTGAGCTGACTTCCATTTACTGTGGGTGCTGCCTCTGTCGTTGTCATTGTTATTGGCTCTTCGATATCTATCAGCTTGTCAGCTGCATTTGACTGTCCACGCTCCAGTGCGGCTGACACATTGTCGGGATTCTCGCCAAGCAACTGTAGTTTGGTTTGATAAGCCTGCATTTTGCAGCTCATGTCATCCATTTCGATGCGTAGTGCTTCCTCCAGATGAGCTTTTGCCTGTTGCTCCAACGTGCATTGTTCTCGCAGCTCGCTGATGCGACGAAGAGCCTTATCCTGAGTCTCCACGAGCACGGACTAAGGTCAAAATTTAAATATTAGCTGCGAATCTTTTGACATTGAAAGATGACACTGTATTTCATACCCTCGCCTTGCTACTGTCACGCTCCAGCTCCTTGTACTTCTTCGCAAGATCTGTATACCGGCAGCGATATTTGTGATAGCGATCAAGTGATTTCTTGTAAGCATCGTACAGCTGATCCTTGGAAATCACATCCAAGCGTGCCGTCGATGCAGAGTCATCAAATTCGCTGCTAGTCTCATCCAAGTCCGACTGCAAGTGATACATCTAGATAAGGGGATGTAATTGATGGGTGACTAATTGGGTGATAAATATGTGGCATTTAGGAGTTTTCACGCACTTACCGCTGGCGCATCATATGTGGGCAGGCGGAACGATACATCGCTCGCCATGGACGAGTTTGATAACTTGCGGGTGCGTGGTATTGCACCACTTCCTCCCATGCCATTTAATGACTGGGTCGAGGTACGACCGCCGCGCGGCAACTTCTGTATGTGGTAAGGGGAGTTTTGTGGCGTATCTTAAGAAAATATTCAAATATAAATAATCACTGATAAGACAACAAAACGATTAAACTACCAACATTACCCTCTTCGGTGATGCTAAAGAAATTCTCCGGTGTGCCGGTATCGGTATTTTCCGAACTGTTTGGTGTTGTTGTCGTAGACGATGAGCTCACGGCGGCCTACAATAAAAGCAAACCGATAAAGTTGTTTCGCACTTACATATGTATGTATGTACGTGCATGTGTTTGTCAAAATCAGTGAAACTGTATGTGTGAGAATAGGGTAAGGGTGTGGGCCAGTCTGTGACAAATGGGTCATATTGAACGGTTTTAACATATTGCATTGCTTCACTGTAACGCATTCCCTTACTCCCTTAAAACAAACAAGCTTACAAACACACACACGCACGGTCTGGACACTGCTTTTGCTTGTGTGGGTATGTTTTCGTTAATTTGCATTTTTTTTTTTCGTTTCTTGCCTGGGCTGCATTTGCAAATTGTTGAAATTTGGACGGCGACGCTTTCACTTCTTCGATGAGCTTATTTTTCAGATTGGCAAACATTATTGGGCAGTTAATGCGCTTGTTTTTTACTGCGTTGACTACTTAATTTAGGCACAATTGAATTTACATAAAAAAACATCTAATATAAATAAATACGTGTCTGCAGCTATCACTCCAATTGCCACTTTTCTTAAACGGTGCGATGTGGCAACATGGGTAACTTGTATTTTTGGTATTTTTTTTTTTGCCTTTGTTTCGTTAGCGGTGCAGGGTCTGTCTAATAAAACAGAAACGGTTTAAAAGTCAGCCATAAATTAAAAATGTATTTCGCATTTTTAAATAAAAGCTTTTTAAGCTTTATATTCAAGCTTGGTTTGCCAACTGGCTAAATTGCACTTTAAGAATACCTGTTTGTTTCGAACTCGAGGGGTAACAATAAAAACTCCCCTAATATTTCCAGCTATACAAAAAGAGGTGATGAGCCTACCCCGACTACAAACCATTTTAAATTAATTCTATATACAGACAAAGCTGTCAAAACTTTATAACACAAAACTTTCAACATTAAACACATTCATTAACACTCACAGCCTTAACACAACAAACTTTTTATATCTCTTCTTTATGGCAAATTGACTGTTTCAACTAAACGAATATGATATTCAATAGTTTTACTTGTATGCGGGGACTCAGTGAGTTAAGTGCAACTGCTCTGTTTATGATGATCACCTGCATGAGCAGCGTTGTCAACAATATCAATGATAAAATCAATGGACATCTTATATCAAGTGTGCAATACGGATTGGCAATAATTGCGATAATGCACATCTTTGGATTTATATCTGGCGCCCATGCAAATCCTTGCGTATCAATCGCTTGCTTCTTTCTTGGCTACATTGGCCTTAAGATTTTGATTCTCTATGTTGCCTGCCAGATGGCAGGAGCAGCATTAGGTTACTTTCTACTACTGCAAATGCTACCCAAAACCATTTTAGACACTTTCAAGCAGGGCGTTGGCATTGTGGAGCCCATGAAGGGCCTCTCCTACCTACAGATTTCGTACATTGAGGGTTTCTTTACAGCGGTCTTAGTTCTGGCTTGGTGTGCTCTTTGGGATGTCCGCAGCGGTCGATTCCTCGACTCGGTCACCCTACGCATGGGCTGCTTAGTGACTGCATGCAATTTGGCTGGCGTAAGTTTTTGTTATTATTGTATTATTGTATAAACCAAAAATTTAGTAAAAACTTGTTTAGGGTAAGCTGACAGGCGCAACGATGAATCCGGCAATGATACTTATACCCACTCTATACAAGGGCAATCCGAAAAGTGTTCTGCTGCAGCTGAGTGGACAACTTTTGGCCTCAGCCATTGTGCCTCTAATTTGGCAATTTGCCTATACCCAGCCACTTCGGGAGGAGAACCAAAGAGAGGCCCTCATCTGAACTATAACTAACCCCATAAGAATAATGCTTGTTCAATTAAATAGATGCATATAAACTCATGCTATACTATATACATATATGTATTGTCCACTCAATGTGAGCATTTATCAGCAATCAGTTGGGACCCCTGCCAGGTCTCAGCTACTGAGGTCATCTAGCAAACAAGTAAGTTGCTACGGGGATTAGAGTGCAGCTTAATATGTGATAAGTGTCTTAGCTCGTGTAAGATAAATTTAAGTGTTCCTCAGTCTGTTTTTAGAAAGATGCCTTCTTACTATCTCCATTGATAATACAACTAATTAAAAATAATTTATGTTCAGCAAGTAATTGTAATAGCTACCTAAACAGATAACAGCTAAAATGTGCCGTCGATGAAAGTTATCTTTATTGTTATCAAGTTAAAAATGTTAAACATGTTTATTGAAAAAATGTAGAAATATGGCAAGGGCAACTCGCCAAATCAAAAAGAATTCCTATTAATTTCAAAATATGTCTCACAAAATTTCCAATTAAAATTTCCACAGCTGGTTTTAGCTTATTGCCAAACAAAACATATTTGTTATTTATATACATATCTGATTTATCATTAATTCACATGCACTGTTATTCTATGGACTTAGACTATTTAACACTTTATAAATTTATACATATTGCATTTAGTACATAAATGAGAGTTATTTTCTATGGCTGCGTTTCATTGGATTGGATATTTTTTTCGCAATCATTGGACTGGCGTCTGAAGATATGCTTGTAGACAAGTGACATGAATAATGCTGCCGCCATTGGACCCGCCCAGTAGATCCAATGATTCTCCCAAACATTGTTCCATAAGGCTGGCGCAAAAGAACGTGCCGGATTCATGCTGGCGCCCGTGAACTGACCCTAAACGGAAAGAAACCAAATTCAAGTTTAATTTAAAACGCAAACACAAGATGGAAAAGTGTACTTACCGCAGTTATGGATAAGCACGCAATGGCCAAACCAAAACGAATTCCAACCGAGTCCTGATTTGTGGCATTGCGTGGATCCCAAACGCCGCAACAAATGGTGATAAGGACACAGGTGATAAGGAACTCAATGAGAACAGCCTGCCAAACTCCAATTCCGTTGGCAACTGTAGTCAAACAAACGCCCATTGGAGTTTCGGAGCTGCAGATGGCATCAGTGGGCAGCGATGCTTTCAACAATCCATAGCCAATAAAGGCGCCAACCATTTGAGCCACAAAGTATGCCAGAGCCATGGGCAACGATATCATATTATAAACATAGCTAGCAAGTGTCACTGCCGGATTGAGATGAGCACCCGAGACACAACCGAAGCATTGGATACAGATGAGCACAACGAAAGCCAAAGTTCAAGGCACACTGCAAATGGGAGTTCACGAACTCCGTTGTCTTTACACAGCCCATGCAGCCCAGGAACATCAGAATGGCTGTCGCTGTCAGTTCGCCAAAGATGATGCATATCTTGTCCAAAATAACACCTCTGCAAAAAGAAAACCGGATGAGACTTAACACTTGGCATAATTATAGTAAACAACAGCTTACACCTGGCTTTTGTTCAGGTTTTGTTCGGTCATAATGAGAGCAGCGTATATTAATAATAATCACAAAAAAATCAAAAGACGCAGGAGAAACAACAACGTTTTAAGCGAACGCACAGCGCGCAACTGAATTGAGCAAACGTCTTTAAATCCGAAACGGATATCAAAGTAAGAAAGAGAATGAAAGAGTGTAGCGCGGCGTTGCCGCTAGCTGATAAGCTTTGCCACTCAGCCCATTCAAAGGTACTTCTTGCTACTTGGCACTACCTCAGAAGGCGTTAAATTGTTGCTGGCCACTGACTTTGAATTGAAACTAATCTTTAACAATGTCTGTTATCACTGTTATCAAATTATCAAAACTTTAAAGCCAATTATCAGCTGACGCGCTTGCATTTGTATATGCGTATTTATTATTGCCAGGCTAGCCATCAAAGTACTCCATCCTTAAATGTGTGCGATTTAAATCGGGTCAAATATGGTTAGGGTATGAGAAAAATGTTACTTACATCATTTTGGATTGCGATAGTAAAAATAAATGATTTTATTTAAAATTTATATTTATTTTTAGATAAGATAAGTTTATTTTCTCTAAAAACCTTGGAATGCACTTATAAAATAAATTTGATAAAATACTAATTTTAATCAAAAAATATATTTTACAATCAGCTAGAAAGGTTCAAGTGGCAAGTTGCTCGAATGGGCCTCACCCAACAAATATATGAACACATATTTTAAGATTTTATTTCACTGGTAAAGTGAACGATTGTTTGTTTCAATTAGAAAATAATACATTAGACAAGTTAAGATTAATTTCAAGTGTTATTTTAGTTATCTAGTATGGGAAAAAACAATCAGTCGATGTCATATGAGTTGCTATCGAAACGACTTTCAAGCTCTTAAAGTTAATAGATATGAATCGAATAGCTGCCAAATCAAGTGGCTGTTAAGTAATATTGTACAACAGTTAAGACAGAGCATTTATAGTTCGTACGGCGCTTGTTTAGGCAACACTCTATTATAAAGTAGCGCGAAAACAAATAAATTATTACGGGGGACTGTCGTAATAGATAAGCCATTCATTTGTAATACCTGAAGAATTTTGTTGCACCAAAAACTTGTTATGAATGATTCCAAGTACTACAAGAGAGCATTCTTATCGAGGGGTGTGTTTTTTGAGATCAATATAGGCCCGAGAAATAATGCTAATCAATGGAATTCGTTTGTTTATCGCAATCAATTGTTTTTTTTCGTCATCTTTTAGCTGTTTAATTATTTTTCACAACTGTTTTTTAATTGCACATTGCAAAAAGTAATAAGATAATACCTTGGCGGAAGCTTTCAGTGTTTTGAGATCGAAATAAACCTTCTTTAAATCTTTTCCTATCTCAGTGATTGACAATTCAACCTAATTTTGAAAGCGGTACATTTTTGCTAAAGTTTTGTATTCAAACAAAAAACTATTTTTTTTAATGGTTTTTTTATTATTCTTAAAATGTACTTAAATTAATCAGGTAATTGTGGTTTAAGCAAAAGCTAAAGTTTATCAACAAATTGTATTTTAGCATTTGAGTTTTGAAGCTCGTATTCTTCTGCAGGGTGACCCTTAAAAATGAGTCGATAGATGATGGAAGTAACGGCGGCACCCGCAAGTGGACCCACCCAATAAATCCAATGGTCTTGCCACGAATCATTCCACACAGCTGGTCCCAGAGAACGTGTTGGATTCATGCTGGCGCCAGTAAAAAGGCCCTGCACAAAAGAAAAATCAATTTTCTAAGGAATCAACATAAAACTATGTAAGTCAATACTAACCGCTGCCAAGTTAAGACACGAAATTGTTAGACCAAAGCGTAATGGCACTGAATCCTTGAGCTGGACATTTCGTGGATCCCACACGGAGCAGGCAACCATTACCAAACAACTTGTGACCAAAAACTCAATAAAGACACCTTGCAACACAGATATATCACCATTTAACACTGTGACACAAACACCAGCTGGATTATTCACACTGACAATGGCATTGTGGGGCAGCACAGCCGTGAGCAAACCATAGCCAATGAGAGCTCCAGCCACTTGGGCAACCAAATATGCAATTGACATGTACCAATTCAATGCGCCATAGATAAAAGCAGCCAGCGTTATAGCCGGATTGAGATGAGCACCAGAAATGGAACCAAATGCCTGTATGGCAATCATAATGGCGAAACCAAAATTCAAGCTCAGCTCGAAATGGCTGTTGAAGAACTGCGGAGACGTCACACAACCCATGCAGGCAACAAATATGAATGTAGCCGTTCCCACAAGTTCACCAAAAAAAGCAGCCAAACGTGATCGATGCTCCGATCGCATCTTTAGATATCTCCAGCTGAATGCGCTGCTCATCCTTGACTACTGCTCCAGTATGTTGCCAAAAACAAACTGAGTTGACTGACTTCGGTTGGGGTTCGACCGGCGCGAAATTTCGACTTTCAATTGACCATAATCAATCAATATGAATTATAAAACCTTAATGCTAATAATTATGTGTGTTTATTTGACTTAGATATAAAGTGGGTAGGCGCCTGTACGCCTCCTTTGGTATTGTCATCGTCTAGTCGAGCCCATGCGCAAATTAATAAATAATTAATCATAATTAGAAGACAGTCACAATATTGAATAATTTTTCTGGTCACCTTCTTGCAAATGAATTGCTTATCTTATCTTTCATTCAGATTTTTAACGCTTGCATATATTACGGCACCAGGCTTTGGCCCACATACACATTCTCTCTATCGCAAAGCCCGCTAAGTGTATTTGATTAATGACTCTGCAACGCTGAATGGCAAAATTCTGGCCTACTTTCGGGCGCCCCTCTCATTGCTAGAACACCCGATAGGCATTCTCAAGTGATAGGACACTATTATTGTGCATTAGCCTAGTTAAAATTGGATTTATAACCTAGTTAAATGCACTGTGTTTGCGTTGTATTAAGTGTAGAGGTTCAAAAACGTTCACTATTAATAAGATTTACATTTGTACATTCTTGTAGATAACAAAAGCATTTATGTCGATTTCCTTCTACAGAGAATTACAAATTTGTAAATATATTTGAAATCCAAATGTTGTTGTTAATATCAAGGTTTTTCCCTATCGATATCATTTATAGAGATAAGTCATAAATGACCGATATAATAAAAATAAATTTTTATGATTAGTATTTATTCAACATGTATGAAGTTCAAGAACCTATTATTTATATCAGATAATGAAGTAGATTTATAAATAGAGCTACAATTATCTGATTGTTTGTCACTTAACTTATCTTATTTAAAAGTTAAGTTATACTCTTTGATTCACGTCACACGCTTCTGTATTGAGCTTGTCTCTTACCTTAAAAAAATCTGCAAACTTTTGATTGATATGTTTTATGATTGATGACTTTGATGTTTAAGATTTTATACGATAAAAAATGTTGAACAAGAATGCTTCCTAAACCGAGTTCTGCTCTTTATGAAAAGTGTAACAATTAACTGTATAAAAAACTCTTAAAATATTTAGGCTGATATAATACAAGTATAGTTGAAGTAAAAACAGTTTGTGAGCTAGAAAAAAATATATTTGTTCTTTATTAAGCAGAGCTTTGTATTATACTTGTACAACAAATGCATTAATATAAAATTCGTTCATAGTGCTCATCTTAGCTTACAACTAGATTTGATTGGTTTAAAGTATTAATTTTTCTGCCTCTTCAACTGAATACAGTTAAAAGCATGTGTATGTGTGTGTGTGTGTGAGTTAAATGTATGTCTATGAGAGCTGCACATCCTCCAGTTGACGCATTTTCTCATCTGTCATTATCTGTGCCTCAACAACCTCACGCCGAAACACAGCCTTATAGGCAACGGCAGTGATGGCAGCACCGCTCAACGGCGCCAGCCAATAAATCCAATGTTTCGCAAAGTTGGCGTTCCACAGAGCAGGCGCAAACGATCTGGCTGGATTCATGCTAGCGCCAGTGAAGGGACCCTATAAGTAAGAGAGAGAGAGAGAGAGAGCCAATTATTATATAACAAGTTTTTACAGAAATACTCGCATGAACTTACCGCCGCACATGCCAAACAGGCAATGGCCAGGCCAAAACGAATGGCCACCGAATCATGATGTTTGGCATTGCGTGGATCCCAAACGCCACAGCAGACAATCGCCAGAATGCCGGTGGCTACAAACTCAATGCCAAAAGCCTGAAGATTCGATACCTCATCATGTGGCAGAGTAACGCACATGCCATTGGGCACATTAAATGTAGAATTTGGCAACAAGGCCTTGAGCAAACCATAGCCAATAAATGCACCCAACATTTGGCCCACAAAGTAAACAAAAGCCATGGGCAACGATACTAAATCATAGACAAATGCGGCCACCGTAACAGCAGGATTCAGATGAGCTCCCGACACGCAACCAAAACACTGAATTGCAATCAGAACAGCAAAGCCAAAATTGAGCACAGTTTGCAGATGACTGTTTGGGAAGAAATCCGTTTTCACACAACCCATGCAGCCCAGAAAGACCAGAATGCCAGTGCCCAGCAGCTCGGCCAGGAAACAGCTGATTTTATCCAATGTTGAACCCTTCATTTTGAACACCTTCAAACAACTGAAATGCGCCAAACTTTATGTTAGCATATGGAATACATTTTTTGGCATTACGCGCGTTTAACTTTTTCCATTAACATTCACGCCAACAAAATCAAATCAACTTCATCAATCATGCTCGAGCATTAGCACCCGGCTATCCATACCAAAACCTTTTAAATACATACGATCTTAAACACACACACACACACACTGCATACATACAAATGCAACTGCTGCTGGCTCTAAATGTGATTTTGTACTGCTTTGCATACAATTTAAGACTACTTTTGCTAACTGATTGTCTATTGACATTTTGCGCAGAATTTTTAGGGTGGTTTTACAAGCTTGAATATTTTGTATGTTTGTTGTTAATTTTGCGTGCTATAGCATCGATTTTTCAAACTCTTGCTCAAGAACTCAGATGAGAAAACAGCTGTAATTTAGGTGCTTAACAAGACTTTTCGATTTGTTCAAACAATCTTGTCAATGTTCAATCGACACTCACAGACGAGTCGAAAAAATGCTCGTGGCTCCTGATTTTTGGACCGGTTGTACTCGAGTACAACCAGTGCCTTGAGCTACATTTTAGTGGTAGAGTTTGCGTCCAGTATCATACAGCATTAATTTGAACAGTTACACGAATATTAAAAGTATATGAAAAAGCTGGATTAGTAACTTATTATTCTTTTCACGTTTTCTTGAACAAAAAAGATTGAAATCTCTTTAAATTAAGTTCAAATAAAGATAAGTTAACTTCTGCTTTATTTTTAAATCAGATGCAACAGATTTATGATTTTAAGTTTATGAATCGAGACACTTCAACAAAATTTATTAACATTTCAATTTCTTGCAAAATTTATTTACTCAAGTACATAAAAATTAAACAGTTTATAAACTTTTTTATTTGCACAATTTGGAGTGGTTTTTATGGAAGTTTGTTTTTATAGATTTAAAGATATTCAGATATTCACCGATTTAAGCACTCGTAACTCATTTTGTAACACTTTTATAGATACTCTATATTTTGCAAGTTAAACAACTTATCTTGTAACAGATACAACTTCTAACGGGTTTCTTTTACGATCGCGTTAAAAGGAAAAGTTAACAAAGTGACAGCTAGACTGTCAATGTCAATCTGAGCGTTGAAGTGCCCATAGACAAATATTTATATTTGTATCTACAATATCGTGCATATATATATATATCTTTTTGCGTTAATCAAAAGCAGCTAGAGAGAGAGCAAATCCTCCTCCAATTGTTGGTTGCTGAGCAGCGACGAGCATAAAAAAAAGTCAAGTCTCCAGAATTTATTAGCATCTCATAAACTGAAGGGTGAGGGGAATCTATTGCCCACTCTCTCTTACAATCTCTCTCTCTCTTGCTCTGTCTCTAAGTTTATTGCACGTTTTACAATCTGTTGTGATTTATTATTGCTCTTCCTTAATGAAAACATAAGCAATATAAGCAAATAGTGAGCTCTTATCAGCTGTTGTTGTCAATGGCTGATGCATTAACACCACACTCACATTGTTTTTGTTTGTATCTTTAGAGTGTATTGTGACGTCCAAGCTGCAATCGCAGCTCCAAAGGTCACAGATACAACAACAAAAGTTGACTGTCAATCACAGCCAAGTGCTGTTAACTATTATGTGCTATCAATTACATTGAGTATTGCGAATTGCAAATTGAGACTGCGTTTTATGCGCTACGCAATGTAAACAAATCTCATCAATCAACAATCTGCGTCTATCAAAAGTGGGGCCCCAACAATCATAATTGCACGCAATTTGCGTTAAATGTCTCAATCGCAGTAGCATTTATTTTTTCAATTGAGCAAATGGAATAAATATTCTGAATGGAAGCTGAATAATGTGCAATTTTCAACATATATATGTGCATTCATATATTTGTTTAAATATAAAATTTGTTATTTATTTCTATGTATTTTTTATATTGCATAAGCATGCCAAGATAACCCTATTGATCTTAATCCTATACTGATTAAAATTTAACTTTAGTGGTTGATTGGCGAGTAGGAAATGAATGTATTTCATCAATACACTTGTTAGATCTGTTCAGATACGTTTCTGCTTTAAAGTTATAAACGTTTTATGCTTGTTGAGAATTTTACAATTGCAATTTTCATTCCCAATGGATTTCAAGTTTTTGAAGCGTTTACCTCAACTAACATTTAATTAACTGTTTAGCGCTTGAAGTGACAATATATGCTAGTGTCTTTTTGGCAAATGACCAATGTAAATATTTCGATAGCTGAAAGAAAAAGAGAGAGATCAGAGTAGAGGCAGACAAACACGTTTTTGGCAAAGCAGCAAAAGAAAGTGCTTGAACAAAACAACAAAACAAAACAAACACAAACAATATAAAGCTTGGCTTAAAACTGCATTTTTATGCACTTATATTTACTCATGTCCGAATATTTACTAAAATGCAAATATGTTATGCAAATAAATTAATTATCCATACTAAGTGTCGTGCGGATGTCTTTATTGATAGGCAAGCCTTCAGTAAACTACTTATTAAAATACATAGTATATGCCCCGAAGAGGATCATGTAGTGACTGCAATGTTTGGTCATCAAATGACTTCATGCAAACTGATTCGATTCGAATGGCATTCGATTTCAATCATTGGTTTTTCCATACAAAACTCGTATAAGTTACTAGTGCCGCAAATTAACTAAGAAACTGAGGGTATTTGTGGATTCATTTGTTTTATAAAAAAAGGTCTATCATAAAACTATGCCATTGATAAGGCAAGAAATGTGTCACGACGCGTGCTTACTTGATAATTGAATTAATGCAAGATCTTTTAATGAAGCTTTTTTGTAGACTTTTGTGTAGACTTGGCAAGAGGATTGCGTCGAAAAAGCTTTGTTAAGTTAAAAGCTTTCAACGATCTTGGCGCTCATTTAACTAATCGAAATCATTAAGTTTTTATTGATTTACACTTTCTTAGAAGTGCTTTTAAGCTTGATAATTGATTGATGCAAATTTGTGAGATATTTGCTGTTTAACGATATTTAAATGATTGCTTAAAATTCAGAATTCCATGACTGGGAACTTTACGTTGAGCTGAATTATAAACAAGTTATCAATGAATTTTAATGTTCTATTAATAGTTTTATAATTTAGTTCACCTTTATGTTAAATTATTCAAACTAATTCAAAATTTTTTTTTTTTTTAATATATGTATTTTGAAATAGGTGTCATATTATATTAACGATACATAAATAAACTGTCTGCATTATCACAGACATAATATATATATGTTTGATACATAATTGTGTGATAATTAGGTATGACGAATAGTTCAATTTGGACCAACTTAATTGGGGCTTTGAGTTTACTGGACTGACAGCTACTCAAACAGATGTTGTTGAAATGTGGTGTTCAATTGTTGTTGTTGTGCTAGTTTGTTGATTATTGCTCAACGCAAAAACCGTGTTTTGACTTCCCTTCCCTATCTATTTATGTATCTATTTATTTACATATTTATTGAAGCGCATTTGTGTTTTGTTTTGTTGTTGATACGCTTGTCGCGCTCAGAACTTGCCTGCATCTTGTTTCCATGCCAGACGCATTGATAACTACAAATTTAGCTCATTAACTTTTCTGACAACTGACTACCTATAACCATTCGATATGCTGATAAGCTCGATTGATCATCATCAACAACAGCGTCCAAAGTCAAAGCATAAAATGACGACGACATTGACCAGCAGCTGAAGCGCCAAGCGTCTTTCCCTGTTCAGCAAGTTCTAAATTCTAAAACACAAATCATTTACACTAACTCAACATCGGAAGAGCTGACTTTGCTTTGTAAGACGTTTATCAACATAGGCATTATTATCAGTGCCAACTGTTGACTTTGTTTATTGTACAAAATGTTTCGAAAAGCTACTTCAGCAAGAGTGCCGTTTGTAGATTCTTTTTATGAGTCCCGCTGTGCAAACTTCAAAAGGCCGTTTCCTAAAGACATTTTGATAGTAGCTCCAAATAAACGCAGCACCAAACAAACGAAAGAATATAAAACATTATTTTTGGTGATACCCCAAGTGGCGCTGCAAGTGTTTCACTTATCGCCCGGACAGAAATAAGTCATGCGGCCAAGACAGCTGCCGCCCAAAAGTCACCGAACTTAATGGCAAGACACAAGTGGAGAGGGGGAGAGAGAGCGAGTGAGAGATTCTTATCATTAATATCATACAGTCAGTCTTGTCATCTTACATTTATTTACAATCTTATTATCAGGAAACAAGCAATGCAAATTCAAAAATGCTTTTTTATCTACGTAAAAAATGTCATGCCTAAACAATTGCCAAATAAAATCATTGTCATTAAACGTTATTTAGCTCATTTTAAAAATGACTCGATCTTTAATTATCAAATTTAACAGTTAGTACAAAATATTGACCTAGGTTCTAGTTAATTACTGTTTACCTTAAATGTCAATATAATTCGATTTGATTTCTAATCAAAATCCCTGCAATAAGACATCGATTTAAAGCTATCTCAAAAAGTGTGGAATACGATATTGCAGCCATAAATTACAATAATATTGGTCAACGTATTCTCTTGTTTGGTAAGTGGAGAGAGCATTTAAGTGGCCTTGAATTGCCTTGATAAAAGTAAACAAACACACAGAGCTAAAGGTAATTAAAAAAGTGTGTAATTCACTATTATCAAAAGTCGTGAGAGCGACATCACGTGAGATTATTATATCAAACTTATTTTACAATGCCCAAAGGTGCTTTAAAGCAAAAGTTGTGCACCAACCATAATCCATGCAAACATATGATAATAATTATTTAGGGCTTTGCTTTATCTTTAGTTTCTTAAAATCAACTTTTTTTTAAGTAAGCCTCACAAAAACTTGTTTAAACATTAAGAATTTGAAATCAAAATTTGCAATTGCTGCTAAGTAAATATAGATTTCACTTCTGAATAAATCCAAAAGTAAACACACTTTATTTAATTGCCACAAAACGTGTCCAAAGCAAGGCTGACTAACGACGGTCAATTGGAAAAAAAAATAATATTTTAAACTATTTGCAACATGAACAAGGGTATTTCCTATTTATAGTCGGCGGCATGAATTGTTTATACGTACTTTATGTATAGTTGATATAAAAGATTGAAGCTCCATCAACATAATTATACAAATTTCTAACAATCTATAGCGTAATAAGTTAGTTTTTCTGTTTGAAGTAATATTAACATAATTGTTGCATTCTGTTATTCTGTTTAAACATCGGAATATTCATCTAACTACACCTACAAAACATTCAAGCAATTTATTGTTGAGCGCTTTAAAACACGTTTCTAATGTTTCCAATGATTATAAAGTTTTCATGTAAGAATTTCTCATAGTAAAAAATCCCATTAAAATGATTTAATCAGAAAATGCTTGCATTGAAAAGTTTTAATTAAATTCAAACGGGTTAGATAATAAGATAATAGTATTGCTTATAGACAAGACTTTTTATCTTATCTGCCAAATCTTTTTGTTCTAGCTGACTTCAAAATTCTTTGTAGATAGTTTATCTCTTTTGGTTTTAACTTATTTGCTCTTCTAGTTCCTCAATATAGTATAAAGCTTTATTACTTAACTTAATAACAGGGTATTTCTTTGCTAATAATAATCTATATCTCTCTTTCCAAATTGAGTTTGACTCAAATTATTTTTTTTATAGAAGCAGATAAGCAATTTATCAGCTTGAGTCAACACCAAGGCAAGCGCATTTATTTTTTTGAAACTTTTTTGGCACTGATATAAAAACAATACAAAATTTTCTCAAACACTGTGTACTTTAACTTAGCACAATAATTAAAGTTTGATTCTGAAGTTTACCCCGGAATCGTGTGATCCGATTGTCTAGTATATATGTATAGCTTTAAGGAGTACAACTTGGTTATCAAGCAAAGCAAGCACTCTTTAGGTATTAATAAATGTATTTTTTGACCTTATGCCAAAAGCAAACTGCAATCTTAATATTTTTTTATGATTATATTATTGATAAGGAAATGTTGAAAGTCAAGCGTTTTGATTAGTATAGAGAATATTTTTTATAAATACTTTTTACTCATGACAACTGTAAGAATGTACAAAAAGTGGAACAAGAGTGTATATATAAATATATATACATAAGTATCAGCTGCATATTTATATGAATATATAAGTATATAATATGCAATGTATGACTGTGAACATTTCCAAAATACAAAAGATTGAAATGTTTTAAAAATAAAAACTTTTTTCGAGGCAATTGCATGGAAAGTAAGGTTAAAAATCTTTTTATCGTTTTCATCTCTCAGAATTTTCGAATTCAATACGGTGCCAAACAGTGCTAGAAAGTGTTATACTCTGTATAACAAAATGTTTTGTGTGTTGTTATATAATTTGTATTAGGTGTTATTTAATTAAATGCGATATCTTTCCACGTGCATGGGGCTGGCCACTGATTTGAATGCCAAGTGCATTAAATGTTAAATAATGCACATAATTATTAGCTTAATAATGCGGTAGTGTAGATAAAAACATTGTAATATACAACACCAACAAACAACAGCAACAGAAAACTATGAAGCTACTTCAGGTGTGTGTGCATTTTGTTGTTGTTATTCAAGGCGCACAACAACAACAATTAAAATTCCATATTATCATTTAATAAGTACTCAGGAAGATAGCGTCTGGCGCCAACAAAGGCCAAGCCCCAAAATAATTATTTTATAGACAACACGAAAATCTGATAAGCCTTGGGTATGGAAAATTTAGAGCTGGCCTAGTTTGGATTTTTTTTGTCTGTCATGACATAAATTTGGTTAAAATTGATAACTAAGACACACGCGGCGCACTAAGGATTTATTATTATTATTTTTTCAATTACCCAATAAAACAGCATCAAGAACTTGTTGTAGTTAAACTTAAACTGAAACAGTTTTTAAACTTGAAGCCTTTTTTTATGTATAAAACAGCTGCAGTGAGCGCTTGTTGACATTTAACATTTCTCCTTTGTTTACTTCCTTTGTTGTATATTTTTAACAACGAAATTTCGCACACACTCACACACGCACAACAAGCCCAAACACTTTGCAAACGCAGCAAAACTTGAACTAACCTGCGCTTTTGTCGATCGTTTGATTGCTATTGAATAACTCTTGGCAAAGAAGCAACAGCGAAAGGCGCTGGCGATCAAACTTCGGCTGCACAGAAAACAAGCTTCGTGCCACCATGGCGTATTATTGTTGCTTGCTTGAAAGTCAACAGCAGGCAGGCAGCAGCAGCGGCAGCGCAGTTAGCGTCTTTTCTTGCTTATCGCAGCGAGAGAGCTCAAGAGTGTGAGAGCGAGAGCGTTGAATGGCAGAGCGGAAGCGTGAGAGATTGCCGTTGTTTTTGCGAGCTTTTGCCGCGAGTCAAGCTGAATGAAGGTTAATCAAGCTTTAACATGTAAAGATGTAACGGCTTTTTGGCTACTGATAAGCTTTGTTGTATTACAAAATAAACTCTTTTCAGCAGTCTGTAACATTTATAAAATATTGTTCATGTATATTTTCAAATGTTATATTATGTTTATTAAAAAATTAAACACTGTTTTATTTGATTGCCAGATCATTAATATAATAGCAATGTAATAATGGTGTAGTTTTGCAATTTATACTGTTTTAAGTAAACAAAAAAATTAATTTTGTATAGGCAGAGCAGCCAAGCGTAAACTTTGTTAGAATACATATTTCGAGTTATTATCATAATAGAGATTATCATATATTAGATAATTTCTTTTACAATAATTACTAAAACTAACCTATACAATGCCGCCAGCAATACAAAAAATAATAACTTTCCTAACAATAAGTATAACAACAAATTATAGCATAATCTCAACATTTTATGTCAAAACGATCTTCAATGAATTAACGACCTTAACAATCAACTTTGCCTTGGTCAAACCGACGAGGTCAATAGAGTATTAAGCCAGGTCAGTAATTGAATAAATAAACCGAAATGGCAAACAGACAGTATCGATGTGAACGATTGATATTTTGTCATTTATTTAACACAGACATGCAAACATGGGCTTTTGTTCAAAAGTAGCCAACAAATGCATTAATTATCAATTATTCAAAACCACGAAGCGCGTGGCCGTAAAAGAGATAATCTTATCGTAACACATGTACGTACACAAATAAATAAATATCTTTTAAGCTCGTGCCGCCGCATTACTTAACACATTTTGGATGCTTAACAGCTGCGTTAACTGGTTTCGTATCAAATATATTTCGATTTATGCAATGTTTCCGCCTTGCATTTCGTTTATAATTAACCGAATCGCTTTTGATTAACTCTTTTTCCATAGTTAACTTATCAAAAGAAATACAAAATAGGCTCTAAATAAACTGCCTCACACGATTATAAAAGCATTAATCGTAAATCGCTTACATTTGAATAATAAAATTTACGATACGATATAGTTTTCAGTTGTCAATTGACGCGCCCTCTATGGATAGGCACATTAAACAACTACAATTTGTATCGTATAGAAAAAAGAGACAGATAAAGAGAGAAGATTGAGCATATTTACCGTTACACTCTTTACTTACCTCTCACTCGGCAGTCAAGCGACTTCCGCTTCTGCTTGGTGCTTTTGCAAAAACAATTCCTTGCATTTATACGTTCCCGCACATATTTTTCATACGAGTTTAACTCAAGAGCGATTAGCTCTAGGGATCTGAATGGTCTTTGATAGCAGTCAAGCGACTTACCTCAAAGACTTTACACTAGGAGTGTACATATGGTCTTTGCTTACCTGCACATAGCTTGGGTTAGAATAAAATTTCCATTGTGTGAGTTTTGTCCAGGGCTGCATTAACAAAATACACTTATCACTTATCACAAACACTTAACTGACGTCACGGGGATAACTTTTATCAGTGTGCTCACTGTGATTTTCCCATCGATACAGCCTTGACTTTTATGACGGAGCGCGTTAAAATTATAGTTTTTTATGTCATTGTTTTTCAAGTTTCGGCATTGTTGTGAAGTTCAAATAGCCAGAACATAAATAATGCCGTTAAATGAGATACAGTTAAAAATGTATGTTAATGTTGACTAAATAAAATAACATTAAAATTCAAAGAAGCCGTTTCAAAGGCAAAATAAATTGAATTTGGTGTTTAATGGGTTAATCGAAGAAAAATCGCATTCGACAGATCGTCAACCATTATACTAAACGGTTGAGGTGATTTATTTCTGGTCTTGTGCCCATTCATTCAATTGATTTATTATGGGTTGTCCGACATGACTTGCCAATCTGATTAAACGCTTCCAAAACTGGTTTTAGGAAAATGCAAAACTGAACAAAATTTCAATTTGAATTTGAATTCAATCAACTTATGTTTTCTGATATGCATGCTTTTGTTTAGGTTTACATTTTTCACAACAGAGCTTTTTGCGTTGTGCCCAAAAATATTTTCAAAAAGCTGCCAAAATCGCGTTGCACGTGACGTATACGCAACGTGGCGGCGTTGGCCTTTTCCCAATCGACAAAAATAATAATGTTTTTCTTCGTTGATCTTTAACTTTAGTTATAATCGCACCTTTTATGCATTTTCTTCTCATTTAGTTGCACTTTGCTGGTCATTGTTGTTGTTTGCTGCTGTTGTTGTTGTTGTTGTTGGTCTCCTAGTTGCACTGATTGTTGTTGCTGCTGTTGAGTTGACATGATTTGCAATTGTATTGTTATACGCACTTTAGCTTAGTTCTTTGTAAAAAAAAGAAACGCACAATACACAGCACATGAAATGCAAATTTATTTCGCGACGAGCAACTTTTGGACTCAGTGCTATACTATATTTAGTTTGTCAATCTACTTAATATTTCTGCATGCACGAAGGCATGTGAATTTTTGTATTTTGTGTCTAGTTGTTTTGCTTATGGCTGGGGCAGCCACTGTGAGCTGACTGACAGAGTAACCGTCGACACGTCGACTACGAAGCTTAAATTCAACGCAGATGGCAGCGTCAATAAAAATACATACATATGCACATGCATGCATACATACACAAAAACCAAATAGCAACAAGTGTCGTGTAAAACGGCTTTTGGCTTTTGTATGAACAGCTGTTGGTGTTTTTATTATTATCTATTTTTGTTAATTTGTGGACTTTCTTGCTCTTTGCGTTGTCGGCTTTTGTTTTGATTCTTCGCTTTTATCATTTCTATATATATTTTTGGGGCGTATTGGGGTCAAACGCTGCTTATTTTTTGGCTACTTTATTTCTATTTTCTATTATTCTTCACAGCTCTTGATTGAACGTTTAATTGAATTTGATTCTCTGCACAACCCAAAAAAACAACTTTGTTGTATTTTGCTTTTTTATTCACGTGCTTTATTCGATTGTATGTTATTTCTTTTGATTCTGATTATGCCTCGCAATATCTGTTAATGGTTTGGTTTACTATTCTTGTTGCAAGTGGCTGTTCATCGTAAATGCGTAATAAAGAAATTATATCTCAACATGTCATCAATTGCTATATCTACACACCAATAAATTGGTATAACGATAAGCATATGAATTGATTTTTGGATTTGTAATTGCACCAACATATGTGATACACTTATCAATAAGCAAACAGATATACAATAATATAGCTCTAATTAATTCCATACAAATAATATGCCAAGAAATTTAGTCTCATAAGCTGATTCCAGTTAAAGATATGTATTTTTATTATATTTGATTTCGCTTGAAAGGGGAAACAAGTTTGTTGGGCTCAGTTTGTAAAATAAATGTAGCATACTCTGAGGCTGCCACAGAAAACAAGGTTTGCGTCTTGGGAGGTGTTAATCTTAAAGCCTTAAAAATCAAAGCCTGTGCCGTACTGAAAATAATACTACTTAAATTTTGTTTTGTTTTATAAATTCACTTTCAAAAAGTACATATTTCAGAAAACTTTTGCGTTTTGCTTAATTGCACAAAAGCTAAAAGATTTAGCGCGGTTCCAATACCATACGTGCCATGGCAGTCAGCTTATAGTACAAAAAGCTCAACAGACAAGAAGCTCAAATCAGTGTACTCAATGTAAGGCTCAATGTTTTGCAACTTCAACTGAAATTTAATTTGCAAACAAAATTGGGCTAAGAAGAGAAGTTAAGTAGAAAACTGTCAACATAGGCGTCATGAATCCTAAAAAAAAAACGTTAGCAGCCCTCGCATCAAGGCAACAAGAACGCGATTAGCTGGAATTAACATGTACTGCATGGATCGGTTAAGTCAATTTCAATATTGACACAACCGATTGTCAATTGGCACTAGGAATAAGTATATCCGGTCTTAACAACTGACCGCCGTTGTGTTAGTCTGTGTGTGTGTGTGCGTGTGTGTTTTCTGGTTAATGTGTGTAATCGATTTCACACTACTTTTTAATCACTACAAAACATTGGATTGTTTGCGCACAGCGAGAAAAGTTAAACAAAAACGAAAAACAAAAACACAAAAAACTGGGCAAAAGGAAAAGGGTTAACGGTGTTAACGGGAAACTGTACAAATTGACTTGGCCATATTATGGGGCAGCGAAGTATCTCACGCATTTCACAAAAGGTTTTTTATTGTACGTTTACAGAGCGTTGACAGCTTCAATCTTCGAAAAGCTCTCGGATCGATTTGGGTTGTCGTTTGTCATATTTGTTATTTATTTTGCGGTTATTATACTTATATGTTCGCCCCTTTTTTTTATTATTGTATTTACAGAAAATATTGTCGGCCATTTAATAACGCAAAAATTGAAGAAAACAATACAAAAATAAGTTAAACATTTCAGTTTTTGTACTCGCAGCATGATGATAAATTAGCTTTGTACGTAAATTCAAAAAGAAAATCTGTATGTGAAAATAAACTAACTACAAGTAGGGCGGGGGGCGGGGAGAAGAGAGATGAGTAGACATTCATATGTGTGTAAATAAATGTATCTGCATGACAATAAGCCGATCCCCGAGTTGAAATATAACGTTCATGAATGCCGCATTATTATTATTATTTTGTACTTTGTCAAAAAAAAAGTAAAAAAAAAAAAACAGTACCAACCACCAATGTGATAATTCAATGCCGTGCAACCAGCGCACGGACACGTCTGAAAGATACAGATACAATATCTTTTTTATATGCATGCATGTATTTTGAGAGTTGATCTTTGTAGCGATGACCGCGACTTATACAATATATATATATGTAGATATATATATATCTGTTGTGTTGTTAACATGCCAAAAGAATTGTAATTACGAAACTGTCATCATTTGTATCTGTATCTGTATCTGTCCCAGACTCGCTATTTGTATCTTAACAATGGCATCAGCATAACAAAAGAACAAATTGCTGTAAGCTTAGCTCAGTCTCTCCTTATCTCTCTCTCTCTCTCTCTCTCTCTCTCTTCTCTCACGCCAAGAAGCAGTGAAAAAAAGCGCCTAAATAGTGTCAATGATTAATTGCTTTTGTGATTATGTAGAAATTTAATAGATTTTTTATTGCGCTCAGGCCAAATTGATATTCTATAAAGGTACTGTGTGCATGGCTGGAGGCATGTGGCATGAGGCATGAGGCATGTAGCACGTATCATCCCAGCATCATCATTACTACATATTGCCCTCAGTTATTTGTCAGTTTGTTTTGCTGCTGTTCGGTAAACTCAAAAAGGGCCGAATCATTGTTACAATTTAGAACATTTTACACGCGACACGCTTCGAAACTACCAAAACTGCATTTAGCTTGATTTGCATTTCGCTCCCTTTTCGGTATTTTCTTGTTTGTGTTTTTTTTTGTTGACACAAACTTGTTAGCACATTTTGTCGCATGCCGTCGCATTTGTGTCTGTGTCTGAGTTTGAACTAATATTAAATGTAATGCCACCACAAAATCCTCTAAAGCTGACCACACAAAGCACACGGAGAGGAAACAGACACTCAAGCTAGCCCCCCAAAGTAGTTGCAAGTCCTTTTCCACACCCACACACACACACACACACACACCAATCTGTTGAAATCCACACAAATAGAAAAATACTCGGGCATTGAAAGGGGAAATTCAAGTGGAAATTACTCAATTACAAGACAAGAAAACGAAAACGAACTCGAAAACGTAACGTGCAATGATATCCACTAAAAATAAACCCCATTGACCAGTGCGGCTTAACAGTGGGCCCGGCCCAAGGGCTGTCTTGGAATTACTTAAACAACTTGCACTTGTTTGCCTGCTGTGTCCTTGTTTGGGCTGGAGAGCGTGACACGAACTTCAAACAGGACAAGAATGTGCCAAAAAAAAACAGCCTAAGGAAGAACTTTAGAACTTTTCTTGTGCGACTTTTCCGTATAAGAAAACTGTTTTTTTCATACAAAATTCAATTTGGAAACTGATTAAATTTGATCAATTTTCATTTGAATATTCAAGAATAAATCTGTAATATATTAGTAATGCTTTTTTTTTTTATAAAATCGGACGATTTCCTTTTTAAACTTCAAAATCGGTTAGGTTATTATTTTTAATCGGCTTCTTTTCGTGTCACACTCGCATCTCCGATTCTTATTGATGTTTGTGTGGAAAGGTGGAAGTCTTCTGTATGATAGCTAAGGAGAGGAAACCCTACAAAGCAATGCAATATGCGCGATAATTACACCCCACATCAAATCGTTGAGTGAAGGGGGGGTTGGAAATAGCATATACGGACATTATAACAGGACAATTATGTAACCTGATAAGCGCAAGAAAAGTCGCAGACAAAGTCGTGAAATTAATAACTTACACATAGTACCAGGCGACCCTTCCCCCTTCCCACTTAAAACCCCACTTTGCTTTGCTTTGGCCAAACATATTTATTACAAATAAAGAGACAAACATAAAAGACAAACAAATAACAAACAGACTAAACAGGCGGGCAAATAGCAATATGACGTAAAGAAGACCGGTACAACAAAGCGTTTGGAGCATTTAATAGGCTTAACTAGGGATAGCAATGGAGCTGGGCAGGGGTGTGGGGGTGGGGGAAGAGCAAAAGCAGAGTGTTGACATGTTGGCATTGTTGTTGTTGTGACAATTTTTACACTTCAACTCAAGTAAAAACTCAATTGGTTTTTTCGGATTTATTTACGGCCTTTTTTTTCTATTTATCAGACGAAGCGTTGAATCCGTACAATGCAGCAATAGCATCATAACCGGACAGGTATTAAATAAATATTAAAACCAAACCTCATGCTATTATTAATTTGGTTTTCTTGGGTGTGGCTGTACTGGATAAATACTAAGTATATATAATATTTGTAACTGTTTGTTACTTAATGAATTTGATTAGTTTTGTGGCACGTTCTGTCAAAAGCACATTGCAATAGATGCTATTTACACATATATACATATATGTATTTGAGTATCTTTCGGTTAGCAAGCTTTCTGATTGGCGCATTGCCAACGGGCTTTACATTTGTTTAATACTCTCGCGAGCATCTCCCACTGAGCTAAGCTGAAGCTTGGAGCCTGAGCTATGAGCTACTCGTATTACGAGTGCACATACATATTAGGTATATATGTATGTATGTATGTATGTGTGTATGTTTGTCTTATCACAAAACTTAAAAGTACTTGTCGCTTGTCTTAGCTCGTTTCATTTCCAGCATTTCCAATTTCAATTCCAATTCCAAAATACAATTTTATTTCCCTGCGCACGACGCTCTCACTAGCGCGTGCCTTTTAAATGTTCCTCTTCCCTGGTTCTCTCTTCCCATCATTTGGCTTCTCTCTCTTGCTTTAGCGCTGCTGCTGCTGCTGCTGCTCTCTTCTCGATTATTTTATCTGACAT
This sequence comes from Scaptomyza montana, assembly GCA_018904305.1. Lineage (NCBI taxonomy): Eukaryota > Metazoa > Arthropoda > Insecta > Diptera > Drosophilidae > Scaptomyza > Scaptomyza montana. The sequence continues at coordinate 1,358,319 of JAEIGR010000033.1, read as the reverse complement.
TAGGCCAGCCAATCGCATTGCCGTTTCATTGCCAGGTGAGCACTTGGCATTTTTCGTATCAAAAACAATTCGCATAGAAAATAAAATGTTTCATGTGTGTGCTGTGTATGTGTGTGTGTTGTGTGTGTGTGTTTATATACCACACCCAAAAATAATGACGAGGTGTGCCCAATAAATTCACCACAGCAAAACATTTGCAACATTTCTGTGAAAATCCACTTGATTGTTTAATAGCCGCAACACCTGATGCATTTCAGTTAAGCCGCCTTTTTAACGTTCTTTTAATTGAGTTAGCTAATTAAATGACCATCTCTGCTGTGTGCTTGTGTGTGAACAACTGGCAAACACCCACATTGTGGGTGCACACTGTGCACTGTGGGAACTTTTGCAGCTTTGGCGCGCATAAAAATGTGCGGCGTAATTGTTGGGTGGCATTTTATTGTGATTGGACGGCGCATAGAGTTTAATGTTTGTTTTGTAACCCAAACCAAATAGGGCCAATAGCTCACAGGCCACAAAAACCTTCAGTTCAACACAAGCTTTAAACTTTAAGTGAGCTCAACTTGGGCGTTACCGATTTTCCCAGGCAAAACTTGTAGGTAATTGCTATGCACACACAAAACAAGTCGGACAGTGTCATCCAATAATTTCACGCAGTGCTAATTAATTGCCCAACAATTGACCAAAATGCAGTCACAAACGAGCGTGGGAAAAAAGTGAGAGCAAACGAAAATTGAGATTCCAGCTTGAAAAACTGTTTGTCGCTTCAGTTTTTACAAGTATTTCAATTTTCACACCTGCCCGTGTGTTAGTCAGTGTTAGTCAAATGCAAATTCAATTAGTAATAAACTAGACATTGATACGCGCCCCAAGCACATTCACAATCTGCAAAGAGTCTATCTTCGATTCAGATCTTGTTTGTGTGTGTGTGTGTGTGTGTGACTATAAAATTTATTAAAGCCCGGGGGCTTTGTGCAATGTGGCTTAGACTGGAAGTCAGAATTCTGTTCGCCCACGTGTGGCATATTCATACATGCATATAATAAAGTGATTCAGGGAAATCATTTGCAGTTTGCAGCAAGAAGCATTTGAAGTGAGCCTATTAAACGCTGCAAATCACAGCCGATGCGCAACAAGCTGTAAACTTGTTGCAAAATATAAAAACAAAAACAAAAATGCTTCACATACATATGTATTGTTTGTATGTGTGTAGTAGTTGTAGTAGTATGTAAGGCAGCCGAAGTCAGAACCATGGCATCTCAGCAAAAAGACGCCGAACACCAACGCAGCGTAAAGAGATCAAAATGAATACATTTCAGTTTTTAAGACACATTGCACAGTGATACGAACACATAAAATCAGTGCAATCATCATTTAAACATAAGAAAATTATGTTAACAACATTTGAATACAGTCGGAATTCTATAAAACGAACTTTCGCATACCAAAGTTTTCTATAAAACGAGTTCATTTCCATAACCCTGAAATTTGATTCAATCAAAAACCCATTTTTTGTGACAAATTTCTTTATAACTTAGTTTTTTCTTCTCATCTAGAGATTCGTTATAAGAAATTTTATTATTATGTTAAATTTTTTTTCATGCTTCCATCAGAAATTCATAGAAATATGCACAGAAATACGAAAAAAATGGTCCAACAATCATACAAAATAGTGCAAATTTTTACTGTGAAGCAATAAATAAATGAATAAATATATAATTATGAATAATGTCATACAAAAAAACCAGATTTGGGAGTTATTAAGTGCTTTTCTAAGAGAAAACTCGACAAGAAGGCATTTTTTAAATGCTCTTGTTATAAAAAATGACAATTTGATTCAATTATTTTTTATTTTGGATATTTTAAATGAATCTACCAAAAGATAAATATCATAACGTTCTTTTACATTTATTTTGTAGCACTCTCTAACCAGTGTGCTATGTTATTGAGAGCCTATGCCAGATCAGGCCCAGTTCCAGTTGGCGTACCAGTCGCAAATCGCATCCATCCCCCCCGTTTGCCTTTCATCGTCCTCCTTTCCGTCCTCCTTGTCGTCCTCAAGCTTGTTCGTCTGCTGTAGTGTGTAAATCATGGAGGGCGTATAACGTTGCTTTTTCTGCTCTTCATTTGTTGTATTTTATGCGTACATCTTCGCGGAAAACGCATAAAATTATTAAAAATCGTTTAAGTATTTCGGCATCTTTCATCGCTGCCACAGCGGAAGCAAAATAAAAATGCAGCCACAGTCAGCTAGTACTGTGTTGGCAGCCCCCGCCCCCTTTCCGCAACAGATCCACCGACGATCGGACCCTCAAGAGTGTTTTTAGTCTTTGGGCCACAACAATGTTTTTCATAATCATTTCATCGTCACACCCCACAAACTAAATAATACAATAAGTTGATGCCACAAGTTGAGCGGGTGTCAAGTGATCGATGCAGCTATGATGAGGTTGGGAACAAGGACGAATAGATGGAGGGGGGGATGAAGTGTGTTAAGTACATGTTGCTCGAGAAGTTGTTAATTAACACAGGCTCTTTATGTTTAATCACATGAACCTAATGATTTCTGAAGTATTTTATAATTAATGGCATGTTTGATGGACAGAACTTTGATTTTCTTTTTATTGTTTCAACCTAACTTATACTTTGCTTAACTGGTTCTAGGGAATAGTAAACGACTTTGTTTTATCCACCCTTACTGTCGGCAAATAGGTTTTTGTCACCTTTCGGTTTCAATCTCTATTTAAAACCAGTTTTTTTTTTCATTCTGTCATCCTTTGGTGCACAAATAAGGGTTATATTAGCGGTTCGCCTCCGTTCATTGCAAAATCCTGGCAATTTCTATATTTCGTAAGCTTGAATAAACATAGTTTTTTGTAACTAGAGGCGAGTTGGAGTTCAATTATTTCTTGAAACCCCCAAAGAGATCCTATAACAACTGTTCTAAGAACTAGTTTTAAGTCAAATCCACGAATGTGTGTTTGTGCATGTGCAATTAAACATGGCAATATACTAGTCTAGATATGTGCATAAACACGCTTTGTGCGTTTTAATATTTTGTGTTAATATGTTGACGGATTTTCGACTATAAACACTTTTTTGTTTGCGTAAGGGTGTGTGTGTGTGTGTGTGTGAAACGATCTACGTTGTCGCTGTCCGCCTCTCTGGACGGCTAAAAGACCGTGCCTGCCCCAATCGGTGTCGATGCCAGCATCACCCGCTGCCGAAGTCGTCAACGTCACTGTCGTCCGTCTGCATTACAGCAACTTGGCTATAATTTTCTTTAATGACGAAAGTTTGGCTGACTTGGCACACAGACACAGGCATAGATGTTCGTATGCATGTTTGTACACTGAAACAAGGAAATATTGTGAACCTAATTCGATTAAAATTAATAGATTTATTCGTTTATTTTATGAAAGGTTTTTTAATGTATTTAATGTATTTAAAACCTAAAAATTTTCTCTCTTTTTAGCACAGAATTCTCTTCAGATTTTGCTCTAAGTGCATTTCATAGTGAGATTCGTTTAAAACTCCTCGCCAACAACCATAGAGTTCATTAACATAACAAACATTGCGAGGCGGCAACAAGGAAAACAAAAATTGAAAGAAAAGTTGAAGCTGGACCTGAAGCTGAAGCCGAAGCCGAAGCTGCATTTGTGGGGAGAGTTGGAGCCGACGCATTATAACAATAGTACGAAACCTATTAACAGCAGCGATTTTTATTTTTACTGTTGTACGTCGCGACAACTAAACAGAAAATGAAAAGAAAGAAATACCGTGACTGTGAACGTATGTAAAATGTGACTGTGACTGTGCGAATGTGTAAGTTGCGTTTGCCAGATTCGCTGCGCATCGATGCATTTCATATTTTGCAAACGGCACGCACATGAAATGACATAAATTATGTGGCAATCAATTATCGACCTGATGAACACGAACCACTATAAACATACATACATACATATGCATAAGTATAGATGTACTTCAGTCAAGACTTGAGTTTATAATGACGATCGCCATCGTGCTTTGGCATCGTATTGAAGTTGAAAGGCCCCTAAAACGAAACCGTGTTAAACTGAGAGGCCAAAGGGGCGTTTAGATCCCTAAGACCTATTTGCAATCGATCAGCGTTAAGGAAAAGCTATGAGCCATTTGGCTGTTACTTTAACCAACCAACGCAACATCCAACTCTCACCCATAACCCAGGTTTCACAGCTATACGCTGTCTCTCTGTCCGTCTGTCCGTCTGTCCGTCTATCCGTCTGTCTGACTGCATTGCTTCACTCGCCTTCATTCACTGTCATAGTCAGACACAAGGTGTTGCTGTCAGGTATTACATTGTAACTGTATGTGTGTGTGTGTGTGTGTGTGTGTGCTTGTGTCTAAAGTGTTGCTCTTTCAGTTGAATGCAGTTTTAAGCATAAAAACATAAAAATGGTGAAAAAAAAATACAAAAAAAATGCCAAATACATCATCCACATACTACATGGCACAATATCATTTTCCATATGACAAAAAGTACAGCAACAGCGTTTCGAGGTTCAAAGCACAGTGGTGCAACAGTCAATGAATATGTCATGATTTGATTTACTCGATGAATAAAACTCCATACGTGCTTATTTTTGTCTGTTGCTCAACTTAAACTTATTGTCTCTTTTACTTTAATCAAAAGTACTGACCTGAAAAATGTTGGATTTAGGTTATTGAATAAAGTAAATCCTCTGTGTTTAGATATATATTTAGATTAATTAATACTTTATAAGAAGTAGTTTAGAAAGTAATATTTAATCAATAATTCGTGTTAATTCTTCATTAGTCGTTTGTGTGAGCGTCGTTTCGCAACTTCTTTTTGAGCTTCTCCGTAAGCAGCCTTCGATCAGAACTCTCGAGCTTTGTCTCAATGCTCGATACTTATTGCTTCCTCGATAATAGTGATGGGAGGGCCGAGTGGCGTTGCCAGACCCATTCCCACAATAATAGTTACGACTTCATTCAAAAATGTACATAAATATTTTTATATATATAATATTTGATTCTATTTAAAGTCAAGTTAGCTATACTTTCAATGCTGTTTTCTTCGTTACATTTGACACTGTGCAAATAATTTACTACTTGGCTTACTCCCAGATTTTGTTAGCTTGCCGACTGGCTGGCTGCTCTGTGTGCCCATTGTAATTGCGCCCCTCTCTCTCTCTCTCTCTCTCTCTTTGTCTAAGTATCCATATATTATTCTTATTCTCTAGCCCAACGTCCCTATGGATATCTCTTTCTATCTAGTATCAATGTAAGAAAGAAGCTTTGGTCTATGGAGGTTTTGAATATATATATTTCGTTGCTGCCTATTATTTATTGCTGGCTGAAGAGACGACGTTTATTATAATTCGAATTTTGAACCTTTTGTTGTTGTTGTTATGGCGTGTTTTTGTTTTTGTTTTTTTTTAATTTGTCGGCTAGCGGTCATCGGCCATTTTGTTGCAACATTTTAATGCATGGTCGTAAATTTAATACGCCCTGTTGGCCATAAACATCCATGCTAGTGTGTCCAATATGAATGAATCCAAAGAGAGAGAGAGAGGGGACTGTTGAAAGTTGTTGTTGTTGTTGTTGGTGCTGTAAGTTGTTTGTTGCTTTGCAATTAATTGTTTGACACATTAATTAAGTGACTGGCGATGACACGCAAAGGTCAAAGGCCGCTAATAAGCGTTAAACAAGTTAATTTGAAAGTTTCAACTAGAAAATTTATACTGTATGTAACTCTTTAGCTGTATTCTCTATCTTTTTTTGCCGGAATTAAATCTAATCTCTGCTCTTACGCAAAAAACACACAAACACATATCTATATACAAATCGGACGATCTATGAGAGATAATGAATACAGATTTATAAAAATAAACAACATGCTGTTGAGATTTGGCTGTCTTTCTTTTCTATTTATACCCTGAACACATGAAATTTGTCAAAAGGGTATAATAGAGCATCTCAGACACCCAGGATAATGTATATTCTTGATCAGCATCCATAGACGAGTCGATAAAGCCGTGTCCATCAAGACTTCAAGAGCTAGAGACCTCAGATTTGGGATATAAACACTCCCAAACGCGCAAAACAAGTTATTTCAATTAATCGATAATAATCGATAACTTTGAAATCTTTATTTTGGAATTGTTTACAGAAACTATAGACACAACAATGAAAATCTGTTGCGATACATCGGAAATACACGTTAAAGGGTATCAACTAGTCGAGTTTTCTTGACTAGAGCCCATTTTAGTTGTTTGTTTTTGTTTTCATATCAAAACAAGACGCATTCTGATAAATGGAAATCTGCTCTGGTTTTTTTTATTTTCGATTTTCATTTTGAGTTTTTTATAATTTTTGTTTGTTTTTTGAAAATAAAAACATTGTGCGATATGTAGCGATTTATAAAAGTCACCAAAATTATATGTGTAGCCTCGAATGGACAGCAACAACTGTGAAATTGTTTGATGTTATGCTATATGGGATTTGATTTCAGCACACAAACACACACACATACATACACTCAAATAAACAGATTTAAAGATTTTGATATGACAATTTTTTTGTTGATGGGGAGCGAGTGGGCGTCGCGTCGTTTTAAAACGCAACACTTCCTGTGTGCAACGCATTATGTATGTATCTATGTATCTAACAGATACAATACTATTTGCAAAACTCTTGTTGTTGGCGCCATTTGGACGCCTTAACAAAAATCTTAAATGTGTCAGCCCAGGCATCGGATTAATTAATCAACGTGCGTTTGCTCGCTGTCGTCAATCTTATTTCGGTTTTTCAATTCGAATTTGACTGTGGGTGCATGGCTGGCTGGCTGGCTGGCTGGCTAATTTATTTATTTATTTTCGTATCGTTCTTGTTTGTTGTTGTCTCTCTGACAATGGACGTCAACAGCTGGACATGTTTCTTAGGAGGCTGCCGCATTTAATTTAATATATAAAATTTCTTGATCAAAATAGTTGCATCACATTCTTTTGCTTACGTGTGGGCAAACGCGTCACTTTGTCTTCTTTTTTGTGTGAATGTGATTTTTCAGGCATTTCATTCACTCTTCTTTCTTCTTCTTCTGGGCACACATGTCGTATACGTAGCAACCATAGAAGCCACACAACAGCGTCGTCCATGTTCATGTAGCCACCGGTGGGTATTATAATCGTTATTCTATTGTATATTGTCTTCTGAGTCGATTGCGGCGCATATAAACACACAATAAATAAAGCAGCGAGCTTAAGCATACACGTATAAATATATAAAACAAAATACCCAACTAAGTGGAGGTAGGCTGTGGTCAAGTGTATAAGAAAAACATGATAAATATTGTACAAGTTTTTATTTTTTTGCGTACGAGAATATCGAATATGAAATACGCTTGATACAATACATTTTGAATGTCATTGGCGAATAAGCAAAAATTTACTTATCAAAAAATAAGTTATAAAACTAAAATGTTTATGTTTTATCTATACATATATTGGGCGAAAGTAAGGAATGACAGAAAAGCCACAAGCATGTTTGAAGTTAAGCAGGATTCTGTCTATTGCCTAATAAAACTTTCTGATTAAATCTGCCTTTAAGTGTTACAAATGTCTACAAATAGTCAGCATACCCAATGCAAGGCTGTATGGCAACAATAGCTACCAATTCAATGCCATTATTGATGTCATTCGTATTGTTTTTTTGTATTTTTATGGTTTTATAATCGCCATTCCCATTCCCAGTCCCGACTTTGCTTGCGAACTTAATGAAATTATCGCATTATTTTTTTTTAGTGCATACAATGTATGGCATTAAATTGAAGAAATTAAGATCATAAAAAATGTTAAGAGCATTTTTTTAGTCTACTTGTATAGTATGTACAAAAAGTCAGCCAAATTTAATTATACAAATCGATTCCAGCAATGAATGCCAAAGAAATAAAAGTCAAAAGCAAGAGCTAAAAATAATAATAATTGAATGCCACCCATAATCTGAATTTTCGGACACATATAAAAGAAACTTGTTTTATTGTTCAGTTGGCGTATTTTTTTTATATTTTTTCATAATTTATTGCAGTGTTCAGTGCTCAGATTGCGCTTCAATCAGAACTTTTATGTCAGAGATTAACGATTAAAGTCATTAGCAGTTAAGATCGAGATCAGTCAAACAGTTGATGTATCCTACCGAAACTCGAAAACCAAACCCACACATACATACGTCTGTGTGTGTGTGCCAGACAAAAGGCGATACAGTTCATTCTTTTATCGCTTTTGGCATTTTAATGCTGTGGTTTGGCCTCAAATGGTAAAGAGAGAGAGAGAGAGAGAGAGAGAGAGAGACAGAGAGGGGTGGAGAGAATCGCATTTATCTGGACTCTGACGAACTCTGAAGATCTGTTTTATTGTTTTCAGCTCTGGGGCAACAGGACGACGAGCTTGGCTTTTGACTTGATACGCGCATATTAAGGGCAAAGTTATAAAACATTAGCGCATATTAATCATTTCTGAAGTTTTATACGAAATTCCATTTATTTTTATTTCCTTCGTTGATTCAATATAAATATCCATACATGCATCTTTCAGTCAAAATTCAATTAAAAAGCCTTTGCTGCAATATATTCCCGGAATCGGAAAACTGTGCATTAAACAACACCCAACTCGCCGCTTGCCAGATGCGCCGTCAGAATGTCTGCGTGTGTTGACATCAATTTCGACTCCAACTCTTAACTTGCTCACAAAAGTCAGAGAGAGAAAGAGAGAGTGGGAGAGAACAAACTGTCAAAATATTGACAGGCGCATCCGTTATGCTTTTTAACATTATTTGCCCAAAAACTAATGTTCTATTTATGGCAGTGTTTGCTCGACTTCATTAAAAACAAAGTAAATAAATATAAAACTAAAGAGGAAGTTGATGTAAATGTAGATCAAGTTATGTACTAAAACAAATAAGAATATTCCCGTCAAAAGAGCTAGAAGGTACCCTTAACAAAACTTTTGACCTATTGTATTGAACCCGTAAATACTTTAAGGAATATTATATAAAAGATATCTTTCGTATAACTTGACGGAACTTAATGAAAGAAGGGAAAGCTTTTCATATTGATTCTGACTTTCTTTTTATCACAATTTCATTTTACTATCTTCAACCATTTCATGGGGGCTAGGGTTAGGGTATAAATATAACGGTATGGTTTCCATATTGTTGTGAATGAATTCTTCTAACTGATTTTTTGTTTTTACTAATAATTTGAATATGTATTAGGAAAAGTTTTCCATCGACAATCCACCAGCCAATAACAACAAATTATTAATGAAGCTTTTTTTTCATTTTGGTTCTTTGAGGCCGCAAGCCAACTTGTTTGAGTGTGTGAAATGATCTTAAAGTCTGATCATCTAGCCATTTTTATATTGTTGTTGATACATTTGTACATACAAATAGATGTGGCATGCATAGCTAAATATCATCAATTATGAACGATGATGCGAGTTGAGTTCATTCATACGACGACGACGTTTCCATCTTGTTGATTTGGTCAATCAATTTGGCTTTAACTTCAGCTATGCCTTTTCATGCCCAGGGCTCTGGAATCTTGAATCTAGAATGCTGTGTACCCGTGTTGAAGGTAGTATTAGTAAAACGAGTCGAAGTTGCTTTCTCACACGTTTGCCATAAGAACTCGGCTGATTGTCTGTCGCAGTCCGATTGACAAATTGCATTTTTTGAATTAATGATATAGCCTTAAATGGTGTTTTATTAATTGACCCGGGGGGGATCCGAAGCTAAGTTGAAACATGTAATTAATTTCGCATTTTTATATCGACCAAACTGTGAGGGTTTCCCTATTATCCTCATTTCAATTATCTACATATGCGAACAGCCATCGAACTTTATATTGTAAAGGGCTGGAATTTAAATAATATCTTTTATTTCACTCTTAAGTTTTATCAAAATATGGCTACAATGCACGATTTTATGGCTAAAACAAACTTTTAACTGCCATAAATTGGTCAAAACTGAACTCAATACCAAAAGCAATAGCTTTTGCGTCATGATTAAGATTAAGTAAAGCACCTTAAACGTGTTGCGCATTTGAAAAACCCCCAATAATTCCCCACTTTGTCGGTATATCATATTCCTTAAGCATTATAATGCTACACATAACATTTCCTATGAAGTCACACCAACAAAGACACAAGTGTAAAGAAGTGTAAAATCCAAATCACAAAACTCATCAACTAATGAGATCCCATCAAACAAACGGATGTGTGTGTGTTTGGACAATATAACATGAAATACGCGTAAATGTAAAGTGTATATATGTACATATATGTATCGGTATCTTTATGTATTTTGGTAATACCGTTTTCTCTATTCATATTCGTTTATTTATTTTCGAATTGTTTCGGCTACATGTTTCATTTATTTTAATTTTTTGTCGTTTTCGTTTTCGGCTAAAACACAAAATGCAGGAAATGAACGTGTTGACAAATATATGATGTTCATACACGTATTTATTTACCAATTTGTGTATATGTATCTATGAAAAAAAAAACCAGCTAACAACAAATTTCACCTGTGCTTTTGTTTTGGTTGATTTTTAGCATTTGAAATGCGGACGGAACATACTTTGAAAATCAAATAGCTTCGGCCCCAAATGAAAGTTAACAAAACGGCAACAACAAACGTTAATTGTTATACTTGGCCAGGCATACGTCTGTTTGTATGTATGTGCACTTTTTTTCGTATCTTACAGATACATTTTGTTTCACACGCACACGCCGAACTGTCTGCTTTTGTGTGTGTGTGTGTTCGCTTTTAGTACTTGTGTGCGTGCGAAAATGCCGTTCTATTTATTGAATATTGATAAATGCGTTAACGCTCGCAAGACGCTCAGCTCAACTCAACCATCCCCCCTCCTAACACCACCAGCCCCTCTGGGGCTCAACTCATTTGCAGCATGAATTTGACGTCGTCTCATTAGTCACATTTAAAATTGTATTTAATTACTTTCTCACTTCATCATCAGTCAAGTCTGTGGGCCGCCACCGCCCCGATGGAATGGCGCTTGCACTGGGGGTGGCTTTACCCGTCCACCACCCAAGCCCACACACCCCTCCCTCTTCAACTACAGCGTGCTGCTGCCGCTGCTCCTTTTGGTGTTTGATGAGCGCCTGCGCTCCCTACAAATAATGAATGTTGAATATATGTACAGTGGCCACTCCAAAACAAGAACGCAAGAATTCAACGCTTACCTTTTAATCGCAAATAGTTTGCAGAAATAATTTTCTCTTCATAAAGTAAGTTAGGAATTATTAGTTCAAAAGATCAAACTTCCAACACATGTCCCGACAACTGGCCGATTTTTAACGCTTTTGGAATATTATTTTTAGGCGTTGCTTATATCCAAAAGGGTTCTATTCTCGAGCGCCTACTGTACTTAACATATTCATAGAGAAACATTTATATGTTTGTTTTGAACAGTGAAACCGGCGAAAATTGATATACTCTCTGTTTCTTGGTGTTGCTGCGGCGTTGGCGTCGCTGCTTTCATCAATTTCAAATTAGTGAAAATCGAAAAGCAACTGAAATTATTTGCGGGGGCTGCTGAGCGAATTGTAACGGTAAGCGGCATTCTATTTTATCTATATAGCCAGCCATTCATTCCACCTACTGTTTTTGGGCCATTACAAGTGTAATTTATCTCGCAAATCATTAATCAAGTTTCAGTGAGGTTTTTGTGTTGTTCTTGTTGTTGTTTGTGAGTGGAAAGTGTATAATTTGCTCAATTGGGGGGAAAAACGCCTGCTTTTCCCTATTTGTGCTGCATATCAAACGCCATTTGGTAAAGGCTGGCCACAAGCCACAAATGTTAACGCCCCAAAACCAACGGCTCTCTATATATGAAAAGGGCGTATTTCAAATATATTAAATCGCGTATAAAAAGCGGCGCATTTATGATTGAAAGATACACAACAAATACAATACACACACACATACATTGCTCACTGCCCAACACGTTTTTGTTATGCAAAATGGGCCAACTAAGAGCTAGACAAAAAGCACTTGAATTGAGCACCATAAACATGCTTACTAGTGTTGCCTTACTAATACTTTCAACACACCGGAGCGCATACATATATGTGCGAGAGGTAGCACTGTGTTGGGAACGAATGAGCGGCGAGCGCATTGTACACATACACAACTTTTGTATTGCTTAGATTACGATTACAAATTTAATTGAATGCCACCTGAGCGCAAGCGAAGCGACAATCCGATTGGCCAGCCAGCGAGACCAGCTGTCGAGAGAGCGGCATCATAATAAAAACGAATGGAAACGGCACACATATACAAACGTGACGTGCAGCCACAGCTCGTGTTCCATTCACCCAACGTTCCCGAGAGCGGCAGAGAGTGACAGAGACATTTAACGCGCGCTTTGCTTGACGCATCGTTTTTGATGTGCGGAGAGAATCATTTTTATTCCCAATTGGAGTTCCGTGTGCGTCGGGCGAATGCGGCGGACAGTGCGCGATATCAAACGTGAAATAAATGAACAAATTATTAATTAATCAGCAACAGGAGCCGATCTCCATACCGATACCGATCAGGCACCATCAGGTAACAGTAACATCATCCACAACAACAACAACAACTACAAAGTTGCCCAATGTGTTCAAATGTGATCAGAAATTGTGTTTGTGTGTGAGATTGTGAGAAAAAAGGAGCTGACGATAGGGAAAACGATTAAACATTTTCAATAATTACAGTTAGTGTTGATATTAAAATACATTTAGCAGCAGCTCAAGCAAAATGTAAGAATGTGACGAAGTTAAACAAACGAAAAACGATACACACAAAAGGCAATTACCGCGTTAATAAATAAACGGTGCTTAATCGCTAATCCCGCTATAACCAGCAACAACAACAACGACGATAGTAAAGAGAGACCAAAGAGCGAGACGACCACTCAATTATTTGAAAACAGTTATTCGATGCCATAAATTCAATGTTATAAACGCAGGAGCTTAAGCGAATCCAAAAAATAATAAATATAAAAACAACAAAAACTTAAAAAGTGTGTGCTGTGTTATTCACGTAGAAAGTTAAAAGCTCGCGCATTTATTTTGCAACACTATTCATAAATCGAAACAATTGGCCAATATAAAATAATCATTAAAGTTTCACTCCGGAGACGCATAAAAGAAACTTTGCTCTAATGCAACTCCGAGTGCATCCGACTATGGATTGTAGCGGCCGTTCAAATAACAATATTGAGCGCGATTCCGATTTGGGTGACGATTTGGTAAGCAAAAAAGCAAATCAAACTGTAACTGTGACTGTGGAACAGTGGTTCTGTGATGTCGAGTAGACGGCGAGTAGTTTTTCTAATATTAAGAAAAAAATATTAAGTTTGCTTAAAAGAACTTTAGATGTGATTTTAAAGTTTGTTTTTCTGCCCCACTTTCTTAATTACATATACATATATTTTGCACAAATTTGTATGTTTTTCATTGTACAAAAATAAGTCACGGGCAAAGCCAGCAAACAACTGTAAAGAGTGCAATAATCAAATTAAAGCTGACAACTTCACATCTAGTACATCTATTTATTTATGTCTGTTCGAATTGAAAGTTTCTAAGAAACCACTTCTCACATTTACGTACTTACTTACTTACCAAATTGAGCTTTTCGTCACGGATCTGCCGTTATACAGGTGTCATGATCGAAATTGAGTTGTTGTCCCGTTGTTGTTTTGCCGTCGGAAAGCTCACTCGCTCAATCGCTCTCTCTCTCTCTCTCTCTTTAAATCTCTCATCTTCTGCTTGGCTTTGATTATGTACAAATGTATTATGTTATGACTAAAAGCTTTGTATTGATGCAATTCGTTCGAGAGTCGAACGAAAATTGCGACTGTATTTGCAGATCATTCGAAACGTAATAATAATGTTAAATTGTTGATTTAAAATTAAGCAGAGGCCGTTATGCCACATGAAGAGTATTGAGTATTAAGATTTTTCTCTTATTCTTTTTTGTTGCCGTTGATATTTTTTCGTTTTGTTTGCATATATAGAGCCGTTAAAAGGTGACATGCTAAATGGTCATACAACGCATTTATTATACACACACACACACATACACACACACACACACACAATGCTCATAAATACAAATAGATTCATCTGTTTTTCGGCCAGGCCTAGACCCATAGCTTGGTGTATAGGCCCTCGGTGGGATCTCGTTCACCTTTCATCAATTGAAAGATCTCTTTCAATTCAAACTCTTTGATGGCGTTCATATGTAAATAAAATGTTCAAATATTTGCATTATTTGTTAGTACCTTAAATGAATATTAAATGGGTTTTATTGCCTCTCCTCTATGCCTGTCAGCCACTTTTCGAATATGACTCTGTGTGATTGTATTAGTTTGTGTGTGTGTTTGTGTGTACATAGGTCCATAGGTTTGTGTCTTTTCTTCAATAAAACTCTTGTTAGGCTTCTTTTTTTGTTTTTCTTTCATTTTTATTTCATTGTTGATAGACAGTTTGCCGCGTTGATCAACAATGAGACAGACTTTATAAATACACACAAAGAAATTTGCTGTGCTGAATTTTAATCACTGTGAATTGAACATTTTCAGGAACTTTCAGCCAAGTATTGAATTAATTATTCTAAATTAAACTTTTTCAAAAATCGATCGAATTCCATTTCTTTTCTTCAGTTTATTTTGTCACTTAAAAGAAAATGTATGTTTTTGTCCCAAAAGCTTAATTCAAAATAGTTTTTTGAAAGTTTTTGCTTAAGAATGTTCACCATTCACAATAAAAGAGAGAGAGAATATCTTCCGAGGCTCACAGGCCCAATAAACTAAAAGGAATATCAAAATAATTTAAGTACAATTTGTTAGTCTGATGTTTAACGTTATAAAAAATGATTTTATTCGCTTTTTAAATCAATTTTTCCAATATTTTATGTCATTAACAACAACTAATTGAAAAAATCATACAAAAACAATGCCACAGTTGTATTTCAACCAATTATGAAATAACATTACTGTAATGTCATTCAATTCTACGCACAATTTTTTACAGTGTATATCTGCATGTAAATGTACACTGAGTCAGACATTTCAATGATGTACATATTTACTTAATTTTTAATAGCTTGGCTCCTTCAAACACTGCCCCCCCTCAACCTTTTCGATGGATAGCCTTGTGCAAACATTGATTCTTATACCAGGTCCCAGGTCCCAGGTTTCCTCAGTTACAGTCTTCTTCACTTTTTGGTCAACCACCTACAACATTCCACTTTCTTGTTCCTTGTTTCATACTTCTTTGCTGCTTTGCATGAAATTTCATACATACACATGTTTGGGCTATAAAAATGTTCACGTTTTGTGTTAATTGAACACACATCGAACTGAGTAAAGAGGGTTTGTATCAATTTCAATTGCCAAGCCAAGTGGACATTTCGCTAAACCCCCTGCCTCCCCCCACAAATACTGTGGTACTTGGTATGTGGGTGTTTTTAATTAAGGCCCAATCGTAAATCGAAAATAATGCTGGTGTCAATTCGCGCGTCCGATATTTAACTATGTATATCAATGCGAGACTTTGGATATCAAATCCTAGAGGAGGGCATTAGACTGCATAAGTCGGTTCGCCATACAGCGGAGATTTTGGCCCAAAAGTCACGATTAAACAATAATGTGGGCTGTCAAAAAGTCATAAATTTTCAAATGAAACGAAGTCTGAGTTCGAGTTGAAGTCGTGCCACATTGCTGCACTGTGTGTGTGTGTGTGTATTCATCTTGTTGTCGTCATTTGTGGCACAGCTTTAATTACTTGGGTTAAACGCACAGTTTAAAACCATTGTAAAATGTTGGCTTGATTTTTGAATCGTTTTTAAATTAAATCAAGCATATTCTGGCAAAAACCCAACATTCAATTTCAACTCCAAAAATGCTTCGTTTTCTTCTTTTCTTTTCGAGGGGTGTCCAGCGCCGCACGTGTTCAGCATCAACGCCAATCCGTGTTCCCACATTAAATCACCCAACAGTGGGAGCTGCTATCTTCTCTCTCTCTCTCTCTCTCTGTCTTTCCCCTCTCTTTCTCTCATCTTTTCTCTCTGTTTCAATCACACTGACGTTAACTGCTTGTTTTTTGTTTTTTGGCTTACAGATTTCAACAGATTCAAATCAGTTTAACACTTGGCTTGCCTGCGATGAGAAAATTAGCTGATGTCCGCTTTCCCCCTTCTACCCAATACTATTACTTGGGGCCATCTGTGTCTGTCTGTGTGTTTGTGTGATTCTTAATGCACTCAGAAACTCAGCAACGGCACCTGTTTTAATTTGTTTGGCTTCTTGTACGCTGACAGCCAACGATTTGTATTAAAAATTCTAGTTGCTGTTGCTCCCTCTCTCTCTCTTTCCCCGCATTATGTGTTGTTGCTATTGCACAACGTTAACACACAGTTAAAATCTATATAATTAAGTATTTGAGAACAAAGCAGCATTAAAAATGTTCCCCCTTTTGGGTGGCAAGTTTTCGATATTGTTAAGCTTTCAACCTCAATGACATTAAAAATTTGTTGTTTTTAGTAGATGGGAGAGGGTTTGGTGGAAAGGGAGGGCCGGGAGGTGTGCGATCTTGAAAATGCATAGAATATATATGGTGTCGTGTCATCAAAAGTGAATACGGTTGACACTCTAAAATGTTAACGAAAAATATTTTCCACGTTCCTAACTTTGCCATAACGTTTTGACATTCATATTATCCCTACTTCCTAATCGAAATTTAAGTTTAAATTTTATCCATAACATGCATTTACTTAGCAATGATTTCACAACTTATCCAGGACATTATTCCAACCGATTTTGTGTTAAGCCAAACGAGAATTTTGTTTTCATAAAAAAACTTGTGTCAAAACTGGACCAATCATGATTTTGTCTCTTAAAAAATGTTTTTGTTTTATCTGACAAATACAATAACAATTTAATAGCCATAATAATTTAAATCAATGTCGACCAAATTGTTGACAAATAAAAAATATATGGTAGTAGAAGTAGCTAATAAAAATTATGATTGTTTATGATTTTATGTTCATAGCATGGCTAATAAAATTATAAATTAGAATTTTCCTAGCTCAACAGCTGCAAATATGGCGTTATAAAGTTGAAAGCACGTACAGTGGTCTCTCAATAGCTAAGAGCTAAAAAGCTAACATGAAAATTTTAGTTTCTAAAACTTATTTACGGCTGATATAAAATAAAAACCAAAAATTAAAAATAATTTTTCCAGCAATTTTATTAAAAAACTTTCAATTACGACTACATATAATTTTTATAAGTCAGGCGAAAAATCAATTTCTTAAAAAATAAAATATGTAAATCAAATCATAAGAATTTGGCGTTGTATAGTTGACCAAGTATGTTGAAGAAACAAGATTTTATTTTAAAACAAAAGCGCTAAAGAAATTAAAATAAAATTCGAGAAAATATATATTTTTTTTATATTAATGTTGAACTTTTCAATTTTGACTAAAAATTAAGCACTAAGTATTGTAATTTATCCGCAAGTTGAGTTATTTCGTGTTTGTAAACCTGGCTCCCTTCAGCAGTCAAATTGTTAGCTAATATCTATGGCTTATTCCCTTTATAAAGCAATTCTCTTAAGCTAGTAGTATTTATAACTTAAATTTACATAGTTAGCAAAAGCTTTTCATCTTGATATTTACTAAGTTCTGCTAAAAGTAGGAACAAAAAGCCATTAATATTAAAATGGGATAGTTGCAACTTAATACAAAAGAACCAACCCTTTCCAACTATTGAGCTTCTACTGTACTTATATTGTGCGAATATACGGTATAGTATAATGTTAAAAAGCACACACACACACACACAATCGTATATAGTATACGAAATAAAAAGCTTATTATCAAAACGCTACTTATAATAAATGAGCCAACGTCGCAGTCGTACAAAGGGCGTGGCTTTTTATTATTATATTGTTGTTGTTGTTGTTGTTTTCAGTGTTGCTTCTCGCTCGGCGCGAAATTAAATGAATGAGTAAACGAACGTGCGAAAGGGAAGGAGCGAAACGAAGTTAGTTGCGTTTATTGTTATTGTCGATGCCAATCGAGTTGAGTTGCTTTAGTTGTTGTTGTTGTTGCTTTTTTTGGGCTGGCCGCGCAATAAAAACAATGCAATTTTTAATTTTCGCAGCCCCAGCAATCGAAAACTAGAAGAAGACAATGAAGAAGAAGAAGAAGCAGTCGACTAACAAAAACAACAACAACAGCATGAACAAGAACAACAAGCGACAACAGTCGTTGGCCCTTTTTTAACCAGTTTTGTTGTTGTTGTTGTTGTTGTATTTTTCATTATTTTATTACTTACGCGAAATTTTTCGTCTGCCTTCACACACACACACACACACACATGCATACACGTACAGAAACACTCACAAATACTTACCTATAAACATGGGCGTGCGTGCAGCGCCCATATAATAATGGGTAGGTGGTTGTTGGTGTAGAAGGGGGAGGATTGTGAAGGGTTAAGAGGGTTAGGAGGGGGTCCGTCAGCTAGCCAGCCAGCCATCAAGCGGGCAACTCGCGGCAAGCAGCGAATGCGCCATTATGTTTGTTGCCCGTTTCGGTTTCAGTTTTCTGTTGTTGTTGTTGTTTTTTATATATTTTATTATTCGCTTTATTTTTTCCGCTTCGTCGCGTTGCGAGCGAATGAAAAACGCGAGGCAAACATACAAACACAGACGCACACACACACACACACTTAGCACTTGCTCACACTCATATTACATATGTAAGTATGTTTGTATGTATCTTACAGATACGTTTTGCATTTTAATTTTATTTTCATGCGGCTCTTTCGGGCTTGCATCGTTTCCGTATCGACCACGTTGCACATGTTCTTGTTGGTCCTGCCCTTAATATGTATATTACGCTTGTATGCGTGTGTCTGTTTTTTCTTCTTCTTCTTGCTTCTTACTGCTCTCGTTGCTGTTGTTGTTGCTCTCGTCGTCATCGTCGCAGCGCGTTGAAAAAATTCGCCACGGGGTAGATGCGTAAATGAGCAATTTTTATTTATGTTATGTTCGCGCATATACAAAACTTATTTCATATTTTTGTTCTTATTATTATTTAGATATGAGAAGAGCCGCCATTTAATACATTTTTGTTTGTGTGTGCATCCATACACACATACATAAGTGCATACATGTGTGCATATGAATATATAAAATCACTATTATTATCTTTTTGGTACAGGCATGCATCAAAAGAAAGCACTTTCTGTTTTGTGTTGAAATTTCATCTTGTTTGGAAATTGTGAACAAATCTATGTCAGAATTTAAAACTTTCTACGCAAAAAAGATAATAATAATCGTTAGAAAATTATATGATCAGAGTTTAAAATTGTTTTAGAACCTAAAATTCACAATTTTTAATAAAGTTTTTCTTTTATTATTTTTGACATACATAGTTTTTCTTTATGAAAGCTCAAATGATAATGAAATTTTGTTTTTCATATTTACACTGGAAAAATACGAATTTCAATACAATCTTAACATTTTCTAGTTACCTTCGAAAGTGCTTGATAAATTCCTATATCAATATATGTATTTTGAGCACAAATCTTTGAGTTTTTCCACACAAAACACGTACTTAATATAACTATACATCAAATAACAAAAGTCTTCTGTTTTACTAAGCAACCTAAATGTGTATTTCAATTATTGTTCTATACCATTTTTCCTGTTAAAATAATGTCTGATAGATAATTCTACGTAAATTTCTACCATGAACATAGAACGTTAATAAACTTAAGACGCCAGCACGCCCAGCAGTAAAGGAAGACCACTTGAATCATAAGAACATTAGGGATATATGCCATATGCAAACCAGCAAATAGCTACTGCTGAGAGAGAGAGGAGAGAGACGTATAATCTTAATCCTTCACACAATATAAACGCTTGACTGCCTGCTACTGCGATGTCCGATGTCCTGGTAGTTAGTTGATCCTGTTTGCATGCTGCGCCCTTCACAGCTTCGGCTCGCTTTTGTCACATTATGGATTTCCACAGTGGCCGACAACGGATCGGATCAGATCGAAACGGATCCTTTTGTTTTAAAATTGGCACGGCATGTTGCACATACGGCAAGCAGCCACATCCCTTGCTGTGCCTGTGCCTGCCCTAAGACCCGCCGAGCAATCGAAATCACATTTTATGATTCGAGTTTGCCGACGGCAGCGCTGAGACAATGTACAAAATGTCCCTGAGTGCTTCCGACAATTTGTCAATGCGACACTGCAACAATTGTTGTTCTCATATCAACTTGTAACAACAACAACAACAGCGACAGCAGCAACAACCACAAACGAAATTAGCTAAATTGCATTTGTGGTCAATGTGCAATGATAATAAATTAAGTAACATTATTTTTTGCTATCGAAAAATGGTAAAATGTAAACTAATTAGTGATAAAAACTGTCAGCAGGCAAATAAATTAAATATACTACATATAGTTACCCACATATACATATACATATAAACAAATGCAATTTGCAGTTAGATATAGTCACCAGACAATATTGTCTATTTTTTTTTTCGCCCCCAACTCGTCGGCTTTTTGTGGCCCTCATCTAGTCATTGCTGTTGCTGTTGCTGTTGTTGTTGTCGTCGTCGTCTTTGAAAGCTATTAAAGTAAATTGCAATGAACGGTACCCCGAGCTATATTGTACTATACCGAAGTCATACCTGCTCATACGAGTATCTCGTATCTCGTTTATATATATGTATATACACATATATATCGTATGTGTATTGTTGTTGCGGAACTTCTGCGGCAAGTCTAATTGCGATTTAATGTCTTTTCGGCTTTCGTATGAAAGTGCTTCGGTACAATGTTAAGCCGATAACACCAACAACCAACCTGTCTTTATCAATGTCGAAATTAATGGAACTAGCTTGTAGGTCTGCGACTAAATGCGACACATCTTTTAAATACTATATATATATGTATATGGGTTTTGTGACACAGTTTTTTTTTTTATTTGTTTTGTTTTCGAGAAAACATAAACTTTTCCATCATTAGCGGTTGTGTTTTTCCCTAACTTATTTGAAACGAGTACAGCTTATCGAATGGGATGATTTATTGCGACAGTTTAACATAATTTCAGGTACAGATATTAATTCATGGGCCGCATAAAGATACCTATGCTTCAACTGTCAGAAATCTTATGCAAAATATAAAGATTGTAACTCAAGGAACACCCAAAGACCTTAAGACCTTACTTTTCAGATATTATGTTTGACTTTACTGTACTTTTAAAAACGTCAACAACCAAATCGTAATGGAAAATTTGATAGAAAGAAGATGTCTTAAGGGCAAAGCTTCGTTCAATAAAGTTGAAGACAAAGTTGGGAACAGTTGTCATAATATATTTGAGTAGAATTTATCAAAATAAATTCACGAGATTAAAAACAAACTTCTTCTTCTAGCTCAAAGAAATCTTATCTTCGATACATTTGCTATCGTTTCACGAAAAAGTTTAAAAGCTAAGACAAACCATTTAAGCTGTACGTTGATGGCAGTCAGTCAGTCAATTGGGCTACAAATGATTGTATAGAAAGACATTAATGAGCTTCAAAACAATATTACTTATAGTAAAAATGTATCGATAAATATCGAAATCTTAGCCTTCCTATATAAGAAAGATAAGGATTAAGCTAAGGTTAAAATTCATTATTTTTTGTTTGTTTATTGGATGTATCTGTAGAAATTTGCACACTTTACGCTATCGATTGGTTATCGATCGTACTATAACGAATAACTTGAAACAACAACAAAATACACTTAAAAGCGGCACAAATTCGTTGTGCATTAATTAGACATTTTATAGGTGCAACACGGCGTTAACTGCACGCCATTAAAAGCAGCGCGGCCCCCAGACAACGTCTGCCACATCAATACCACAATTATTGTTTGGGCCTGGTCAACAACAACAGCAGAAAACAGTAAACTTAAAATGCAACAGCAAACCGCAACTAAAATGTTGCCAGCGATGCGTCCATCGCCTCTCCATACATACATACATATTTCGCATGGATTCGATAACTTACATTAATTTGATGTATACACACACACACACACAACAAACTATATGCAAATAAGGCCAGTATAGTATGCATGTGGTAACCGCGAATTGCCAACTAACTAACCAACCAACCAACCAACCGAATGAAGCCAACAAAAGCCAGCGCCCAATGCGAACAGCGATCAATGCGCCAATATGTGCCACAAAGAAGATGAAGCTGAAGCTGAAGATGGTAGGAGGCTGTTGCTCACACATAAAAATTATATATAAACGTGGCTAAGAGCGTTGACGTTACCATTTCATTATGCGCAATCGCGTCTGTGACCGACCCCAAAAGCCTAGACTATTCTTTGGTAGCGTTTAACGTTGTTGACGTATATCAGTCAAATTAACCAAATGCTGTTAGCAGCAACATTTTCGCCATTTGTACACTTCAAAAAAAGTGTCTAACTACATTGTGAAAGAAAGTTTGAATGTAAATCTTGCTTTTAAAGCATCCGGAATATTAGTTTTGCTTATACCAATTGTTGTTGAATGAAAACTTAACGAAATAACTATTTTTTTTTATATTATTAGTTTCATCAAGTATTTTGTACAGTGCACTTGTAATCATACTGTTAAAAGGCGTTTGCATTCTGCGCCAACTTCAAAGAATTCTTGGAAAAATCTGCAACACACGAGTCGCGTCTCCCCCCCCCTCACTTCAGCTTAGCATTCATAGTCTATAATGTGTGTGTTTGGTTTTGGTTACGTTTATGCGACAACAACGGCAACAACGACACCAAAAGACGGCGATAAATGTTATATACACACATATGAACACTAAGATGCGAACTAAAATCCAATGATGATGATCATCATCATCATGGGCTAACCTGGGCATGGCCTGTTCATGGCTTACTTTGTGCAACCCGTTACAGGTTACATTGAGTTGTTGTTAGTTGGTTGGTCGCTTGGCTGCCGGCTTGAATGTGTTTAAATTGAAAATTCCCGATTTGCACACAGTCACAGATGCGCTTAATTTGCACCTCTCCATAAATGCATAAAAAGAAAAATGAAGAGAAAAAATTTTCAGTCAAAGACCGGACCAACCTGCTCCTCCAACCTTCTCCTCTCTTTGTTCGCTGCGAAGCGTGTCCGACTTCTTGGCAAAGTCACGGCTGGCAATAGTACGGTTGAAACATTTGTTTCTCGAGACTCGTGGACTCGGACGCGGACTTGGAGCTGTTAGCTCTTTTATATAGTTCGAATAGTTAGTTGGTCCTCGGTTGGCTTGATTGCCATTACCTTTATGCCTTTATGCCCATTGTTACCTTTTGTAGTCGCCTCTTTGACTAGAAATTGAAGTTGGAGTAAGTGTTAGTTAATGTTGTGCACTTAGCACAGAACAATGATGACCATCCATTCCATACCATTCAGGTTAAACGCTGCCCACGCATTCACAAGCTTGTGTGACAAAGTGTTGAAGATTTAAACACAGCACAGCGGGTGATTTTGATATTGAGATCTCGTGGCTTGATCCACGCAAATCAAAGATTCATTGAGTGCAATTGAGTTGCGGCATGTTGATATAAGCGCCGCCATTAATTTATAATAGGAACTCAACTTGCCACTTCTTCCTTCTTACTTCTGCAGTCTCACGGTGATCGTACGGATGACGAGATGCGCGACTGCGATTCCGTTGACGGTGAACATCATCAGTTAAGCGCCAAGGCGGCAATTGCAGCCCGTCTCAATCACACAGTTGCCGGCGGCGCTTCGGGCCTCAACTTTACCAGTCCCGAGCAGCAAACAGATCTGCCACTCAGGTGGGTGTATATGTCTTTTATTCAACTCTCAATTGTTATTCAATCGATTGTCATTGGCATAGTCATCATCATCAATTGCCAGCGAACCATCCGCTTAATGCCCTCGGCAGCTTTATGGGCATTGGTGGCTTACACAGCATTCCAAATCTACAGCACAGTGATGTCCTTGAGAAGCTCAAGATGCAAGTGCGTGACATGAAAGTTGGCCTCATGGTAAGTCTACAAACTATCTTTGTGTGATTTTCTATTAGGAAAAACTCAAAGCTAAAAGAATATTTGGCATAGAATCAGAAAAAACAAATCGATATGCTCATCAATATATTATAATGTAAAGTGTATGATAAATAGTTTATAGAAAACATACATAAATTTATGAACTCATAGCACAAATTACACAAATGTTCTTTAAAGAAACAATTTTCATTTATCAAACAATCAAAAAAACCAAAACTTTTCGACAATTTAATCGATTAAATGCCTCAAAAGTATTATATGCAATTATTAAATTGACATTTATTGATAAATCTTTTGATGTATTTGATTTTGACATTTTAATCGAGAATAATTCGAACATAAATATTATTGTCTTTTATATTATTTCGCCAAAAAAAGCAATATCACAAATGAGTTATCACGATTATTACTGGTTTAATTGCTTAATGTGTGCGTTGCAGGAGCAGGATTATGCAGCGGCGGCACATGCAGCAGCGTTCGGGGCCAACATGTTGCCCACGACGATAAATACGGCCTTTCCAATGCCACACAACTCGGCAGCAGCGGCAGCAGCAGCGGCGGCAGCGGCAGCTGCATCCTTTGGCCATGCCAATGCCAATTCCAATTCAGTGCCGCCAACAAGCAGCAATGGAGGCGCCACTTACAATGGAAATGCTCACAATGTTTCAACGGGAGTTGGAACTGTTGCAGCGAATAGTGTAGCAGCAGGTGCAGGTGGTGGCATTAGCATCAGTTCTAGCAACAACAACAACAACAATGGTCATCCCTTTTCATTTGCATCACCAACAGCGCCAAGCAACACCAAAGAAGGTTCGTACGGGGTTTGATTTATTTGGGGGGGTTTTGTATTGATTGTGCGGGTGTGTGTGTGTCTGTGTGTGTTAACATTTGTGAACTCAGCGCGCCACTTTACAGCTAATTCCGCATCAAACTCATCGACGTCCAGCGAGGCATCCAATTCATCCCAACAGAATAATGGCTGGAGCTTTGAAGAGCAGTACAAACAAGTCAGACAGGTTAGTATAGTGTGTGTGTGTGCTTTTGTTTTTGTGTTTTTTTTTTTTAGTGTTGTTTAGTCAATTTAATCTCTGCGCAAACAAGGCGCACTCGATCTGGCTGATGCGACTGCTGCCTCTGCCCAGGGGCCGGGCCCGACCCAAAGCCATTTAGGCACAACTATCAATTAACGACTAATAGCCAACATCTTGAGCCAGTCTCTCTCTCTCTCTCCCTCTCTCTCGCTCTCTATGTGTAAGTAGTTAAGAGGAAGATGCGCCTAAGTTTTTTGATCTCGTTTTAACGCTTTGCTGCCCCGAAGCTGTGGTTCACATGCAATAAAAAAAAAAAAAAAATATTATGATAATGAAGAGTGGACCACGTTAGGCTAGTTCCGGTTTTCTTTCACTTCGTTACTGCAATTGAGCAATTAATGTTTAAGACACATTTTTGGTGAGAAAAGAGCCAGTTTTTGTCTTATTTCTAGATGCTGTGTGTGTGTGTGTCTATGAACTTTTACGCATGGCTGCAGAGCCAGCGTGAAATTTAGCCCCTGTTTTCAAAAATGAAGTGCAACACAATCGTGTAATTAAAATGTTTTGCTTCGTCTTCTTCTCTGTTAGTTGCCAAAAATATGCTGTTGTGCCGTGTGAACTGCAACAGCTTTTTTTTTTGTTTGGGTTAAACTAAACTTCGATGAACACTCCTCGACCGACCGGCAATCGACAATCGGTAATTTATCAAATGGCCCGCACAATTTTCTATGCACTATAAAAACTTTGACCCTCGCAAATGCAAAAACACACACACAAGTTGCAAGTGTAGATACACACAAAGTATCTTAACACCTTTCAACTAAACAAGATAATCATGTTGTGTGTGTGTGTGTGTGTGTGTGTGTGTGCCTAGAAACCGGCTTAACCAACGCCCAGCTGCGATCTTTTCTACACTTTTCTACTCTCTAGTAGGTGTTGGGTTGAGTTTTGTATGTTTTGGACCTAATCCCTTTGCAAGAAGCATCGTTGCAGCTTGTAGTTTGTCTGTTTGTTTGCCGCAAAATGGCCGGCTTTCATTAATTGTAAAAATGTGGCACGCAAAACTCACACAAAACGATAATTATGTTAATTGAGTGAGTAGCTGCCGCCGCATGTGTACTAATATCTGTATATGAAAAAGCCATTTTGAATTTCGTTTGTCTGCCAAAAGAAAATCCATTCTATAACGTTGCTGTTGTTGTTGTTGTTGTTGTTGGGTGTCTTGGGAGCAACGTCAGCCTGCCGCCCCAACCGTATTCTACTCGTCAAACACCCATCCATCCATCCAACCAACCAACCAACTATACATCCATCCATCTATCTATCTCATCGCAGCAGACGAAGACGACGAAAAAACTAAAAAAAAAAAAAAAAAAATATTATTTTTGGTATATTTCTTTGCTGGTTTTTATTTTATATATGTAGACTACATAGCTCGTTTGCTCTCATTAATCAATGTCAATTATCTGTACATACTGAATAATTATGTTTAATTATAGACAGCCAAACGGCATTTTCCAATATTATTTTATTTCATATAAATAAATACTTTACTCTCTCTATCTTGGTGTTAATGTACTTTTTCAATTCCATTCCAATTATATTTTCGATTATGAAACTTTTGCGCATTTAGCTATACTATTTTGCTTAGTGTTTGATAATTATGTATGTAATAAAATCGCTTAAATTACTGCCAGCCAAACGTTCTTAACTAATTAAGAACACAAATCTATATAATTACTAACTAAAACTATTCGTTCGAAAATTGTTTTACATTTAATTGACCATTCCAAAGTATTTATTTATTCATTTAACAAAGCCATATTTTAATCAATTTAAGTCAATAAATATGGCAAACTTTCAATAATTTTCGAGTATTTATGGTTAACAAACATTAAGTAAAATTCCTTAATTAGCAAATTTGACGTTTGATGAATCAAACTTGCACTTGGCAATATTTAAATATATATTTATATATATATTTGACCGCTTTTAATCAGCCAGCGCACTGTACTGTGTACCTGGGCTTGAGTAGAGGTTCTTAAATCAACAAAACCGCAATAAAAAAACGAAACGAATTTCAGTTAATTAAAGTGAACAAAACAATAACAAGAAAAAACAAAAAAAAAAGTCTGGTCAACAGATTTTCAATAACGAGTGTGAAATTCTTGAATAAATATGGATGTTTGATTGTGTGCACAAGATACACACACACACACACACACAGAACAACATGTGTTAATGAAACTGGACAAATTATGAAACGATCAACCAACAGACACACACACACACACAAATCCTACTTGCAACAGGATCTTATGCTATATAAGTTTTAGTAGTAGCATATCCATTGGAAACCTTGCACTTTCAATGCCATATGCAGTTGGCTGATAGTTATAAATTACCAACAAGAGGGAGAGAAACGAAGAAAGAAAGAGAAACATGCATTAACACGTACTTTGATCTGGGCAAAATGCATTTGAGAAATTCCCAGAAACAAGGATTCAAATTTCAAGCTGCACTTTTAGGTACATTCCATAGTACACGCTAGTCCAAATTGCTAGCGACAAATAAGTAAGATTATTTTTATAACCGAACCCTAAATGAACTGTGTGTGTGTGTGCCATGTGTCCTCAAGTCCTGTGTGTGTGTTTGTATCTCGTTATAAAAACGATTATGATTGGTCCAGAACTTCTGTTGTAGAATGATTTTTATCGTTTTATTGCTAGGAGGATTTGTCGAGTGTCGGTGATGCAAGCTGAACATTTTCCAGGACTTTTGGGCGGTGGCAGGTTCGGCCACAAGGGTTGTGTGCTTCTTTGCCTGCCTTGCCTTGCCTTGCCACAAATTCGGTTGTGTATTCCGAAAAGCGGACTTCATTTTTATGAGAGGTTTTCTATTTTATTAATGCACACGCACACACACACACAAATACGCAGGCACGCCGCACACAGATACATAAACATGTGCGATGCGATGTCAGCGCTGTCGATTATTGCTGAATACTCGACGGTACTTTTCAATATTTTCAGTTGATAAACGACCTTTGATGGCGTTGCATCGTCGCGTTGATCAATCGATTGTGCGCTGTGATTCTGTGCAAAAAGTTCTTATAAATATCTATAATTTATATACGAATTATTCATAATTAATTGTACCTGTAGTAGTGCTGTGCGTGTTAGTGTGCGTGTGTTTTGCATTATAGATTATCAACATGCTCATCTCCGACGATCAAATACAGGAGGTAATCAAGATGCTCATAAATTATGATCAATTTTTGCACTTTTCATTGGCTTAATTAACGAAAGAAAAAAGACTGAGAACTTTAATTAAAAATAAGGAAATATTTTTCGTATTTTGTATTCTGAATTTTTGCCTCGAGCCTCGTCAGATAAAATGAATGCAAAAAGAAAAAAAAGCATTAAACGTGAAACAACTTGAAGTTTGAACTTCAATCAATTCCTGTGCCGGGCCAAAAAGAAAAGAGAAATATACGTATATAAATAATAAATATAAATATGTATATGTTCGTGTGTGTGTGTGAGTAAACTCACATACATACATACATATATAATAACTCTTGTGGGCGTCGTGCATCATAAAAAACCGTCAGCCAGTCGAAGTTTGTGAGCTGAACTAAACTGAGCTGCAGTTGCAGTTGAATTTCGAAGTTGGTGTTGCGAGTTGCAAGTCCAAGTCGAAGTTTTAGTCGGCGGGGGCAATGGCAATGAATCGACGCTGGCAGCTCGTCAGTCTCGCCGCCTGCCTCTCTCTCTCTCTCTCTCTCTCTCTCTCCTCTCGCCCTCGGTTACTGTTTTGTCTGGCAACTTGTTGAACTCCAGCTTTAGATCGAGAGAGAGCGACTCCATCACAAGTTATTCTTGTTGTTGTTGTTTTTGTAACTTCAGTCGCGTTTTAAATCATTTATGTGAGGGGTGGCTAGGGGGCTAGGGGTATAGTCAGCAGTTCATCATCATCGCATTCGTATCGCATTGACTTAGAATGTGCACCCAAAGACTGAAGCATGGCCAAACTTAAACTCCAACTTTGCGTTTCTTCCTTTTTGCCTTTCTTTGCCTCTGCCTTTGCCTTTGCCTCTTTGCAGTAGGCGGAAAGTATGATGAATTCCAAATTTGATGAGTTCACTCAGATGTTGTCATTAATTTTATACACATATGAAGTCGAGTCTTCTAGCAGCTAAGCTTCTACTGCTACAATCATTTGAGTTTAGCAAAAACCAAATGCACAGCTCTAAAGGAAGAGTTCTCTCTGGCAAAAGGGTTAAAGGTCATATAGTGTGCGCCTGAGGAGCCACAAAAGACAACAGCGAATGTTAAATTAATAATCATATTGCACAATCTCTATCCTATGAAAGACACGACTTTGACTTATGTTCGGTACAGTCAAACTTATCTAACAAACTTCCGAACGAAGTTTTCTATTCGAATTCCGTACCAGAACTTTGCAATTTGATTCAATCGAAAAACAATTCTATATTAAAATTTTACTCCATATCGAAGTTTTCTTTTGTCCCCTTGAGGCAAGTTCGACTGTATTATATACTACATCTCGCGCATACTGAAAAACAAGAATTTGAATGAGACTTCTATACTTTCCGAAACTTTTTCCCAGAATAAAAATCTTTTAAATTATAATCTTACAACTTTATCTATTAGCTACAAAATATTTATGTATATCTATATCGACTTTATAAGCTTTGAACGACATTATTTCTAAGAGATTTAGCCAACATCGATTAAATTTCTATTTATTTCGACTTAATTTCATTACCATCAATGGAAACCAATGCCCTTTTGTCCCTTTTGAATATGTCTATGTTTGGTACCTATAAATGTATACATAAATAAATACATAAGTACATTTGTATTCGTCATCTTTATCACCTAATTATGCATTGTGTTAGAGGCCACTCACGCAACACAGACACACACAAAACTTGCCCTTCTTTGGGGTGTTTCACACATTTAATCTTTTGTGAACGTTTTCAACCCCCATCGCAAGTGAATGAGTGTGTGACGAGAGAGAGATAGAGAGAGGGAGAGATGAAGAACACGAGCCCCTGATGTTGCCCCTTTTGGGCCACAGAGTGTCGACGCATGTCAAGGCGTCTATTGTGCGATTGTCTGATTGTTTGTTAGCCAAACAATGCTGCAACACAATAGAGACAGAGAGAGAGAGAGAGAGAGAGAGAGCGTGTGGCAACCATTTTGCGCAAATCCATTGGCCCACAAGTCAAGTAGCAGACGAGCAGACGAGTGCCCCTTGTTATACCATAACAATATATAAGTTAAATTGTTCTCTTTGTTTTTTGTTGTTGTTATAATCGTGATAATAATGTATATTTTGTGCATTTGCAGCTCTATGAAATCAATGATGATCCCAAGCGCAAGGAGTTTCTTGATGATTTGTTTTCATTTATGCAAAAGCGAGGTAAGTTCAAATGCAACATGCAACACTGTTAGCGGGGTGAGACGGGCATGCACTTGAGCAACACTTTGAAAAATCATTTGTGGAATGCATTTGCATATGTACCAAAAAGCAAAACACAACTGCGCTGAGTCAGCTAACCAAAGTTTTCAAGTATTTGCCTTAGCGGACAGACTCAAATTATGTTAATTGAATAAATTTCTCGGCACTTTGCCGTTTGATTTAACGCTTGTACGCATGTGTGTGTGCGCGTGTGTGTGTGCATTAAAATATGCAGAAATATCTTAAAGAATGACAGAGAAATCATCATCATCATCATCAGCCGCAATGAAATGATGCCGCACTTTTGTCATTATTGTCACTCCAAATAATCGTCAAACGAAAGTCACAAAGAACACTTCGAGGTAGCATTGGTGGCAAGGGGCAAGAGGCAAGTTGCAGGGAAGAAAGGTACACAATATTTGTACTTGAAAAACGATTCTTGCCTATTTATAAATAGCCTCGAAAAACAATTTTTAAATATTCTTTGCTGCATTTTGTCATTAATTATAAAAAAATATTAACAATTGCTATTTGTAAGCCTATCGAGCATGTGGCATGTGGCATGCCACGGTCGAGCTTTTTATTTGCTCATTTCCTGTTGCAAGGTCCTCGAGCTGCCAGCCGAAGTATTTGTTTGCCTGCTGCAGAGAGTGCATTAAATTTGTTTATATTTGCATATATGCAACATTTGTGCAATGAAGAAATCCGCAAATAAATTACATGCAGCATGTATATGTCTGTGTGTGCGTGTTGCACGTTGTTGTTGTTGCAATTTAAACATGCTAATGTCAAAGCTCGAGTTGCAACGTGTGTTTAACTATTTATTTTTGTATCTAACACACAAAGCAGATAAAAAGACAAACTTATGCAGATATGCTTAGTATGTATGCTATGTACATATCTATAAACAAATACATACATACAAACATACAATATATGTATGTATATATCTAGCCAACAAGCTTGACAACTTAATGGATTTTAATCTGTCACATGCGTTCAAGTTTTGTCATATGAGAGACTGCCTCTCTCTCTCTCTCTTTCTCTGTCTAAAGTGTCTGCCACCGAAAAAAATAATACTAAATATACTCTATATAGTACTACTTGTATCTATATCTGTATAAATGTATATCTGTTTCTGATATTTTACAATTGTCTAACGAAAATTATGCTAAAAAAAAAAAACCACATAAATATATACACTAAATATTCTCGTCCCCCTGAATGTTTGTGCAACGAAGAGCGGCGCAATTCTTAATTAAAAGACGTCAATCACTTATCAACCAACCAGTCGCGCTATTTCTGTAGATATTTTTCCGTTCCAACAGTCTGCTCGCTCGTCTGACAGACCCTTGCCATCAGACCATCAGACCATCAGATCAGATCAGATCAGTCTTGAAGCGAGGGAACAAAAACAACCCAACTAAAATTCAACTGTCAGGCGACTACTACTAGGTGCGCGCGTTATGATGTTGACGATGATGATGATGATGATGATGATTTGAGGCTCTATCAAATTTCTTTAGATTCCATTTAAATGCCATGACATCTAACGAAAACAATGCATAAAAATAAATAAATACAGCTAGCTCGGATCTCTGGCAATGATACTATATTTAAAATACAAAGTTTTCAAAAGCTAAATCATATAATTTCAATATTTGTTTTGTAGTTTATAAGCTGTAGAAAACTTTAAGAGTTCGACTAAATGACAGGTGTGCTGAATTTTGAAATTCACATTGGCAAAACACTTTTCTTTAATACAGCGGGATAATTCAGTTTCGTTTGGTGATTCTAAGAATGGATAAAATCCTTTCAAGTTATATTTCTCAACTTTCAAATGTTGTAAGACTTTTTATTAAAATTGCGCTATCTATGCTGTCAATAGTTTCTTAAACACGTTTCACGATTTTATTTTTATCGATAACATGTGTACTTGTGTTATCGATAACTTGAAACAAAGTTGTTCTGCTTTATGGCTCAGAAGATGTCGATGCTGATCAAAAATGTATTTACTTTTTGGGCTTGGAGACGCTTACTTCTCTGCCTGTTACATACATTCTCACAAAATCATTATACCCTATTAAAGATTTAATAAACCATTATTTAAAGTACAAAGAAAATTGTGTTAAGCACCTATAAATATTTTATTTATTTTTTGTTGTTAAAGCAGTGCATCCAGAAATTACTTCTTTTTTTTTGCAATCTTATCCCCTGGCAGCAATTGCTTAGTAAAAATACTGCCTATTACGCAACTTCCTCAAGCTTACTTCCAAGCCAACAGACTGTTTTATACTAGATGTTCGTGATTAGCAAAATGCCATTAACAAATAATAAAAAGTTTCATATTTATGTATATCTTTATATATATATATAGAGAGAGAGAGTATGTACAAACTGTGCATGTGCGTGCCAAAGCAACAATACCTTTTGGCCAGGAATTGGTTGCGAGTTAAAATCGACAACTTCATCCCCAGAGGCGCACTATACCAGATACATCAATACATATATGTATCTTGTGTTTTGTTTGGTTTTTCGTCTTGAAGAGTTTAATGATCGCTGGAGTTTGGAGCAAAAGTTAATCATTAAATTGCCATTGATTATGTTTGTTGGACGCTTTTGTGGCTCGTGCAATGCAATCCAAATGATCGCATCAACGCATATCAATCGACCTCATCCTCCTGCCTCCTGCTCCTTCTTCTTCTCGTACTCCTTTCCCCAACAAAATAAATCGTTCGACTTACTCGTTTTTATTCCTTTTTCGCTTTCATAGTTTTTTCTTTTATATCTCTGATATGCATACGGAGCAATCATTATTGTTATTTTTTTTGTTTTTTTTTTGTGTTTTGTTTATATGCACAAAAAACAACAACGTATTTTCATTCAATCAACACGTCCATCAACGAGTTTGATTGATTCCTTGGGGCTCATAAAAAGTCGAGAGCCTTTAGGGGCACAAGCTACAAAAAACTCAAAACTACACTAAAATGATATTGAACAAATTGATGTTCTTTTCATTGTTCTTGTTGTTGTTTTTGTTGTTGTTGTGTACAAAATCAAGTTACTCACGTACCCCGAGCACAACAATTATGCGAGTTGATTTAATTTTTTAAATGCGCCAATGCGCTACTTACAGAAAAGTCCATTGAGAAGTTTGGAAGAGCTTGTTAAAGTCTTTCTTTAAAGAGAGATTTACAGAAATGGTTAAAAATTAAAAATAAAATAGGTTTTTGTTTATAGTCTTGTTTACAGATATTCGAAAAGAAATCATATAAACTCTAATAACAATAATTAAAAATAATCTCACTTATAAAAATAAGTTTTTTTAAAAAATTTACTTCTCTAAAAGTTTATTTATAGCCTTAAACTATTGAGATTTAAATAAAAATAGGATATAATTACTGTTCATATACCTGACCTTGAATCAAAGTAATTTATTATTAACTAATTTTTGTGCGTAGAGCATTTGAAGTTCGTAACGAGCCTCAACTTTTTGTAAGTCTTGCTGCGAGTTGGGTATTTGTGTGTATATATATCAAATGAAAATACGATTTCGAATGGGAAATAGAAATTCGGATGCCAAAGATGATGATGATTAGCTGCTATAAACATCTATCGATCGACATATGTACAAACATGTGCTACAAAAGGCGGCAACAATTTGGATTAATTTCAGAGTGTTTTTGTTATCGGTGCACACAGTTATTGTTGTTGTTGTATTATTCAACTAGTGTTAATTGCCAAAGCAAGGTGAGGGTGTAAGAAGGCAGAGGGAGGAGGGGGGAGGGGGAAAGAGAGATACACTCGGCACAATACAATAAATCGATTTTATGGCAACTTTTAATCGTGTTTTGCTTGCCGGTGCATTAAACAAGCGCATTGAAAAACATTTACATGCAACATGCCACAAGTGGAAGATTCTTTTGCTTTTTTATGGCTCAAACAAAACAGAACGCTTTGCTAATTTTAATTGTTTTTTTCTTTCTTTTTCAGGCACGCCCATCAATCGTTTGCCCATAATGGCCAAATCGGTGCTGGATCTATATGAGCTATATAATTTAGTAATCGCACGAGGCGGTTTAGTCGATGTCATCAACAAGAAGCTATGGCAGGAGATTATCAAGGGTCTGCATCTGCCATCGAGCATAACAAGTGCAGCATTCACATTGCGTACACAGTAAGTTTTCGTATCGATCGAGATCGATCGAAAGTGTTTTCAACCTGTCACAAGGGTCCAATCATGAATACCATTTTCCAATGGTTTATATACATACACAACACCTGCACAAGAGAGAAAAGGAAAGGCAAACAAGCCGGAACAATCAAACAGCATTTAAAAAAAAAAAAAATCAAAAGATGCTTCGATCAGCGATTCCAACTTCAGTTTAGCAAAATGCCTGTTGCCTGTTCCCTCGCTGCTGTGATTTGTTTTGTTTGTTCATTGAGCTCGTCACGTTTCGTATTTACACGTTAATTCAACATAAAGTTGCGAGACGACAACGACGACGACGACGACGACAGGACAACGACAACAACAACAACAAGAAAAACGATGACGATGATGTGTTTTACTTGCACTCGATGCGTGTTTGCTGCGCTCATATAAAATGTTTAATAATTTTATGCATATTTTCAGATACATGAAGTATTTGTATCCCTACGAGTGCGAGAAGAAGAATTTGAGTACACCAGCTGAACTGCAGGCGGCAATTGATGGCAATCGTCGCGAAGGACGTCGTTCCAGCTATGGCCAATATGAGGCCATGCACAATCAGATGCCAATGGTGAGTAGTAGTAGTTGATAGACATAAAGATACCGTTTGTTCTCATCACAATCCACAACATCCACAAATATACGCATTTAACATTTAATTCCTTTGGCAGACGGCCATATCGCGCCCACCGTTGCCGGGTGGAATGCAACAGATGTCGCCACTGGCGCTTGTGACACACGCAGCAGCTGCCAACAATCAGCAGGCGCAGGCTGCGGCCGCAGCAGCAGCAGCACATCGACGATTGATGGGTGGACCGGCATTTGGTCAGATGCCCAATTTGGTTACACAAGAGATTGAGAATCGTATGATGGAGTACCTGCAGCTTATACAGGCAAAAAAGGAGCAGCAGCAGAATGCGTCAGTACTGGGCGCTACACATCCCCACCAACAGCAGCAGCAGCAGCAACAACAGCAGCAGCAACAACAACAATCGCTGCATCTTCATCAACAGCAACAACAACAACAACAGCAGCGTCAACGTTCCCAAAGTCCTGAGCTTAGTACTCGTGATGCACTGAGTGCGCAAGTGGCGCTTTGGCATATGTACCACAACAGTAGTCCAACCGGTTCGGCGCACACATCACCGCAGCAACGGTAAGTTAGACACGATTCAAAACGGTTAAGCGACCTAGCGTAGACAAGTTAGCCTGGACACATTTGATATGATCTATTATACTGTTATAAAACAAAGCATAGACAAACACCAGATACAAATTTTGCTCTTAGTCCAGACACGAAACAGGTTCTAAATCATGTCTTTGCTTTAGTGTAGACATGCACCATGAAACAAGAGCTTTTTTTACTCTTAGCCTAGACACTAGATTAATTAGTAAGTTTTTGCATTTGTGCATTTTTAGCGAGGCTTTAAACCTCTCCGATTCGCCACCAACTTTGAATTTGAATCACATCAAACGCGAACGTGAACGCGATCCAACGCCCGAGCCCACAGATCTTGAGGAATCAGCACATCAGCCGCCGCCGGCAAAGCGTGTGGGCAGCGGTCTAATGCCGCCCGGTTTTCCCGCTAACTTTTACTTAAATCCACACAATATGGCCGCTGTGGCAGCTGCTGCTGGTTTTCATCATCAGGCCACAGCCAACAATCATCATCATCAGCAGCAGCAACAGCAGCACGATGCAACATCAGAAGGTGAACCCGATGATGATTATGGCAATGGAGAGCACAATACCAGCGGCAATTCAACGTCCCTAAACGATGAAAGTGAACCACAGCAAATAAATGGACACCATCACCATCATCATCATCATGATGATCATGACCATGATCATGATCACCATAGTAATCATCAGAATCATTTGGATAAATCGGATGATTCGGCCATTGAAAACTCACCCAGCACATCGACAACAACAACAACGACAGCATCGCATCGCCACAGTTCGCCAGTGTCCACCAAAAAGAAGAGTAGCGTCAATAACAACAGCAACAACATCAACAACAACAACAACACCAAGACACAATCCTCAAGTCCAAAGGATGCAGGCAACAACACTGGAATTGGCAGCGGCGATGCTAAGCTAAATCCTCTCGAGACGCTTAGTCTGCTTTCGGGCATGCAATTTCAAGTGGCACGCAATGGTAAGCAATCAAGTCGATATGTTCAAATATATACATATATTTTTCTAAATTCGAATCCTTAACTCTCATGCACATCCACAGGCATCAGTGCAAACGGTGAACAGCAGTTGATTGTCAATCTCGAATTGAATGGCATTAAATATACGGGTGTGCTGGTGGCATCCACTGGAGCAACAGCAACAAAAGCAACAGCAGCAGCATCGGTCAGAACAGAGAATGAGTTGCAGCAGGAGCAGCCAGAGCTGCCAAGTGCAATTGAGGAGCCAACTGTTGGAAGCAATGAGGATGAGCTTAAGAATGAAAACAGCGAGCAATTAAGCCAAAATGAGGCTATTGATGATGAATCAATAACGACAACAACAACACAAGAACGACAACAACAACAGCAGCAACAACAACACACTGAAGACATTCTGAATGGAACAGCGAGTGTTGTTGGTGGAGGGATTGGTTTAGGTGGGGTAGGGGTTGGGTTAAGTGTGGTTGGTGCAAGTCTGCTCAAAGATGCTGTAGTCAGTTCGTAAAGAAGAAGACAGAGATAGAGAAATAAAGAGAGAGTTGAAAAGTATATACACAACAAAAGAAAAGGAATACCAAAGTCATATTTTTCAGAAAAATAACAAAAACATGAATCAAACATGCACTCTAGCGAGTATTTAACTGTAGCGAGTGTTGAACTTTAGCGAATGTTGAACTGTAGCGAGTGTTGAACTTTAGCGAGTGTTGAACTGTAGCGAGTGTTTAACTGTAGCGAGTGTTGAACTTTAGCGAGTGTTTAATCTCCATTGAGTTAAAAGAAAAAGGAAAACAGTGTGTGTGTTGAAAAAACTCGTTAGCCTGGCTAAGACAAAAGTGCAGAACAGCATTTTTTGGTCGTTGCAACCACAAAACACAAACAAACAAAGCATGCCCATAAATACATTAATATATTTATATAAAAATATATAAGCATACAAAGCATATACTATATACAATTATACATTATATAGATCGTTTAGTATGTTTAATAATTTCCACACACAGACACACACACACACACATTTTGCATAAAAGACAAGCTTGCGAGCATTGTATTTAACTTAAATAGTTATTAAGGCAGCTGCAACAATTAAATAAATATGCATATAATAACATTTTGATGAGTTGTTAGGGTACCTAAGGTCAAGCCTCCACTTTCCCCACAAATCCCCATGGAATATGAAATTTGATTGTTTGTTAAGTTCTCTAAAATATTATTTTTAGCTTGTGTACATATCAATTATTGCTATGTAGTAGTAAATATCTCTATGTAATCTATATAATCTATAAACTTTATGTAGTTCTAAGTAAACATTCACACATACACATCCACACACAATCACACACATACACTTGCATTTTGAACCATAAACCACATACATATATAGACATAAATACGATTATGAACCTTAAAGCATAAAGCATAAAGCATATGAATATACTTCATAAACAAATAATTATTACATATAAAATATAATAATGGCTTTCTCTTTAAGCACTCCCCCTTCTACTTCAAAGCCAAGTTAAATCTATATATAGTACATATACTCTATATGTAGCTACAAATATTGTAAGCGTAAGCGTTCAATTAATTGAATAATAAATCGATTTAATTTAAGCTCAATTTCACATCAAATTGACAAGTGGGGGGGATAAATATTATTATTTATCTTAAGTGCACTATAAAAAATGTTTAATTGGATTAAGAGTTTGGGTTTTGTGCTCGCTAAGTTGGCTAAGTAAACAGCATAAGCCAAGGAAAGAAACTTGGCCAAAAAGATTCCCTGAAAATCAAACTTCAACTAGAAACTTTCTAGTAATATTTCATTTAGTACATGTAGTAAGTATTTTCCAATCTTCGTTATCCTTCATGTTTCCTAAACAATCGTGATGCAATTCTCACAGATAATCAATGTTACATCAAACTTTTTAATGAATCAATCAACCATTCAGAGGCTGAACAATGCTCTGAAGGTTCAAAGACTTTGTTATTTTTGTTAGGTTCAGGGCATAATAATGCAAATATTTTCTTCTACGTTGCACAAGAAGATTACCCGCATAATGCAGATTGTTTTGAATACCACCTTCTGCCTTCTGCCGTGTGCTTTTTAACTCGAAAAGCCATTAAGACGCAGAAGTGGCCCAAAAACCTGTGTCGACCACAAAATGCACAGCAAAACACAAAAGTAATGAAAAACAAATGTTGTTGTTGAAAACAAAGGATGCGTGAAATTTGTCGACTGACGTCAGGGTGGGTGAAGGGTGGTTGGGTGGCACCATCACCCTACCATCTGTGAATCAAGTGCTAACTACATTAAGGCAAAACTTCAGAGGGTTTGTTGTTGAATAGCCATGAACACCTCTTGTTACTCTCTCTCCCTAACCGCTAGAAGAAGAAAAAAAAGGAACTCCTGCTAAGTGGAAAATGGTAAGTGGTAAGTGCGTTCAGGACCATGGCCATAAACAGCTCAAGTTATGCGCTCAGTTGCGAAACATTTTGCATTTCGCTTTTGTTTTTTCATATTTCAGCTTGGGCTTGAAGACAGCAAGCAGACTGATTTATTCAGGGAGTGAACGGTTTGGGGTAGAACCGTTGAACTAGCGAACTATATTCTGAAAAAAAATATGCAAAACGATTAGCGAGTTTTCTAAACAAAAGATTTAAAAACTTTGCGTTTTCTGCTTGAAATTGAAAGCCATTTTTACTGCTGTATTTTTAGAGGTTTAACTTTAAGTTCTTACTAACAGACTTTAATTTATAATTATCTAATGTTCAGGTAAGACAGCTTAAGTTAAATATATTGTTTGTAAAAAGACAGAAATGGAAAGTTTTCCCCATCTTTTTAAAAATCTGCCTACGCCTCTGAGTTCAGTTTAAGGTTTCATTTGCAATTTCATAATTGCAGTTGCGCCTGTTGCTTAGCAACTTAGAGATAAATATAAGGCTAGATTTAACGCGCAATTTCACAGAGCGTTTGAAAGCGATTTACTGGCTTTTATATTACCTAATAAAACTAAAAAATATATAACTGTAACTACTCGTTTGTGCTCAATAATAATTCAAACAGAAAACACAACGAATGGAATACTAAATCAATCATGCTTAAAGCTTAAGAAAAATAAAGTAAGCCAAGAAGGCATATTCTGGAGAACTCTTACTATACAATTTTGGTTTAATTACACGATTCTCTAATTCCAACGCAATTCTATTATATTTTAAAATTTCAGTAAATATTTTTTAAAAATCAACTGGAAAACAAAATGAACTGCAAAAAGCAACCTTTATAATAACAATAAGAGAAGAACAAACAAATGAACACGAGCAAAACATAAACAATTGAAATTCAAAGGAAACGCACACACACATACACGCGCACACACACACACACAAATTAGCCAAACGGAAACACACAGGAAAATTCACGTTGATGACTTGGAAAAATATTGATGGTCAAATTAAGGGTCAATAATACAGCAATAAAGTAGCACAATTCACGAGCCGTCCAAAAGCCCCCAGATGACAGAAACATACACACACACACCCCCACCCTCCCCCCTATATACACACACACACACAGAAAATCACTCACAGTTACCTTTGGGAGGCAGCACCTTAGAAGTATTTATAAATTTTATATAACGTACAGCAAAACACTAAAGTACAATGGCTGTTGCTCTTTTTTTGCATCCAATACCAACTTAATATTAATAAGTCATGTCTGTGTTTGTGTGTGTGTGAGTGTGTTACCTATTATTACTAGAAGGCATGCTTAGAGCACAAACAGTGCACATACAGCGAAGTGTGTTTAAAAGTACAACAAATGTGCGGTTCATTTTAAGTACACGGCAAATGCGACAGCGGTTGATTATGTTGCCAGCTTTTGGGTGAAGGCAAAAGTATGTGCGTCAGTTAATATGTGTGTGTGTGTGTGTGTGTGTGTATTGAGTCCAATTCGTCGCAGCCTAGCTAAACTTCGTGTTTTTTGGGTGGGCCACACGCAACAGTTGTCAATGGCAACAGCATTAAAAAAAAGCTATGTTCCCCAACTGCAAAGTCCAAATGTTGAGCAACACTTGCTTGGCAACATTTGTGTTGTGTGTGAAAAGATAATAACTAAAACTTAAAGAAACAATAAGTACTAAAAGTATAAAAAAATATTTATAAAAAACTAATTTTCAACACATATCCATTTTTAAAAAGTAAGCAACAATTGTTTAATACACCTGTTAATTGTTAAATGACCGGTCTAAAACTGAGAGGAGCAACTTGTTGCTGCTCGCCTTTCATAAGCAACATTGCGCTGGCAACAGTTTATGTTTGCGCTTGCGCTGCTTAACAAACTGTAGCACACTTATGGCAGCTGCATGAAAGGCAGCTGGCGCGCAGCTACACAAAATACAAATATATACATGTGTACATAACTGTGTGTGTGTATGTGTGTGTTTGTTATAAACTCACTTTCAGCTTGCAATTTCATTCTGCGCTACCTGGCGACGCTTCAACTATAAAACCACCCTTAGCTGGAAGCTTTGTTATAAGCTTTTTGTGTCTCAACATTTGTGGGGAAGCTCGCAGGCATGCAACAAGCCAAACGAAACGAAACGAACTAAATATTGTGTTTGTGCGTTGTCTGTATGTGTTAAACTTTATCTGTGCTTGTGATTGTCGTTGTCGTCGTTTACCGTATTCGTGTCGGTGTTTTATATTTACAATACCAACAATTTACCCTGCTACAGCTTCATCGCTGTTCAACATAAAAGCGCGCTCGGTTCGGCTGACTGACTGGCTGCTTGCTGCTGCCATCGTCGATACTTCACTTATGTAGGATTTTTGCACACTTGAGAGTTTTAGTTCAGTTTTGGCAGAATTGAAAGATACACGAAGCCACAAAGTGCGCGCATCAAACCAAAAAACAAGGCGATGCGATGCGTCCGCTTTTTTATGTGCGTGTAGATATATAGATACAGAAACGTAGCAAAAAGCATAGTAGAACGAAAAAACAAAAAACAAAAAGTAGTATATTATTTTATATATATATATGTAATTCTATTGCCAGATACTAAATTTATATCCAACGGTTTTAGCTAAACAGCTCGCAACTAATCGGACAAATAGTAAATTTTGGTGATTTTCACTGATTTCCTTAAGCATTTTAATGAATTGATTTTGATACTTTGTGATTTTTGTGCATATTAAGTAAATAACTGTGTATGTGTGTTGTCAGTGCATCATATAATTAGCAACAAATTTTCAAACTACATACAAACAAAATAGTTTTTGTGGAAACTCAACAGATACAACAGAAACAGCAGCAGCAACAGCAACCGCAGCAGGTAATAATAATACATATTTTAATGCATGGCGTGCCATAAAATTCAAAAAATACAATCAGTAATGAATGTGCATGCATGCAGGCTGAAATTGGGGTTTTTTTTTTTTTTTTTTTTTTGAATAGAGATTTGTTTGCATGCAGCCCAAAACAGACAAACTAATTGATACTTAATAAAGCTGACTAGCTGCTAATAAAGCGAAAGCAAACGCAAACGCAATTACAGTTACAGAGTGTTTGCAAAAGAACAAAAGCTCGTTTAGCGAAGCACAAAAATAAAAACGGCAAATGCTGCTGCTAAGCGGCAGAAGCCGAAACCGAAATCAAATTAAAGCCAAAGCTTAAGCTTAAGCACACGCACACACTCACACACATTTCTTTCCCATCTCAATTTCATTTCCAGCGGCGTGCAATGCAAACGACGCGTCGTTTCTTGTGTATTTCGATCGTTTCTTAACAATCCGAACGCAAGTCACGTGCCACTCTTTTATCAAGTTGCTCTCACCCACTCTCACCATTTCTCTGTTAATGGTTCGTGTCTCTCACGCAAGCACGATCGTTGATATCTCTACCACAGCGTATATTCGTTTGTTAGTATGATTTGCTCACGCGCTCAGCCCCAACGGCAGCT
The DNA here is from genome assembly GCA_018904305.1 of Scaptomyza montana. Classification (NCBI taxonomy): domain Eukaryota; kingdom Metazoa; phylum Arthropoda; class Insecta; order Diptera; family Drosophilidae; genus Scaptomyza; species Scaptomyza montana. The sequence goes on along the minus strand of JAEIGR010000033.1, from coordinate 1,315,273 downwards.
CACCCTATCCAACTGTATCTGTGGCTCTCCCACTCTCTTATTTGGTTGCTCTCTCACCGGCACTCATGGTATCTTGCTTTGATTTTGCTATGCTCACTCTCTCTCTCTCTCTCTCTCTCTGTCTGTGCTTGTGTTGTTGCTGTTGCATTTGGCACTGGCAATTGGCGTTGCCAAGTTCAGATACAGATACTGATATATACTCATACTCGCACTCGCACTCACACTCGTTCTCGTACTCACGCTCGCGCACTCGTACTTCTCGCGCTGTGCGTTCGCCGCTGATTGTTAATAGTCTTTCTTTATTTTTTTTTTGTTATTTCACGTATTGTTTTGTATTTTCGTATCGTGTCGCGCCGCACCGCGCTTTGCAGCTCAGAGCGAAATCAGTTTGACGTTTGCTTTGACAGGCAATCGTTGTCGTCGTCGTCGTCGTCGCTGTCGACGTTGTCGGTCCCCGTATTGGTTGTGGATCGTGATCTCCAAGTCGCAGTCACAACTCGCCGGTAGCCGCTGTCGAAGCGCAAGAATATATCTCTCTCCCCTTTAACATACATACATATACATATATGTATAAATGTATATACATACAGAATGAAAGAAAACTAACGCAGTTTTGTAATGCAAATATTAATACGATTTACAAACAGTGTGTGCAGTATGTGTGTTTGTGTTTCTCAGTGTGCGTATGTACGCTTTTAAATTAGGCAACCATAATGTGAACCAATTGTATCTCACAACAGTTGGTGTGTGTGTTTGTGTTATCGCTTCTCGCATTTGTGACGTCACAGTGCATTTGTTGCTGTTGTTGTTGTTGTTGTTACTTCGGCTGATGCTGTTATTACTCTTAATGCATTTAATTTAGTTATGCAGCTTTGTGCATACACACACAAACACACACATTTATATACTCAGAGAGCCAATTTCAATATCTTGTGCGTCAACAACAACAGCAACAACAGCAGCTCTGCTTGTGCCGCTGCCTCCGTGCTGTGAACGTGACCTCCGTGTATTAAAATAAATTCTAACTTGTGAAGAAAAGAACAGCAAAAAATTGGTTGCTGTTGCTGTTGGTATTTTTATTGTTGTTATACCGCAAAGTGTTTGAGTATCTATGGCATATATCCATATTGAAAATCTGTATCTGTTAGATACATAATGTGCGCGAGTGTGTGAATGTGTGCATTGTTTATGTGTATTTGTTTAATTTATATCTACAGTCTGATTTAAATATTAAAAATATTTAAAAAAAACAAACAGCAAGCAGCTAAAGGAACAGTCAACAACAACAACTTTAACGACTATATTTTTGTTCGGATTATATTTTCGTTTTTATTTTTTATTTTTGGTACGTCAAGAGATAATGCATTGTACATATACTAAACACTTTACACAAACATCTTTATATACATATGATTTTTGAAAAATATATAAGTATTATACACAAAACTTGCCTTGAATTTGTTGCTGTCTCATTGTCGCATAACATTCGCAGAATGCCCTCCAAATATTCAACAAAAAGCAACAATAAAAAGAATTAAAAACGAATATGAAATAAACATTAAAATTAAAAGCATATTCGGTGTGGCGGTGTGGACAATTTTCATGCGACAAGTGTCGCCGCGCACGTTTTCAACATTCTTATATTTGTATCTGTATGTATTTTTATCTATTAGGCTACCACAACGGCTCAATCTTTGAGTCTCTCTTCTTATAGAGAAGACAGACGGCAAGCAGGCAGCAATAACAGGCTCTTAAAGTTGTCTTAATGTTAGCTATACAGCTATACCTATACCCTATAGCTAGTATATCCATAGACCTATATAGCCATAGCCATATACATATGTCATAAACATTGCAAAAAATATTGCCTCGTCGTACACTTAGTATAAACAAGCCACAATAAACTTGCAATTTGCGTTGCGTTGCGTTTCGTTTCGTTAAGTTTCGTTCCGTTTTATTTTGTTTCGTTTCACACACAAACACACACACACATAGATAGATAGAATTTTGGCTCTTAACTCGTGCTTGGAATGACCCATTTTGGCGATTATCTAATGGCTGATTTGCTTAGTACTACTTTATTGTATTTTGTTTTCTTCAATTTCGTTTCATTATCTATGCTACAATACGTTCATTGTCTTTGTAATCAGTTACCTTTGGGTTTTTTTTTTATTTTGTTTTTTCTTTTTTTTATTGGTTTTTTGATTAATTTACAATTGAGTTTCTCAAATTTATTTGCACTTTCTTTGGACTACTTGCAGCCATTTTCGAATCATTTACAATGTTTGCTTTTTTCTACGTTTGAAGCAACCCTTTCCCCATCCCCCTCCCCTCGCCCACTTCTCATCTTTATTACAGTGTGTGCATGCTAAGCAGGCCACCCATTGAGCACTCAGCTAGATAGCTAGACATACTACTCGTACTCGTACGAATAAGCCATAGGCATTATTATTATATGCATATATATGCAGGGCATTCATGATTTTTTTTGATTTAATGTAAGCTATTTACAAGCTGCTCTCCGTCTTGTTTTTTTTTTTTCTTGTTGCTGTTTGCCTTTATCTGCCAGTTAAGATCGGCATTTGAAATGCTAATAGCAAAAAAAAGTGTAACCCAAGCAACATTTGCGCACTCACTGCATTCATTCATATATAATTATATATATATATATAAATATAGATACATATATATATGTATACAAAAGACTTACATCCATTTTTAAATAGGGCAGTTTTGGCTCTTAAGCAATTAGTTTCTGCCATTTGTTTCGCTTCTGGCAACGGGACTGAAACACAACAAAGCTGACATTTTTGTGACGCACAACAAGCAACAAGAATGATATTCAAAATGCTCAGTGGCCAACGAAGGTCGAATACTTTAGCCATAAGACACACAACAAACTAATTTTTAACTAACTGATGCTTGCCATTTTCTGTTACGCTTAATTGAAGCAACTAAATATAAGTATGCTTTAATAAGTTATGCATAAAACTATAAACCAAAAAGTCCATTCAACATATTTATAGTTCGTTTTTTTATTAAGTCAATTCAGTCATTTGACATTAATTTTTTTATAGCACAAATTTAAATTTTATTGCTGTCTTCTGCCATATTGAATACAATTCAAGCAGCACAAGACATAAACAAACATTTTATTTATAATTGAAGACTTTTTAAAAATAAAATTTGTTTCCCTCTGAAAGCTGCCTGTTAAAAGTTGCCGGAAACTATAAAAAGAGATTTGATAAGCTAATTTCATGTCGTGTTTGTTGGTGGCGTATGCAACAATTAGGTGCAAGTGGACGGGTTGAACAGCCTAAAGGTGTTTGATTTATTACGAATAAAAATACCAAGATTTTTGGCAGCATAGAAAATATTTCTCGAAAGTAAATATTATATTTACTTACTTATATCTTGCTTAACCTGAAACTATAAAATCCGAAAGAGCATATAAATTGTACGATTATCAAAATTTGATGCATTGTGCGCACAGCGTTTTTCGATTGTTTCGATACGGTAAGCAAGTAAACAATGCAACAGAAACAGCTGCAAAACATCAGTTTTGCAAAAGAACAAGCAACAAAATTTCGTGCGTTTTGGTTACTTTGTCAGTCAGCCGAAGCTGCCGCCGCTCGACTGCCAAGCTGCCAACTTGCCCCGAATATGGATATGGATATGGCCCCCTGTCGCTCTACATGGCGTTGCCTGGCAGCAAGCTCTCCAAACATGATAAACTTATATATGTTTGTTTGTATGTCTGCGGATTTTAATTTATATTGTGCCACACACTAACATGATGATGATGCTATGAAAACAAATACCTAAACTATGCCACCTGCATACTAATAACGTGGCAAGTGGCATTCCAACCATATGCCAGCCACAGTCGTGACTATCCAAAGATCCATAATCCTGTTGCAGTAGGTAAACTAAATGAAAGAAAAATCCCATCCCTTTTTGCCCATTTTGACATCCTTTGGGCTCTAATCGAATTGGGTGCTGCTGATGTGATTAGTTTTAGTCTTTTTTTCACTTAGCTAGTGTCCTTGTTTGCCACTTGAAGGCTGCCATCCGATGTGTTTTTCTTTCTGATTTATACAATAAACAAATCAGCAACGAAAAATCAAAAAAATAAAAAATCATTAATTTTCTTTTTAATAGTTATGGCTTTGCTAAAAATATATTTTTGTTTAAATCAACAAACAGACAAGATATATACACAAAATCAAGTATATATAGTGTAGCTCGATCTCTTTTCAACATTGGGAAATTGACTATCCATTGTCTCGACGTGCCTCGAGACTCTTTGCTGTTGCTGTTGCTGTTGATGCTGCCTGTCTAGTTTGTGTCTTGTTGTGACGCCTTTGTTTTTGTTCAACAATAGAAGGCTGACAAAGACAAGTAGACAAGCAGACAGATAGACAGACAGACAGACAGACAGCCAGGCTGCCTGCCTAGTTGCTAGTGAAAGCGACGTCAACAAGTGGCTTTAAATGCTAAACATCCTTACAGATATGTATAACCCTTACATACATATGTATGTATGTCTATCCCTTTGGCAAGTCAATCAACGTCGTGCATTGCCTGTGCTTTCAATCAAGTGCAGGATATGGAGCTGAATAAAAGCTAGCTTATATAGTATTCTTTGTATACATGTCACACTCCGGGGCAAACACATTGTGCGAAATGTCGTCGCCTATATTTTGCTAATCTAAAGTGCTTTTTTCCTATGTGTGTGTGTGTCGCATATCAGTTGAATTGATTCTTTCGTTTTCGTTCAAGTTTTATCTAAATATTTAAAATTGATTTCACATTTTTGTTGATAATAAAACATAGCGCCAAGGCGACGCGACGTCACAAGCAAAACAAATGCTACAAGAGTTCTTAAAAAAAAATCCTTCAACTAGTTGGTTTCAGTTTGTTATGGATACGTGCCTGCAAAAAGTTAAGCTTTCAATGACCTTCGCCGCGCGAATCAGCCAAAAATACAAAAAAACATTTCGGTTTCGCTTAAGCTTTGACCATTTTATGAGATTGCATTAGCGACCATTGCATTGGTGCATTACTTATCCATGTTATTACTTTATTTGTGCAGGTTGATCACGTAATATTGAATGCGTGTCTGGGAAGCCCAATATTCGTACCTTGGCTTCAATAATCATTGCCAATATTGGGCATTTTATGAATTTATTACTGTTGACAAATTGGACAATATTATATATTTTTTTATTGCCTCACCCGCAAACAAACGGCGTTTTATGAAACTTTAGCTACTTACAATACAGACTTATCAATATCATCGATATTAAGTAGTTATTTTTCATTGATTGACTGATTAAGTTAACTGAAATTGCAACTTAAAACGGAATGGAATTCAGTTTAGAAAATGATATATAAGAAACAATTCTTATTAAAACTTTGTTTATCAAAAGATATTAAAGCCACATACTATTTGATTTCTAACCAACGGATGACTTATTTTCAAAGAATTTCAACACAGGAAAAACATTAAGTTGCATAAATTTCAAAACAGCTGGTTTAAATAAACTTTTCCATTTGATTTGTGCGATCCGGTTCCCTTTTCCCCGTTAAAAGTCTGGCGTTTGTATATCTCGAAAGTAAATTAAATAATAAACAGTTGTGCCTCATCAAAAGAAATAAATAAATAAATAATTAATTGGAGACAATGGAAAACCGATCGCTCAACACTTTCGACTTCTGTTCCAAATAAACAATTGTAATATTTTAGTTTATTTGACGTGCCTGAAAATAACATTTATCTAGTAACAATGAAGATATCTAAGGCGTATATACTTAACTAAATATATACATATATTGAAATATTCGATAAGATATGTTTAATGTGTATTTGCCATACACAGTCGAACTTCCATATAACGAACTTTTGCTACACTCAAAAGGTCATTCTTTGTTACAAATTTACTTTACTATAACAAAGTATTTTCATGTTCCCTTGAGATTCGTTATATGGAAGTACGACTGTATATTTAACTAGTAAGTAATTTTCCATAAGCAACCAGCCTTAATAAAGAATCCCATGACTTAGGTTGAAATTTTAATTAACTTTGAATCAAACACTATGCAAATAAATATTTGAACGATTTTTCATTATTATCTTAACACTTTTATGTATATAAATAGTCAATGAATTGTGCGTTAATGTGTTTCACTACTGAAATAATGATAAGATTGGTAAATGGTAGATTGTTAGGTTTTGTATGATTTTCAGGCCTGAGACAAACAAAATAATGCATTATCAAATAGTTTTAAGCTTTTCAATCCTTGAACTTTTACTAATATATCCTTCACTATCTGAGTCTGAGGAAGTTCTACTGTATCGTCTTCTGAGATTACCATTTCCTGATCTTCCAAAGGTTCGCAAAATTGAAGTTTCTTTTGACAACTCATACAGTACTTGCTGTATTATGGTTTTTAGTCGATGCTGCCGTTTGTGTGTTTTCTATGACGAGACTTTAAAACTTTGCCTCTTTATGCTGATTTATAGAAATAATAATGTTTTCTAAAGTAAGGAACGGTTCAAATCTGTTTAGTACCATTACTTCGTCAAAACCAAAACGATTTTTGAGGATTATAAAAATCGTCAGTTCTGGTTTGGTCGTTGAATAGCATTAGAGCTAGAAATCATATAGAAATTCGATACAAAAGAAAGCCTAGTTTAATACATCATGTTTATAACTATCTTAATGGCTTAATGGTCTAAACAAAATGTCATATTAACCAGAAAAGACCATCTAAATATCACTTAATGTGAGCCATATATTAAAAAACTAAACTATATGACTGTTTTTAAGCAAACATTAATTGATAAGTTGATTTTTATCGATTGCCCGATGATTTATGATTGATGATCACAATGTTCATCATATTAATTATTAGTTACGCGAGTTGTTAACCTAGCCAATGTTGTTTGTTATTATTTATTAAATTATTTTTACTGCTCATAGTTGCTGGTAGCAAACTGGTTTTTAGGGTCTAAACTCCAGCTGTGGCAGCAGCTGTTGGCAAGATTAGTTATTTAGCCGCTTCAATGCAGACGACAAGCTCAGCAATACTCGACTTAGCCAGTAGCAAATGGAGGTCAAACACACAACTTTATTTTTTTTCTTCTCTTTAAACAAAAGCAGCAAAAAATTCAAATGTATTTGCACATAAGCCAAAAAAATACTTGTCTTGACATAGATACATATATTTATTATATATACATATATATATTTTTTCTGCTTGTTATTTTCTTTCGTTTCTAGATGTAGAGTGGAATACTGGCCAATTGGTTAGTCAATAGAGCAATAGATTGACGCGCACACCCAAAAAATGTTTCAATTATGTTACCCACAACAACAACAAGCACACAACAACAACAACAACAAAAGCAACCAAATAGCAGGAGCAGTTACACTGAGACCACAAAAAGCCACAGCTTAAGCAGCAGTAGAAGCATCTCACAGTCGGCAAAGCCATTGAAACTCAAGAACCAAACCAAACAGCAACCAAAAATAAACCGATACCGACATCAAATTAGCATAGCCATAGCAGCAAGAGGTGCAACAAGAGAAGTAGCAGCAGCAGCAGCAGCAGCAACAGGACAACACCATGGGCTGCTCACCGAGTACACTGCCCAACTCGTCGTCAACCACAGATGCGCCGGTTGGTGGTGGTGGAGGAGGAGGAGGAGCTGGCGGTGTTAATGCCCCCTTGCCGCCACTGGATGGCAATGAAAAGGATGGCAGCCTGCTATTCTGCATCAAGTTGCGACGCAGTCGTATGCGTCGTTGCAGCTGTGGTGCTGTTGCACTCAATCAGAATCAGAATCAGAATGGCGAGGGCAGCACCTGCGGCGATAACATCATGTGCAACCAGGGTCTCCTTAATCCCATGCAAACCAAAAACGAGTCCGACTACGAGAAGGTGAGTTTGAAGTGTATTTCGAAACGGGGAAACTGCTATCCCCGACACACACATTTAACAAACGATATCGTTGACCAACTAAATTGTCTCCTTCTCTTTGTCATTCTCTTAAATCCCGCATGCAGCTCAGCACTGGGAAAAAGGATTCGATTGTAACGGTGGCAGCCTTGGGCAACTTTACCCACAGCGTTGTGCGGCGTGCAACGGGCAACGGCAGTAAGTATTCCACAAAAAATTCAAGAAAAAGAGACAGAACCTTTAAGTGTATGAATGTGAGATGTCCAGAATTGTTCTCGAGTGTTTGTAATTATCTTAAAATTTAGAATAACGTTGCCAGCCCGCATAACATTATTATTGAATTTGAGCCTACTAAAATATAGAGACCACAATTATTGCAAAACATCAAAAAAATAGCTCTTATCACAAGCTGAGTCACTTCGATAAGCGTTTATTAAGACTACGTATTAAATGGCATTTAATCATAAGTGGTCGGTTTACAGTTTGCTAAAGGGCATTAAAGCTGCGGCGTGCGCCAATCAAGTTTCCAATTTGTTTGCTTTCTATCATTAAAAGTTTCCGGAGTGCGGATGGGGAAGTTATATGATATGCGACAAGTCAGCTGGCGCTAGCGTAGGTCTCAGGTCTCCGGTCTCCGGTCTCTGGTACCCAAGTGCAGATGCTTTGTCTCGACTCCAATTAACAGCTCGGCAAAACAGATTGAGTTCGAGCTTCACATATCAATGGTACAGCTGCTAGAGAGAGAGCGAGAGAGAGTCGTGAGAGAGAACAGTGGCACCGTTAGCGGAGAGAAGATAAAAGATTATGAATGCGCTTTGCTTTTGGTAACTTAATCGCGCTCAACGACGACAACAAACCGAGGTACCAGCGATCGGAGATCGTTGAGCTGAGCGAGAGCGTTGTTTATCGGTTCGCTCTGTGTTTTCGCCGCCAGAGCCAACGGCGAAGTGTTGAACTTAAAGCTCGTCGTCGCAACAGCTGCTCACCATTTATGGAGACAGTTGCTTTAAATTTGTTCGTCGTGTCGGTCGTTAAACGCTTTAGTAACGGGACGTGTCCAAGCCCCAAAAATAAAAAAGTGTTGTGTCTTGCTGTTGTTCGCTTCGGTTGTTGTCTTATTGCACAAATAATAATAATAATTAAATATACGATAGTACACGGCACAATCGCCACATATACAATCGCTAGCTTTTGCCCAAGCCAAGTAGCTCGTTATGCAAATGCGAAAAAACACCGAAAGCTGAAGGCGTTCAAATTCAAATGTACATATGTATGTGTGTATGTATGTGTATACAACATTCAACATTCAGATTCAGATAAGGAACGCGATTGAGATCAAACTACAAATGCAAGGGGCTCAAATCGCGGGCGTGTTGCCTTCGCCATCGCCAACTGGCTGCCAGCAGCCATAGCTGCAATGTGTGTGTGTGTTTTTTTTTTATTGGCCTAATGTGACAGCACAAATTTGGCAAGAAAAAAAAAACGTGCAAGTGACTGCAACGCGTATTTGCCAGGGCCAACCAGTTGAGAACCAAAATCGAACGCAATTAAAGCTTATGACACCAACAACAACAACAACAACAATGCGACAAACAAAAACAACAAAAATTATCTGAAAGATTGCTGCAACTGTTCTGTGGAAAAAAACAGCTCAGCGCCGCATAGCAAACCAAAAAACATACAACAACAACAACAGCCAGCAGCAGCAACGAAAAAAAAATCTAATAAAAAATAACAACAACTTAGACACAGCATCGAAAAGTGTTAAAATTCAAAATAAACTTCACAACTAAGTGTGCCAATAACAACAACAACAACAACAGCAACAACTGTTTGGTAGCTAATAAAGCGTATAGAATACAACTTGACTAACAATCTCCAACTGTATGTACATATAGATATGTATGTGTGTGTGTGTGTGTGTGTGTTAGTATCTGTTGTAGTCGTGTATCTATCTATATATGTATATTCATATATGTATATAGATATATCAATCTAGCTGTGCTTGCGATTTTTTCATTCTTGAATTTGGCTACATTTGCTATTTGCACAAAGAATGAATGCATTTGCCAAATGTGTGCAAAACTAGCTCATTAACATGTTGTCTGTGGCTGTTGGCTGTCAAACAGAAATCGGCTAACGACCCAAAGTGTAAATAACAGCAAAAAGGTATTAGAACAAACACTCACACAAAAGGAACACACACACACAAATACGCGAAATAATTATTATATTTTAGTCAGTTTTATGATAAAAGATTCACATGACAATCTGGTTTGTTTTACACGCGACGCGATCTCTTTGAGATTTCACATTCACAATCAAACAAATGGTTATTAACGCACAGCGTTGCCAGATGCGTTAGAGCAAACGATCAGAGCGTTCGGCTCTAAACAATTATAACAAAAACAGCAACAGCAACCCACGCAATGGCGCCAAAACATCAATCAAAGCAAAATACACAAAGCAGCAGGCGCAAAAGCAAACTAACAAGCGAAATGAAAACAAAACAAACTCAAATGCATGCTTAATACGAAGAGCAAGAGAGCAACGCGACGCTATCATCGATACATTCATTATGTGCGCCTAATCCCCGACTGCCAGCAGCTACCCGAGCGGCAGGTGTCCCGTGGGTAGTAGTGTCAAGTGTTTATTGCAATTGATGAATGTTTTTTGGTTTTGTTTTGTTTTTTTTTTTTGTTTTTACATTAATTACGCTTGGAAATCAATTGAATTGAATTGAATTGATTACGCCCTTAAAGTAGTTGGCGTAATTCGGTTCTTATGCCTTACAAGTTTGTCGCATTAAAATTCAATTTTGTTATTGTTGTCGTTCATAAGTCGGAGTAGTTGTTGGAAAGCCAGTGGCACTGCTTCCGAAAGCCACGTGAAGCTTTTCACAAATACTGCCAGAGTCGCACAGAGATTAGATTATAGCGCAGACAGGCCTGTCTAAAAACAGAGAGCACGACAAAGCGGGAGCGCGAGTAGAGAGAGAGAGAGAGACTATACACAACTGTTTGTCACAAACTGGACGATGGTAAAGTGTCAATACGGTGATGATCGCCGTTAGATAATCAAAGCTTCTGTGGGGAGGCAAATGTTTGGCATTGCGGGCGACCCAAAATTTGAGCAACGTGCCCAGATGCATGCCAACTAATTCATCATTCTTTCTCTCTCTTTTACTCTCTGTCCTCTCCCTTTTATAGTAATAGAACGTATGTACATAGATGTAGATTGTGCACGCGTTTTGTTTTCAACTTGATTATTTATATGTATGTATCAATGTGTATGTGTGTGTGTGTGTGTTCGTTCTGAAAACGCATTTTACGCCTGTGTATCTCTGCATGTGTGTACGGGGGCCTAAACATCTGAATACTATGAGCAAACTTGCCTGATATTATCTTATCAAAAATTAATTGGTTGTCATGACAACGACCAAGGCGCAAAAGATACTTTTTGCCAATGACCGGCTATTCTCATCTTAGAAATGCTCTACAACACGCTTAATACAAAGAAAACCTACTTAACAATGACCCATTGAACCTAAAGGAATGGAATTATTTACTTGAAGATCTTTTCTTTTTTAAGAATTAATTATTCTATGGCATTATATGACAATTTAAATAATGTCGTGACTCGATTATCTTTTCTTACCATGTATTTTACTTGAATATATGACATTTTTTGTTGTCTGACATTATTTCGTGTACTGTATTTATTTTAAATATTTTGCACAACAAATATTTGTAAATTTCACAGCGGATATTAAAGCCTTTCAAAAAATCACGTCTCAATAAATTGCAGGTGGAAAAATTTCATCGACTCGACTAAAAAAGAATTCGATTTCTTACGCAAATATTAAACAATATTAATAATATGCATATATGTACATACATATATGTAAATTAATCAGACATATAAAAGTGAATAAACAAAATACTTTTAGACACATTTGTGTAAATGTTCAATAATTGCATTAATTTTTATTCGAATTAAAGCTTTTAAATACTACCTCAAGTCTTTTGGCATTAAGGCACTTACAAAAGATAATTTTGAATAGCAACTTATAAGAATTATAACTGTTATACATACTCAATATTGATATTGATACATATACATACATACATACATATATATCTGTATATATACCGATTATATTACAACTATTGTGCTACGAATTCGTAGAAATGAACTTTCCTGGCAAAAAAGGAATTCCACAATAATCTGCTGTGCACAAAATTCCATGAAAATCCTTGTGCACAAATAAAACCAGTCTAATTTGAATCCTTTACAGTTTCCTGTGAATTCAAACCAAATCCTTATCAAATGAATGCATGATTAAATTCAGTTAGTAATAAATCCCTTATTAAGTTTGTTTTGAAATTTGTAAATAATATATCTTAACTAAATTGTTAACAAATATTTGCTTAACTTTGCTTTCAACTTTTAGAGAGAAATCAAACTCAAATAAATAAAATATATATAGCGTTTATGAGCTGAATTCTTTGTTGCAACTATTAAATCAAGATTGTTTAGTAAAGTGTCGAGCAATAAATTGCTCAAATTGTTTAAGGTTTAACTAGTATTTTATGCAAATTTGTAAACTTACTTTAATATAAACTTTTAATTGGAAAAAACAAACAGCCGGAATGCCAGTTCTAATTAAATATATATGTAGGTATACACAGATTTCGACTTAAGCTGCCATCAAAGCCACAACAACCAAACCAAAAAGAAAAGCATTTTCCCATTAGATTTGTCGGTCATTCTAGGCCAAGCAGACCGAATGTTTTGTGTGTAGGGGCGCAATGCGGTCGCTTTTGGTTTCAGAATCCGTGCGAGAATTATCATCTGGCAAACAGTTTTTCATAACGGCTTAGTGCGGACGTCGTTTTGCAGTGTGTTGTTGGCCTGGTCTAGTCAGAAAAATATTAATTTGAGTTTCATTAAAGTTTCGCTTCGTTTCGTTTCCGTTTCGTTCAGTTCTGTTTTTGTTTTTCTGTTTGCTTTGCATATAACGGTATCCGTGGCCATAATTGTGAACTCTAGTTAGTGTGTGTGTGTGTGTGTTTGTCCTGTTTGTCGAGCAGTTAAATTTGAATATTGCCTGCAGCATTTGTCGTCGTCGTCTTCATCGCCATGTTGCTGCAGACTCGTAAATAAGCCAAGTGCTAATCGATCAAAATCAAGCACACCTTTAATTCAACAGGCAACTTGTGTGCATATACATATATATATATATATATACACTTTATATACACACTAATGAGCCGCCAGTAACTGTTGCCAGTCTGTGTAACATGAGCCTTAATGTGAGCAAATGTTGTAAGTATTTTTCATTCTCTGTGGCGCCACTTTAAAAACCTTTTCCCCTTTCGTGTTTGTGTTTGTGATCCAAATAGTTAACAGTAAATGTTTGAGATTCAAACTTTAAAATTAAACACGGCCCTGGAGTAGGTGAAAGCATCGTTGTTCAAAGCCTAAGCCCAAAAGCAAAGCCAAAACACAAAACCCTGTTGCTTATTGCTGACGACGTCAGCGGGCGGGCGGCTGCCGCTGCTGCTGCGGCGGCGGCTTTTATCTAAACAATTTATCGATTTTCGTTTAGATTACAACGCGTACCGCTAGTCAGCTAGAGAGAGAGGGGGGGGGGCTTTAGAGAGGGCGTTGGAGAGGGTGGGTAGATGAAGTCAGAGGCGGATGGGCTAACAACGATAAGATACACACAGGCCAGTGTGCCGCATACGCAAATATTTCCTACCCCCTAACCACCCTCGCCCCTACCATACATAAGTGCGCCTACATACAAACATACACATAGATATTTATATACATAAAATAAGATATGAGTACGCGCAGAGTAGACCAAAAGTAGAGTAGAGTCGAGTTGCGTTGCGTTCAGCAAGTGTTCCGCCAGTTTATGTTTGAGGTCAATTTTCGTTGCTCATAAATACATAGCATGCAGATACTCCCAATAGTTAACATCTCTATATTGTTATGCATGTGGAGCAGGCAATCATTGCGCACTAATTGTCTGAAATCAATGTCAGCACCACATCCAGAAGCAGATACAAACATAGTCATTCCGTGGGCACCACAAGCCCCAAAATAAAATGACAAAAAATTAACATAGTGCCACGAAAAATAATATAAATTTGTTGAATATTTGAAGTTAATTTGCAAAGTCATCGAATAAAACAACAACACGAAAAATAAAACAAAAAAATATACTCGTCAAAACCGCACAGGCAAAAACATAGAGCAAAAAATAAAAGGCCGAATGAACAATGATTATATCTAGTAGCCAGCCAGCAAACCTGTCCGGGACATCGTCGTCGGTTCACATGAGCGACGAAGAAGAAGAAGAAAGCGTTGAAAGCGATTGTAATTGTGTGGGTGCGGGTAAGCGTAAGGGGACGTCCACACTTATGATGGGCAGGGCGGCCACACAAATACCAACAACAGCAACGGCAACAACAACAACAGCTCAAACAACCATCCAGCCAGCTAAAACAACAACAACAACAACAGCAACCATAAGAAGCAGAGCTTCATTAACGCGTCCGGCCTCCGAGTCCGAGCTGCTTGTGGGTAAGCGGATTGTACACTTGGTATGCGGTTGTGTATGCTAGTGTGTGTGTGTGTGTGTTTGTGGTTTAGACGTAAGTGTGTGTGTGCTCTGATATAAAGTGTTTATGAACAATGCCAACATTTATAATTAAATAAAACGTGTGACTAGAGACGAGATGACTGCTATTAGTATGTATTTAGTATAAAGGGCCCGGTGTGCGTGTGCGAGCAGCAACCTAAAAGTAGGCAACAGTTTTGCCGCTGCACACACAAAAATGTAGCATGCTTTTCATCGCACATTTTTTTTTTCCTTAATAACTTAAATTATGTTGACATTTGTACAATTAAAGTTTGGTGTTTGTAGTGTAAATATTTAAGATATGACTCTGTTGGGCAGTTCGATGGGTTGCAACTATCTAAGACGTCTTCTACTGCCGATTGGCAGCTGATTATGTCGCTCACTTTATCAGCATTTATGTCTTTGTAATTTTTAATTGCTTGCTTTCTCTTGCAGGCACTGGCACATCGGGCACCAGCTCATCCGGTGGTGGTCGTCCTGGTCACCGCAAATCCTCACTGGCGCTGGCACTAACGCCCGAGGATGACTCAATGGACGTGTATCAGGTAAGCGCAAGAATACATTGCATGATGCTGATTATGCTGTATGTAAAACGCATTCGGTTTTTTGGCTGACCCTGGGCTTTCGGTATTTGGCTGGTCTTCGTCGTCGTCGTCGTTGTTGTCGTTGACAACGCACAAGTGTGTTACGTCTTTGATAAGATATCTTATCAACACTTAGGGTATATATGATGGCAGAGAGCTCTCTCACCAAAGTATATTATTATTTTCTATTTCTATATTGTTTTTTTTTTCGCCTTACATTTTGCTCAGCTGTGTCAGCTTTAAATAGCCGCTCATTTACAATGACTGAGAATATTAATGGACATACGGGTGTGTGTGTGTGTGTCGTATTGTAAAAAGAGCGTAGCTTGCATGTATGTGTGTGCGGCTATTTGCTATTGAGTCGTACATAAACAATGCGCCGCGAGCCAGAGAAATCAAATCAATTAACATTGAAGGTGGGAAATCAAAAAGTAAAGAAATAGATTAACCCAGCTATACCTACTCGACTCGGCCGCATATATATGTACATACGTACATAGTAGCTGCTGTCGCCGCACTGTCGAGCCAATTGAGTCAGGCAGTCAGTCCGAGTCGCAGTCACTGTCGCAGTCGCAGTAGCGTTTCGAACCGCTTCAAAAACCAATACAAAACAAAAACAATCTGTGTGAAATATTCAATTTCTAGATACATATACATAGTTTATATATATGTAACTCACGACATCAGAGTTCCATATTTTTATTTATGTGTTTTCCATCAAGACTCGTTTAACTGGATTTAAGTAACACACAATTTGTAACAGTGTCGACATTTAAAATGTTTCATAGTTTTGCTTCTTATGCAAACGCTTCGAATTTGTTGTTGCTGCTGGCGTAGAAGGACATTTGGAGCAGAAAAAAACAAAAACAAAATTCCCTCAAGTTTATTTTTTTGTTGTGAAACACAATTGATATTGTTAAGTAGCTTAACAGCGCGCCAGTGAGTGTTATTGTATAATTAGCAGAATGCGCAATTGTTTGCCAAAAATTTTTCGCACTAAATCGTCGTCGGCGAGAGCTGCTGCTGCTGCCGCCGCCAATTCAAACGAATCCGATGCAGACTCTGAGGCAGAGCGCTATGTCATTGCAAAACCAACAACAACAGCAAAGGCAACGACTGATCAACGACATGATAATGCCAATAAAAAGCTGCAACAGCAGCAAAAGAAAAAACAAAAGCAACCAGCCAAAGCGTCGGCTACAACAAAACCGTGCGCTGATGACGTCGATAAGAGCCGGCAGCTGATAAGCGCTGTCAGCATTGCTAATTCTAATTGCTTGGATTTAGAGCAAAGCAACAGCAGCACCAGCACCGACACCAGCACCGACACCAAAACCAACAACAGCAGCAGCAACATTCAAACAGCGACAAATGGCAGCATCCGCAAAAAGTGCGACATAAATTCGGAGGCCTCGGAAATGAAGCTTCTAGCTGGCGGCAGCGGTAAACATTTATTGCCATTAGCTGTGCCCATGTCCGTGCCAGCGCTGATGGGCAACACATCCAGTAAATCGCCCGAGCAAATGGAACTGGAGTACGAGGCAAATGAGGCAGCCGAGGGCAGGGATATAATGACACCATTGCTCCGCAACACAAGGTCCCTGAGCATGGCTCTTAATGGTTGTGGAGGTGTTGCTGCTGGAACAGGTGGCACAGGTGTTGGTGTTGGTGTTGGTGGAATTGGACGCATTATGCAGCCGGAAATAGTCGAAGCCATACGCAATTTGGATACAAAAGCATTGCGTTTAAACAACCTAACACTGGAGGATCGAATTAAGTTAACGCAACAACAACAGCAACAACAACCGGATGAGGATAATGATTGTGTTGTGTTACGTCCGAAACAGTTTGCCTTCGATCGTCAGTGTCATAGTTTATATGAAAGACGCCTGTACAAAGGACCCAAATTACATCTTTGGATTGGCAATGGCAAGCGGCCATCGCCACAAAGTGAGGAAGATGAGTTCAAAATATTTCAGGTATTGCTGACAGGCATTTTCGATAGTAATTGCGACAGCTTGACAGTGCCCCATAAAGAAAGCCAAACAAAATTAGCTCAGCTATTTATTAACTGTTAACTGTTAACAAAAATAAAAAAGAAGATAACTTCAAATCGTCATAGCTAAAATTTTATATTTTTATCTTTCGAAAGCGAAATTGATTGATTGTTGCATTGCGGAAATTGCCATTTGATTCATAAGCGTATAAATAAACAAAACTTATACGTCAAAAAGCTAGCTTATTATAACTGTGAAAAGAAGAATCGTGTTATTTCGAGTTTATTTTGGTTATTTCCTTACACAATATCTAATTGATACAAATATCAACAGAGTAAACATTTCGTAACTCAAACAAAATAAAACAATTACAATATCAATTAGTCCAACATTAATCAAGCTCACAAGCAAATAATTAATTGAAAAAATGTTCAGTTGATTGAATTAACATATTCATTCGTTGCCTTTTATAAACATGTTAAACGATTGCTTTGCTTTGCAGTTCAAATTTGTTTGTCTTTGTTACACATACTTTTATTCGTCTTATAAACTATTATAAAATCTTTAACATATTTTAAATGTAGCAAATGTAGCCTTAAACAACTGTCAGGCATAAAAGTGACTCGAAGTTAATTGTTAATCAAGAGTTTTATGTGTTTTTCCTCTTGCTTTTTTCACTTTATTGCTTATGCACAGCTCAGCAAACGCATTAGGTTAGAGATAAGTATAAAACGACATTAAAGCTAGCCATAAATAATTTAAAGCTATGCTTTTGTCTTATGGCTATTGATTTTTAAGTCAACGATGATTAGCAGTTTGTGATTTCAAAAGACGTTTTATAAATAGCTAGAAAATTGGTTTTTCGTTTGATGTCAAACTCGGTTTTCATTACTCAATTGACACACGGCACGTATACGCCATGTGTGCGTCTGTGTGTGTGCGCGTTAAATCCCCAAATTTTCACATATCGAAATTATTCATATGAGCATAATAAATCTGCAGACCAAGTCGGCGCCCCAAAACAATTTCTGTTGACGCGCGCAAGCAAGCAATTTTATTTTAATTTATCATCATTTTAGCGACACACACACATACAATGACAAACCCCTCTGCTCTACTCGTAAACTGATACACACACACAGACACCAAGACAGAGAAAAGCTGAGCTAAGCCCTCTTATTTTGATGGCAAAGCCAGGCAGCGCTGTAGATTTTTATTAAATTTTACACGTTGCTTCTTTAGCAGCTTTCACCTTTCTTGCTCATCTGTTTTGACTTTCAGTACTTACATATATGTATTTATGTGTTTTTGTATGTTTGTTTGTGTATTTGCAGCGAAATCTCATGGACTTGAAATATCCAACCGTGCTACCACCGAATCCTCAACTTAGGGTAAGCTGACACATGCCACATACACACGATACATATACATATACTAGTACCATAACAGCCCGGCTCATCTTGCCACTGCTGTACAATTTGACTAATGCTCCACTCCCTACCTCCCTGCCACCCACATTTCTATGTCAATTTGACTGCAGGCGCTTTTAGTTTTTCACAAATCGGATAGCATCTGTGAAGTAATTACCTTGGCCTGCCAGCGCCATCAACTGGACGTTACGTTGGTCAAATCCAAGGAGGAAGCATTGGAAACTCTGCACAAGTCCTATGCCACAGCGCAATGCTATCATCTAATTATAATTGATGCACGCTCAACAAAATGTCTCGATGCCGAGCATATTGCAAGGTGAGTACACGCTCTAAGTGTGTGTGTGTGTGTGTGTGTGGCCCCAAGGCCATATCGAAACTTTCCACTTAACTTTGCTAACGAAAACTTCTTTCATTCTAGAACAATACGTCACACACATGGACATCATTTAACGACAATAATTACAGTTTGCAAGAAGAGGTAAATGAAGATTAAACTTGGTTTCGAACCTGCTGAAATGACTTGTTTAATGGCTTTTTTCGCAGTTTCTTTGAGAAGGACGATGCGCTAATTGCTCTATTGGACGCTGGCGTTAATAGAGTAAGTTTCTTTCAACTTAATGCCAACTAAGAAACTTAACATTTTATTTTTTAACTAACGAACTGCGCCAACTCTTTCAGTGCATAGCCGAGACAACCAACTTGGCAATGTGTAGCGTTGAACTGAAACAGATTCTGCACTCGATCATCCGACCGCATAATGTTATGTCCACTCAACAGGTAAACGCAATATGCAATCGAGTTGTTGCCAGTAATGCTTCTGGGGTGCAGGTGGCTAGCTCTGCCATCTGGACGCATTAATTCAATTAAAAGAGGGCTGTTCGCTGTGCACTTTAATCAAATTGTCAACGTAAACCACATGCCTGACTCCTCTTCTTCTTCTTCTTCTTCTGCTTTTTGCCCCACACTCGCAGGCACTGTACACAGCACTGCATCGACTGAAGGAGGTGGTGCTCATCACGGACGACTTGTTGCGCATACAATACGCAAATCGGGCCACCGAGAGGCTACTCAACATGCGGCTGGTAAGTGTGCAGACAGACAGAGCCACTAGGGTGGCAACACCAACAACTTGCAACATGCAAGTGCCGTTCAAAAATGTGATTTACACTTTAATGTCCATCCCAACAAACAGGATGAAATAATTAGCAAGCAATTAGAAGACATCTTCGTCTCGGACCTCTCGACCATCACTGGCCAGGGCCGCACCATCAAGGAGTTTGACGGCATCCTAACGGTACGGCGCAAGAATCAGGAAGGCATACCCATGCACGTACGTGTTGTGCCCGTCGCCTGCATTGGCAGGTAAGTGCTTCTAACACTTTCACCAAAAACAAAATATACTTTAAAATTTACAAAAACACTTAAGACATGAATATTTATTCAAGAATATTTCATGTGATGTTTACACAAGCAAATAATATATTTATATTTTGTATTAAAGGTAGAGATTTTTGAAACACAAAAACTTAAACGCAAATTGAGTTTACTATGCAACTGCAGCCGAATTCTAGCTAATTCCCTTTAATTCTCAAACATTTTGCAGTGCACCCACGCATCTGATTTTCAACTTTGATATACCTGGCGGCGGTATGGACTTTATTGCAACGCTGCCACAGCCAAAGGAGGCGCCACGCGGCTCACTGCATTCGGTGCGTCGTTGCAGCTTCGATGTGCGTTCAATTGCCTCCGATGGACTACGACGCACCAGTTTGGCCAAGTTGACATCGTTGCCACTGGAGGCGCCCATTACCAAAGTATGACTCCATTTTGTACGATAAAAAAAAAACCAAACGAAAAAGAAAAACTGTTGATTTTCCCCTCGCATCCCTGCCATCCAACAACATTTGCGAATGCTTTCTGTGCCCTTGTTGGCAGTATGTAAATGTCCGTGTCCGTGGTGTCTGGTATGTGTGTGTGTGTGTGGGTGGGTGGGTGTATGTTTGTGTGTGTGTGTGTGTCATTATAATGTCCTGCATTCATAAAAACATCTGCAACAAGCACGCACACACACACACATTGACACTGCCAGATAGCAAATTGAATGGCTTAGAGTTGTGTTCGAAACTATATTCAAATCAATCGTTTAGTTAGTTCAGTTGCTGATTACTTAGCTAATTAGCTGCTAATTGAGCTAACAAGCATTTCAAAGAGTAAAAGAATTTTAATTTCGGTAATTACAAGTTCACTGACGCAAAAGAAATCATTTGTTGAATGAAAAAATAACTACGTAATAAGACAAGATTAACAGCAAAATAACTTTTTGGTAAATTATTATATTTTAGAAAAGATGCATAAATCTCTCAATTAACTAGCATACCAAAATAAATATATATAGAAAAAGATTTTACATTAATTCTCACTCAAAATAGTCCGAACCCTAAACTCAACTTTAAGTCACAATTAGTTACAGATTCTTTTCTTTTTGAATGTAAATCTTAAGTGAGTTTAGTTTTTCAACACTCTAAAATAGCATTCAAATCAAGCTAAGTTTGATCTAGAACGGCACAACTCTAATTGAACCAAATGAAGAAATGGAAAGGCATCAAGAAATTACTCATACGTATTTAACCGCTCGCTTTTTGGTTTAATAGTATATACGATTTACAATTTAATAGAACGCTAACCCGAATACTTAACCAAAACAAATAATATTTGATTGAATAACATACAATAGCAAACATTGCCAAAAAAAAAAAAAAAAAAATTGTAATAATTGCACAACTAAAACTCTTGTTTTTTACATTTGTTCTCTTTTTTATATCTCTTATTTGTTATGTTCTCTTTTACTTTTATGTTTTTATGTATGTACTCGAACAACGAACAACGAACCAACTCATGCAAATAATAATTATATATAAAACACAACAACAAATTTGTAATAAACATTTAATGTAAATATGTTAATGGTTCCGTTCGTTCGTTCACTCGCTCGCTCGCTCGCTCGTTCGTTTTGCTCTCTGCGCGCCTACGCTTGCAACAAATCAAAACAAATCAAATCAAATCAAATCAAAAACCTATAAACAAAACAATCAACCAACAAAATCAACACACAAAATGCGCACTCGCACTTTAGATAATCAATTTACTATCACAAGTACAGGAGAATTGTTCAGCCGATGA
Organism: Scaptomyza montana; assembly: GCA_018904305.1. Lineage (NCBI taxonomy): Eukaryota > Metazoa > Arthropoda > Insecta > Diptera > Drosophilidae > Scaptomyza > Scaptomyza montana. Next base: position 1,293,465 of record JAEIGR010000033.1, on the reverse strand, counting down.
GGCACGTCTCATAGACAAAGTCTTGGACTTTTTGAAACGTGAGGGACTCTACAGTCCACAAATGAAAGAGATACGCACTGATGATCCCACAGCAACCGATCTCATTGGCGCCCTATTAACGGTAAACTAAACGCTAACTAACCTAACCAGCCTCACTAACAACTCGTTAACCGTTTCGTTTTATGTTCAGGGTCCCAGTGTCTACTCGTCGCGACGTAGCTCAAATGACTCCATTATCCGAACTGGACACTCTACACGTACATCTACCATTGTACCCGCCAAGATGAAGGTAATAACTAACTGAATGCATCACAATTTGATTCTTATAGTACTTCTTATAGGCCAATCCCATTATCATGGAACTACTTGAAGAATCTCTGAGCTGGGACTTTGATATTTTCAAATTGGAAGAGATCACCGATTATCATCCACTGCTGTACTTGGGCATGGAAATATTTCGTCGCTTCGATGTCTTTGCCACACTGAACATTGATGAGAATGTGTGCAAGGCATGGCTGGCTGTTATCGAGGCACATTATCACAAAAGCAACACATATCACAATAGTACACATGCAGCGGACGTAATGCAGGTGAGCATTGAGCTGCCCCATAAGTCTTATACATGCTACTACATCTATCGTCCTTTGGCTACAGGCAACAGGTGCTTTTATTACACAGCTTGCCAGCAAGGATATGATTATGGATCGTATGGATCAGGCAACGGCTTTGATTGCGGCAGCGGCTCACGATGTCGATCATCCTGGTCGCTCATCCGCATTTCTATGCAACTCAAATAATCCCTTGGCTGTTCTGTACAATGATCTAACGGTGCTGGAGTCCCATCATGCAGCAATCACTTTCAAGCTGACCTTGGGTAACATTCCGGCCTACCAAAATTTTATGTGCTGCATACTCATAGTTGGAATGCCTTTTAGGTGACGACAAGATCAACATTTTCAAAAACATGGACAAGGAGACGTACAAATCGGCGCGTAGCACAATTATCGATATGATATTGGCAACGGAAATGACGCGTCACTTTGAGCATTTAGCCAAGTTTGTGAGCGTCTTTGGCAGCGAGATGGAGCCGCGTGAGGTAAGTTATAACTTCCATGTAAGCTATTACGTAAGTAGTTACATTTTAAACCCTTTGTATTTAAAATTTGTGCAGCTCGTTCAATCGGAGGAGGAAACCTCAATTCTCATGCGTCGCATGCTGATCAAGGTGGCGGATGTGAGCAATCCAGCGCGTCCAATGCAATACTGCATTGAGTGGGCGCGGCGCATTGCCGAGGAGTACTTTATGCAGACGGACGAGGAGAAGCAGAGGCATTTGCCCATCGTGATGCCAATGTTCGATCGTGCCACATGCAGCATACCAAAGAGCCAGATTGGTTTCATCGAATATATAATACAGGACATGATGGAGGCGTGGGACAGTAAGCGCGAGCGCAAGCTAAAAGTCATTAGAAGATATATTAAACTTGTTTTGATTACTTTCAGGTTTCGTTGACATGCCGCAGCTTATAACATGCATGAAGATCAACTACGCACAGTGGAAGAAATATGATGAGCAGGGAGTTAATACGCTAGCCGATATTATGGCCAAGCAGCCACCCGTTGGCATCAATAAGCCGTCCAATTCCAAATAGCATACGGCCTTCCGGAGGATATTTTCGGGTCTGCTGAAGCCGTTGCCGGCCCAGGCGCCTGCCACATCCACAATTGGCGAGAATGAAATGGAGGATATGCTCTAGTGCAGGCACACTCGGTCCCAGAGACGTGGCTTGCGTCCCAGTCTCTCGGCATAGGTATTTTCTCCATATCCTTGTCGCTGCTGTTGTTGTAGCTATTGTCGTTGACTAAATAATGCTTCCAAACAAACAAAAAAACAAAGCACACAAAAAATCAAACGCACAAAGAAACAACAACAAAAAACCAACTATAAAACATACAATATAAATGTCGCAAATGTTTGAAGAGCAAAAGAAACAAAACAAAACATAAAATAAACAAAAAATTATTGGGCTGGACTCAAAATTTAATATTTAAGTAAAACCACAAGCAAAGAATGCAAAATATTTCTATGCATATGTTTATCTGTGTGTGTGTGTGTGTGTGTGAGCTTGTCAGTGTGTGTGAGAGTCTGAATGTATCTGCGTGTCATAAGTTATATATGTATGTTCATATATATAAAGCAATAAATAAGAATCATACATAAAAACAACAAAAATATTGTCACATATTGTCGCAACAAACAATATGGCGTGCGCTCTATAGAGTACCTAAAACGGTATAAACAATAAAATGGCGTCGCTGCCATTGCACTCATACTACACACTCGTAACGGCACCAACCCCCTTTCGCACTTAAAGACAATCTCTAAAAAAAAGAATACTTTATTTTCATTTTAAACAACTTTTGAATTATTTATTTTAAAGCCATTGAATTACTTAACGAAAAATTGTGCTTTCAAAATTTATGGTTTATTTTGTTGACAGGCAAAGGGGTTGGAATATCCGACAAAATGAATAGGTGAAACACTTCTCTAATGAATTTTAACATAAATCAATCAGTCAGTCAAGACAAACTGTTTATTTTATGTACGATTAAATAGATAAATTGCAAATACATATAGCTAGATGACAAGTATGTGTGTGAGTGTGTGTGTATTAGTTTGGTTATCAAATGGATTACCTCGGGACATCCTATTGTTTGGGGGAACGCAAATACAAACTTTTGCTTAAACTAAAAATAAATACAAAAATATATACATATTTATAAACTTATATGTCTAAATAAATGTACAACTACAAGTTTATTATAGCAACAACAATTCGAATCCAACATATATAACATGAGAAATTCTATCGGGGGACCCTTTCTACTACTACTTCGACTACTACAAAACTACCTTCTACTACCATATATCTAAATAATCTAACTAACTAACTGATTACAATTGATGTATGACGAGTCAAACAAAAAAAAGCAAAACAAAAATGTTAAATTAAGTGAATCCTTTTTGAAATCTTTTTATCTAATTGACTGAACAAATTAAAAATTATACATATACATATATATATATAACAAGTAAATTAATACGAATCGATAATACGTTCTTGTTAATGCAAAAATAATAAAGATATATATGTTTACATACCTATAAAAGAAATGGTAAAGCGAAATAATAAGTAAATATATAAAACACAAAAAATATACATATACACAATTTATACAACTTTTACGAAGAATAAAAGCATATTCAAAGGATATATTTATACATTATATATATTATTGTATATTTATGTGTATGTGTATGTGCATGTGCATGTATGTTTGAATGCGTGTGTGTCAACATTGTCGTTCAGTCACACTGTTATTTGTATCTGTTATTGACACATTTATATCCCATGCTTAAAATTTTTGATACAGTTTATACACAAACATAGGAACCCAAAAGATAACGATTTCCAGTTTGTGACAAAATCAAATAAAAAAAATGTACTCCAAGATTCTGGCTCTAGTTTCTATAGCTAATGAGTGCATATCCCACCTTTCAGGCCAAAATTGCTATATAAATACTTATATGTATATATTGATATATGTATTCCCACACACGCATTACTTTGTAACTTGTAACTGGACACAAAAAAAACTACATAAGCGAGTAAATAAATACATACTTATATACATATTTATTGTTGTTAATGTGAATGTGTGTTTTAAGTAAGTGTTTTGCATATTTATGTATGTTAATAACATGCCTATCTTGAATAAGTATTTACAAAAAAACAAAAACAAACCAGAAGGAAATCTAAAGCGAAAAAGAAACAATTATTTTTAAACACGAGCTCTTTAAACAAATACATGGAAATTTCTCTTACTAAACACAACAAATTCTTAGATATTGTTTTCAAACATTAATCTTTATACAATTAAAACTATTGACGTATATTTGTTACCACGTCTGTTTTGCTCCTTGCAGGTTAAGGATTATAAATGTTAAGATTTAGTCAAATTTATTGTAAAAACAACAACAAAAACGCGAATAAAATACGCAAATAAAACAAAAATACAAATGAAAAGTTTCGCATTCATTCATAACAAGCAAAAAATGCCAAACAGAAGTGAGAAAGTGTTATTTACATTTTGCTTTATAGGTCAAGGTGAGAAGTTACAATACGTTTTTGATAATACAGCTGATATATGTTTTTCTGTTTTCAGACAATGAGTCGCTTGTAGTTCTTTCTTTAATTCTTTCTTTAATTGCGTCAATCTTTGCTTTTCAGTATCGCATGCAAACAACCTGTTTTAAAACAGCTTGGCTTAAAATCTTTATAGGCTAAATGACTGCCCAAAAAGAGGTACATACATTCATACACACGCATAATAAGTGAGATGGACAACAAAACACAGGGTAAACAAAAAGTCGTTAGCACCAAAACTTTCTTTTGCAGCTGGCGACAGGGCTCCGCGGTGAGACGGTGAGACGGTGAGACTCCAGAGCTCCAATAACGAAAGCTGTCCGTCCGTAAAGAAAGTCTTACAGCACACACGAACGTTTTTACCTCATTTCAAAAATCGAAACCGAAGTTAACAACAACAAAACTACAAAAAACGAGTCTGTTTACAAGTTTGTTATCGTTATTGTATTCATTATATAATACAAACACATACGGATATGTACAAGCATATGGGTTTATCAGAGATGCGCTTCTGAACAAGGGAAACCTAATGTAAATACATATGAATTAATATTTATGTTGGCCTCGGAAGGGTTTCTAATTGATATCGAGTGTATATGTTAATTGAAAAATTATCGACAGCTTAATAATTTCAATATTTACCTAAAATATCAAGAGAATCAAATTATATCTTAATATACCTTAGACTTAGGCTTACATTTTTGACTAGTGATAGAATCTGAAAAAACAAAGTATATTCTTCTTCCTTATCCCCAAAAATATTTGATCCATAAATACATTATCTAACTTTTGAGTATTATTTACTCTAATTTTTACTCAAACTTTCATTATTTGCCTTTAAAAGTATATAAAAAAAATCATATGTAACAAGTATTCATCACGAACGCAACAATTTACGATCGCATCTCTGGCAATAAGCGCTTAACAAGAAATTCTGCCTTCGATTTCTCGTTGAGTGAAGCGTTGGCTTTACTGCGGCTTGAACTGCAGAGTCGTTTGGTTGAGCGCAATCAGTTTTGAATTTTGTAAGAAAAAAACTATCGAGCTTGTCGGTCATTTTATCCAGTTCGTTCATAACTATGCCCGAGTCGAGTTTCTTTGCGCGAAGTGTGCCTTTCGAGCAAATCGACAAGTTGGCCATCAGCGGTGGCTATTCATCTATCTATGCAACCAAGAAGCCAAAAGTGCCAGTTGTAGGCAAATGGGAGCAGAGATTCTGTCGCTTGGCTGACACATTCCAACCTGTGCTAGATCGCGTCTTTGAGTTTGAGGTGCGTGAGGACGATGTTTGGATTGTAACGCTGCCCAAGTGTGGCACCACCTGGATGCAGGAGCTGACTTGGCTGGTGTTGAATCAATGTGACTTTCAGACGGCCAAAAGCGTTGATTTGACCATGCGTTCACCATTTTTGGAGTAAGTTTTAATCCGGAAACTTTTAACAAGCATCCTTCACGCATATGTAATAACTTTTCCCTTGTAAAATCTAGATTTAATGGTGTTGTTCCCAATGTGCCACATGACACTATTGAGGCAGCCAATGCTTTGAGCTCACCACGTTTAATCAAATCACATTTGCCAGCCTGGCTGCTGCCACATCAGTTATGGACCAAGAAGCCAAAGATCATTTATGTTTATCGCAATCCCAAGGATGCAGCCATCTCGTATTTCCATCATTGGCGCGGAATGGTGGGCTATAAGGGCACCAAAACGGACTTTATGCATTCCTTCATCGATGGCTATGTTAATTTTACGCCCTGCTGGCCCCATGTCCTTGACTTCTGGCAGTTGCGCCACGAGCCACACATCTATTTCACCAGCTACGAGCGTATGAAGACTCAGCTGGATCAAGTCATAAATGAAGTGGCACAGTTCCTTAAGTGTAATGTCAGTGTGGAGCAAGTGGAACAGATGAAAACACACTTGTCCTTTGAGAGCATGCGGGACAATCCCGCCTGTAATCATGCCAAGGAGTTTGAAAGCATGAAAGCCGCAGCTGGACGTGAGGTGCAAGAGTTTAGGTAAGCAATCGAGATTTGTTTAAGATATTTGGAGTTCAGTGAGTTATGGCTAAGAAAAAAAGTGTTAATCCACATAGGTTTGTGCGACGCGGCGTTGTGGGCAGCCACAAAGACGAGATGACGGCTGACGTGATACGTGAATTTGATCTATGGTCGGATATCAATCTAAGGGATTACAAATTGCATATGGATGACTTTGCAAACTACAGCAAATATAATGAACAAACAATTGTTGACAAATTGTTGTAAGCGGCGCGTCGATTAATCATCTTAATAGATTGTAAGCTTAAGTGATATTTACTTGCATACATAAGTATGTTTATACAACGGTTGTATGTGTTTTTCTTTTATTAATAAATGAATTCTTACTTTACGAGAATAAACTTGCACTTTGTATATTATTATTATTATGAATTTAATCTTTTGTGTAAAGCTTGAATAAAATTACTAAACAACTATTTACTATTGGACTATAACTTCTTGAAGCTCCCCTCGCTTTGAGCGCTTATCTCTTGCTTTCAAGTCATAAAGTGTAATGAAATTGTTGCATTTTCTACAATCCCAATAATATGGCCTATAAGTGTTTATCAATTTTATTCTATAGTATACAAAAAAAGAGATTTCTTTCTTTTTATTGTTTTGTTTTATATATACTTAATAGTTGTATGCATTTAGTATACAACATGTACTTGCTATACTATTATCGCGAGGCAAAACCACAATCAATCTGATAACATAACTTATTTTCGTAAAGTAGAAGTTTGTTAAACATAAAAATATAAATACAAAACATATGCATACGCTTTTATAATTATAATGGATATCACTAAACAAATTGTTTTAGCCTTGAGTATTTTACAAATTACAGATAACAAACTTAAAACAATCTAAATGCTCAACAACTTTTAGATATCTACTCATAAAGATTACTTTCAAGTTGTATATGGATTTGTCGTATCTACCTCAAAGAAACTAAGAATGGGTTTCTCTTTGTATACTCTCTTTGAAAACATGGAAAATATGTTTTTGTGTAATGTATTGGAATTGGCGTCAACGCTTATCAAATGATAACACTTTTTATCAAATCTCAACTCTCTACTTGCTTTGCCCTAGTTTCTGGAGACAACAGAGTATTGTGCAGTTGATAACGTGTGTTTAAAACATTATTGTTTTCATTTTGTCATGCCTGTTTACTGGCTTATCAACTTGAGATTCGCATGGTGCCGCTTAAGTAGACATCAGAAATGCAATACGAGCAGATCATTCCTAAAAGTTATCCGGTCAATCTGATTGACAAAGACTGGAAGGAGCGAAAACTTAACATGATGATGAAGGGTCCTGTCAAATCATTTCCAGCAATGGTACATGATATGAAAGTTCTAAAAGATGATGTTTGGATTGTAACTTATCCTAAATGTGGAACTACTTGGATGCAGGAACTTGTATGGTTGCTGATGAACGATTGCGACTTTGAAGCAGCACTTTCTAAGCACTTGGAACTACGATCACCCTTTTTGGAGTAAGTGGGATATTACGAGAAAATTAATTGTTTATTTAACACTCGTTCGTAGATTTGATTTTATGGTTCACCACGATGAGGGAAGAGCTTTGAAGCCTGTGGAAGAGCTGCCATTGCCACGCTTGATAAAATCGCATCTTTCCCTGGCTTTATTACCACGCCAACTATGGGAGGGTAAAGCTAAAGTGATTTATGTTTTTCGTAATCCCAAAGATGCTTGGGTATCTGCATACTATCATGGCGTTACACTTGGTTTTAACTATGGCCAAACATTGGAGCAATTTTTTAGTGAGTGTCTGGATAATAAAAAGGAAGACCTTATTGGGCATGCAGCTGAGTTTTACCAGCTACGGAATCAACCTTGGATTTATTACACCAGCTTTGAGCGCATGAAACGTAATCTCCGTAGTGTTATTGAAGACTTGTGCAAATTTCTAGATAAGACTATATCGGAGAAGCAAATGGAACGCCTACTTAAACATCTGTCTTTCGAAGAAATGAGTAGTATGTGCAGAATATAAAATACTGTGCTGTAATATTCAAGCGACACTTTTTCTTTTTATAGAAAATCCAACCACAAATCATAAGTGGGAGTTTACTCAAATCAATCACGAAAACTATGGGAAAGAATCTTACAAGTAAGTTAAACAAAAAAAAAAGTAAATTAAGATTCTGGCTTATTTGATATATTTGCAGTTTTGTACGAAAAGGAAAAGTAAATGGTTATAAGGAAGAATTAACACCCATGCTGATAGAGAAAGCTGATATTCATATAGCTGAAAGACTGCAGACAAACAAGGTCACACTAGAAGAACTCTTACTGCTTGATGAATAACGCGATTTGTTTGCTAAAGACTTATAAATAATATACCTTTTCAAATCATTGAGCATAAAAAGAAATCGTTGAATTTCCTTTGTTGTGACAAAATTTAGGTTGGTGTATTGGCTAAAATTTTCAACAAAAAAAAAGTGGCATGCTTTTAGGAGCGCACAGACGACGAAATTCGATAATTTGTTAAAATTTATTATATCTTTTATGCTCTAAAAACTTAAATGCTACGAAAATATATTTAAAAAAAATAAACATTAATAATTTTGTTTTAACCAAAGTGAAGAGACTTTAAATGCTTTTTAACTGACAGTTGTAAGCAGTTAATGCTAAAATCTTGCTGTCATTTTTAGTGCCAAACTTATGGCAAAAGCTGACAGAGAAAAAGTCAAACTAAAGTAAACAAAAGCAACTAAATGCAGAAAGATCTTTACAAAGTTTTTACTGCTGATCACAAACTTGAAGATTACATTTGAAGATGCCTTGTTATACTTTCCATGTGTACTTGAAATCACTCATACACAAACAAATTCCGCACTGATGATAGTTAACGATTTAGTAAACGAGAGCAAGCGTTCGGCAAGATCTGATAACACTCACATTTTACTGATAACCAAACACTAATCGACAATAACAGAGGCTTATAGACGATAGCAATATAAAAACAGAAAACAGTACTCACCGGTTACATCGAGTGGGAATTTCGATTTGTGCAAAGCAGCAATATGGCAGCTACTGTCCAAAATAGCCTTAAAGTAGCGCTGAGAAAGCGCATGACTGAGATCCTTAGCTGCCTGACACAAGATGCTATAGCCAGGCAATCGCTAGCGGTGACCTCAAAGGTCAGATAAAAGTTGTCTACATTTGTAACAATGTTGTATATTGAGCAACATTTGTGTACTTTCTGTTCGTGCAGGTGCTGATGAGTGAGGCATTTCGACAGGCACAGCGTGTAAGCATTTATTTGAGCACCAAGGATGAGCTGGATACAACAGAGCTTATACGTGAGATGTTTCGCCTGGAGAAGGCAGTCTTTGTGCCCAGCTATCAGGGCACCAAGATGAAAATGGTTCGTTTGTTGGATATGAGCGACTACGACGGCTTGCCACTGACCAAATGGAACATTAAGCAGCCGGATTTCAGGGAGAACCGCGAAGATGCTATGACAAATGGTAAATGCAAGCTGCCAGTAACCTTGTATATAGTAAACTCAAAGATATTTTCTACCGTACTCACCCTGCAGGACATGGAATCGATCTGTTTATTGTGCCCGGCGTTGCATTTACACGCAGTGGCGGTCGCTTGGGTCACGGCATGGGTTACTATGATAAATATATGGCGCAACACGCAGAAAAATATCCGCATAAGAAGATCACCATAACAGCGCTGGCTTTAAATGAACAGATCGTAAGCACCGAGGAGTTGCCTTTGGATGATCACGATGTCCGTTTGAACAGTGTGGTTACCGAGAATTCTTAAAGTTTTAATCACGTTACACATAAAATTTGTATAAATCGAATATACACACAAAACACTTTTATATATACGCATACATGCAAATAGTATTATTTGATTCTAACGCAAATAGGGCGGTCGGGAGCGTAGTCCACGCCCACGTGTTCTTCCACTATAATGTGGCGATGTATAATGTGAATCGTTGTTGCCAAAGTGCGAATCCGAATTGCTGGAGCGATACGGTGTGCCAGGAGACTCAGACCAGCTGGAGGGTGAGCCTATTCTCATCAGCTTCTTTTGCCTGCAAAGCGAAAATATTAAGAAATTAAGAAAGAAAACTAGAGAGATTGTAGCACAATTTACCTGTAAGCTGCTGCCGCTGAGATGCGTGAACCACGATTCCGACCCACACGTGAACCACGCAGCATTGAGGGTATTTTATTGTAGCCTGTTGGACCGGTGGGCTGAGCTCCGCAAGTCTCCAGCGCCAGGAAGTCATCCACATGTAGCGATGGTGGTCGCGAAGTGTTTGGCGGCCGTGAGCGGAACAAGTCACCGCGCGAGGGTGGGGGTCGGGCAAATCCTCGACCGCGCATTGCGCTTACAAACATTTTCTTCTCGGGTCGACCAGTTGCGGGTTCGACCTCAACGCGCCGGGTGCGGAAACAGGGCGCTGTGGGTGTCATTTCGCGATTGGATTGCGGCGAGCCGGATAAGTGAAGGACACGCTTGCAATCGCCAGTGAGATTAAGGTCGGGATTCAGGCACACATTGGCCAAATCTGTTAAATCGCAGGCAATGCGCTCGTACAGTGGCTCATTCATATCCTCAATCACCTCAATGGGCAACGGTTCCAGCCAGTAGCGCGCCGTCAGCTGTGCATTTTCAGCCGTTGCACAGAAGCGCGTAAAGATCGGACGCGCCTCGTACTGGGTAACAATGCCCTCAGCCTGTGGCAGATACGGTTCAACGTTGAGAGGTCCAACATTACTAGTATTGCTGCTGCCAATTCCAGCAGCTTCAGTTTCTTCTGTTGTAGCAGCAGCTACTGCTTGTGTCTCCTGATCTAGCCTTGATGCATGGAGAGCAATAAGCTGTTTTAAATCAGACATTGCCGCCTCATTGGCCACAGCCTTAAACTTCTCCAGTACTTTGAGTATGCGTAGCAACACCGGAGCCCTCTCTAGCTCCACATCCTGAAACTCCAGCAGCTGAGCAAGCTCCACGGCACCCAGCTTAAGTGTACGGTGTGGCATGGCAGACATGGCTGGCGGTGGCTCAATTTGAGTCAGAGAGCGCAATAGTAATACCAACGATTCAATGTTGGCATGAAACTCAACAGTTTCATTATGAAGTATAACACGCTCCATCCATGCTTGAAATTCGCTTATTTTCTGCTTTAGCAGCTGCGCCAGATGATAAAATGTGTAGCTGCAAAAAACAAAACAACAATTAAAAATTAGAATCATTGATAGGACAAACAAACTTGAACACTTACTCATGCTCGGTGAGAATGACCAGATTGCGTACGGCCAATATGGAAATTCCGTGTGTCACCTCTACGCTGGCCAGATTGCTGAATATAGCATCGATGACTCGTGGTATTAGCTCTTTAGGGGGCAGTGCCGCTGACAAATTGAGTGCAGGCTGTGCAACTGATTTGTGTGAAATTAATGAAATGCCTGAGTCCAGGAAACTATCTAAAATGCGATGAACTGCCTCCTGGCAATTGGTGACAACCTCATTGAACTCATTAAGTGCCATCAGTGATTGGAATAGCTCCCAAAACTTGCCCGACAATATGGACAACATGGAGCTTTTGAGTGGCGCAAAAGCGCAAAGACGCGTCGAGAAACGAAGCAGCCGCTCCAGATTAGTTGTGGGCATACAATTGGCGCTCTGATACTCAGTGCACAGTAGCTCCATAATCGTTTTGGCTATGAGCAGTGTCATGTTGGGCGCTAGATCCGAAAGCTGCATGCAAACACGCTGCAATAGTTCCGAGAGCTGCGGGAAACTCGATGGCGCTAAGGCTTCCACCAGCTTGGCAATCTGTCCGCTCTGTGGATGCAAATGTGCTGACCATAGTTTGCGTTCCGTAATCAAACGCTGTTTGTGCTGCTGCTTTAGCTGATCGCATAAGGGCTGCGGCATGGGAAGCGGCAATGGCAAAAGTTCCGCCAACAACTTGAGACCCGGTATAAAGTGGGCTGGGCCATCGATGTTCTTGAGTACCTCACGTATCATTTGCGTCCACAGCGACTTGTGCAGCGATTCCTCATCCTGTTCGTTTGGCTGCGTATAAGCCAACAATGCCTGCACCACCTCTAACTTGCACAACTCCACCTCGGCACCAGCTTGACAGCGTGATGGATAATAAAAGAGCAGAAAATATACCTTGACCAAATGATCAATGGCAGTTAGATCCTTGAAGGTGACATCCCGACATTTGATGGCATAGGTAAGCAGCTCGCGTAGTATTTGTAGTGTGGGCAACATGATCTGGCAGCAATGCACACCCTGAATGGTCATCAAAGCCGGCGCATGCATTCCCGGCTGCTCGAAGTAGGTGCACAAGCGTTCTATTATCTGAATCATTAGCTGCACGCCATCCGCTGCGTACAGCTGAAGGGCGACAAAGCGATGCTTGAGCTCCTCGGTGCCTGTACGCTTACAGGATGACTTAACACCCGGAGGCGGACCCGTCTTTGTGGTTACCAAATAGCGCAAAATGCGCAAAGCCATTATTAAATCACCCGGAAAGGTAGTCAGATAGTCCAGGGACCGTCCAATGACCTCAACCAGAGGCAATATGTCATCGTAGATAAATACATTTATGGCCTCCAGCGGCTTCATGTACACATACATTTCCTGCAGCACTGCCGAGACCGATGGTTCAAAGGTTTCATGATTCTTTGCCAGCTCAAGGATGACAGCACCATGTTCGATAAGATAGTCAAGCTGCTCGCAGTAGCGCACACAGGAATCAACCATATCAACAGCATAGCTGAGCACTGGACTTTTGTATTTGGTGCCTGGGGAGCTAAGCTGTCGCTGCGATTGCAATCGTTGTTCCTTCTTGATGAGATCCATGAATATCTTTAAATTGTTATTCATGCCTAGCATCTCAACGGTGTGCTGTCGTCCATTTGGATCGCAGGTCTGCGAGTATATTGCGTGAATGTGTGTCGCCACTTTAATTGCATCATACTCTGGCGCTGCGGCCGTAAAGACAATCGCATCCAGATGATAACGCGTCTGTATCTTGTAAGCCAACTCAATGCCTAGACGTGCCAGACGCGGTAGGACGGGTCGCAAAATAGGCAATACCCTTTGGAATGTCATCAAGGCCATTCCAGTTGAGGCCTCCGTTTGCACACCCACATCAATAGCAACAGTTGAAGTTGAAGCTTCAGTTCCAACAGTTGGGACTTTTACTTCAGCTTTAACATCTGTATTAATATCCAAACTTTCTGATGTATCCATAGGTTTGTCAGTCTCCTCTACTTTAACTGCAAGACGTAAAAATTGTTAGCTTAATTTTAGCAAGATTATTAAATCGTTTTAAATCAGCCACATACCTTCCTGTAACTGTTCCTCGACCATAGGAGGTTTGGTTGCCGTTGGCACTTCATCCAGTCCAAGCAGTATGGCAACTATCGCTTGCGTCGTTTCAAAAGCATCATCCACAAAATAATCGATGCCCACATGTGATTTAAGCAAAGCATGCATTACATCCAAAGTGCTTAAGAATGTTGTCGCAGGCAGCTCCTTGGAATTGCTCAAAAGCAGCAACAGCGATTCAGCCAGAGCATGCTGCTTAAAATACGATTGCAGCGCGTTGCCAAAGCTTCGTTGAGCATTTGGATCAGTGACTAATTCGAATTTCTTGGAGACGGGCAGAAAGCGGCGCGGCTGCTGAAAACTGAGTTGATTGACAAGCAAAGCATCCATGAGCATCTCAAAGGCAAATTCAATTTTTTGACAAACTTCATGAAGTGGTCGATCCACCTTGTGGATGAACAGTTGTGTGCAACTGATTCTAACACACTCCAGCGCTTCGTAGAGATGCAACTTCTTGGCAATGGCCTGCAAGGCGTATTTGGTGCGCGTCAGCTTGGCCTCCCGAAGGGACTCGAGTATTCGCTGATAACCATTGGTTTTGTCAGCCAGAAAGTGGCGAACACCCACCTTTGTATCGATCATGGAGTAGACAGCCTTAAGCAACTGCAGCTTAATCGATAGCGCCATATATGGTTCTTGGTAAAGGCTAAAGACCGCTTCAAATGGATCAAAGTTATGATGCTTTATTAGATGCTGGAACAGCTCCTCATTGTTTAGCAGCAACTCGGCCATACGAGCGCCCAGCTTAATGTGGCGTATCTTAAATGCCGGCTGTGGTTGCATGTACGCTGCCTGAAAACTGAGTGCTATTTGCAAAATATTCGCCGCTTGACGCAGATGCGATTCGTCATTCTTAAAGAACTGCTGCAACACAAAATTGCGTCGCTTGTAGTGATGCATTAAATAGCCAAGTTGATTGTTTAGCTGCTCGCCTAGGTAGACAAACTGTTCGCGTTCGTCAACGGTAACGCCGCCATGTTCCTCCTGAAAAGCATTCACATTATCCCAGCGTATCTGCAGTGATAGCTTCTTAAAAAGCAGACGTAAGGTATCAAGTTCCTTGCCAAAATGTTGCAGCAAATCGCCATTATAAAACTGCAATGGACGGTGCCATGGCTCAAAGGCGTCTATGGCTGGTGGCGCGGCGGCTGCAGCTGCCTCCAGATCACGTTCATACTCGGCCGCAGCTGCTGCATCTAGAGCAGCCTCCTCGTCTTCTAAATCATCACCAATGATTTCGTCGTCGCTGAGTATTGGCTCAAATTGCTCTTGTGGCGTATCCGAGCGTTCTCTTTCCCGTTCACGTTCCCGCTCCCGTTCACGCTCCTCTTCTTCGCGTTCTCGTGGCAGCGATTCCGAGGAGTGACGATAGCCATGCGAGCTCTGTAGCTTATAATGCGAACGTGTATCATCATCATCATAGTCCATGGTGTCCGGTGAGCGCGGTCTTGTAGGTGAATCTATGGAAACGGGCGGTGTGCGGGGCCACTTGTGCTCATCGGCATCTGAGCGTGAGCGTTCAGATCTCTTGCGACGCGATCGATGACTTGAGTACTCCGGTGAGCGCGACCAATCTCGTTGGGCTTTGTCACGTGAGCTGGGATACGTGAAAAAAGTTTAACACAAAATTTAAATGCAAATGTTTCAGACTATTTACCAGCGCAGATACTCCCTGTCGTTGCTTTCAGAATGGGTGTGCGTACGTAGAGGTGGCGGGGAATGATCCGTCGAGTGTGTGGAACGTCGCAATCGTCTTAAATCGCGCTGCTCCTCATCGGCATGCTGATGGTAATGATCACGCGACATGCCATACTCGATGTCGTCGTGTTCATATTCGGGTACGCTAGCGCTTCCCTTGTGTGCGGCTGTTGCAAGGAGCACCTCACTTGGCAAGGGCTCTGACCAATCATCCTTGAGTACTTCGTCAGGCAGGAGAACATTATGCACATTGTCGCCACTAAGATTGCACATCTCCGGGCCAGCTGGCTCGCAGGGCAGCGTTGGGCTAGCAATGGGTTCTGTTACCGAGTTGGTTAAGATGCCGTAAACAGCAAGAGTAATTGCGCTATACCAGCCGCGCAGAACGAGGCCATCAGTTGGTATCTTTTCCTGCGAGCAGTCGAGATGGATGCAGTCGTTTTGATTGTAGCGCAGCAGACCCAAGTTTTCGAAGGCTGAAGCACCGGGCATTCCCAAATCATTCACAAAAAACTCCAAGTCGAACTTTGAAGGATTCGTGGCTCCTAAACGAACGCCGCCGGGGAAATCCGCTTGGACGCGGGCGCCCAGTGGAATAATACGCACTTGTGTGATAAACACAGGTTTTGGAAACTGTACCAAGTCCAAGTTGATGTCCTATGAACATTTAAGAGGTCATAAAAAGTTTTTTTGTTCAATCGCTCAAACATGTTGATTTGTTGAAAAATGCAAATTTCTACTTACGGTAACTTCCTCGTGTGAGAAGGTGTCAAAAAAAAGCAACTCGGCTCCATCATCGGCATCGGCCATTTTGGCTAGCAAGTAAGACCCGCTAACGTGTTGAAATCGCAATATTTATACTTATGGCAAGTTAATTTAAATTAAAATAATAAACAAGCGTCCGTCGGCAAAATTTTTATTGCAAACTAGTAAGTGTGACCGTTGCCAACTCGCAGTGGTGTTGCCACTTTGCATTTAGTATGCTGCTCAAGAACTAATATCGGTAAGAAAAATCGATTAGTTAAATGATAAGCAATAACTTGTTGCATTAAGTGGCAGCCCTAAAAGCAACCGGCTTGAAACTGCAGGCACACTTGCGACACACAAGTTTCACCCGCTGAAGAGTAAGGTAAATTTTTTGCAAAACAATAAAAATTCCTCTATATGTATGTGCATACATATATATTAATGTTTTTCTTTGTGTGAAAACAAACAAATGCGCAGCGCATACATACATTTAAAATATTAAGATATAATATTCATAAACGCGCTAAGGTATATGCGAGTGTCTTTTCTTTTTGTCTGCTTGTATGTACGTGATGTGCAAATTTCGCTATGACGATATATCTTTGCGCATTACTATATTCAATTTCTTTTCTTTTCTAGATTTTTCAACTCTGCTATTTTTGCAAAATGTTCGTTGTACGTCGTAGCACAGACCGTTTGTTCCCCATTGGCAGCCAGTAAGTTTGAAATTATTGATTAAATGCTAATAAGCAGCCACCTTTGAAGATTTAACAAAAGCATATTGTACAAACATAAACTTCGTAAATTTCTTATTGTGCTGATAAGATAAACACACAATTCGAGACATGAAATATTTTTTTGCTTGACCCGGCATTTTATATATTTTTGTGTTAGTGTGTGATTGTACGTGTGTGTATGTGTTGACTTCGACTTCATCGTTACATAAGATGTGCAAAAATTCTAAGGCCTTTTGTTGCGCTGCTCCTACCCCCTCTCTTCCAGATTGGTCAAAATGAGTAGCAGCCAGATGGGCGATTTGGGCAGCGGCGCCGGCAAGGGCGGTGGTGGCGGTGGCTCCATACGTGAAGCTGGCGGTGCCTTTGGCAAAATGGAGGCTGCTCGCGAGGAAGAATACTTCTACAAAAAGGTAAGCTCAGGCATAAATATGTACAAATTTATTTAAATTGTGTGGCTTTTAAAGCTCTAAAAATACAATTTCAATTTTTACCGCAATTTCATATGTGCTTAATAATCTAGATTCTAGAATAATCGCGAAGAAATAGTGTGGCAACATTGGTTTCGTTCAAATGTTTTTTAGTGACAGGGCAAACCGTGCAGCAGCTCATGAACTCCGCACTTTTGAATGCGATAGTTGACTTCCTTGAAATTGAGACCCGCGCCAAATGCTTTCTGCAAGCGATTCGAAAGCACCCACATTTCCTCTTTGCCCTCATGGTTACGTATAATCTTTAGACCGCTCGTAAATTGAAGTCTATGCTCGTCTTCAATAAGAAGAGCTAGATTTTCATTTTTGTAAGGTGTGCGTATGTTCCAGGCCAGAATGCTAGCTGGTTGAACAAGACCACAAAAGAGCATACCCGTCTCGCTCATTGCAGCTGCCACACATTGGCTTCCTCGCTTGCCAAGCAGCTGGAATTGATTCAGCCCAGCAGTAACATCGTTACGCTTCCAAATGCTCGCATTGTTGACCACATTCAGTGGAATGGCCATTTGCCAATCGCTGGACAACGAATGGAAGTACAGCATACGCTCCATACGCCCATCCAAAGAATGTGGTGTCAATGTGAGTGCCACTGTTCCATCCCAAAGCTGAAAACTTTCACCGGCTATCTTAAAGGTGCCAAAATCTGGATGCGGATAGGTGAATTTGTTCTCGATGCGCCACGATTTCTGAGCAGCCACATCATAAACCACAATGCCATCACCAATCGAGTCCGCCATGTAAACATGTCCCACATCACAATTCTTGGCATCCAGCTCGATGGTAGGCGTCACAAAGCGACTTACACCCGCCTTGTACAGATCTCGTGGCATGCGATAATGATGCACAATACCTCCACTGGCCAAATCAACGGCATACAGCTGCGGTGCACAATGCTGCACAAAATCAATCTCTCCACTGTCCAATATCCACATGCGACCACACTCATCGATCTGTGTGCGATAGACAGATGTCAGCCCATTACAGTCGGCGCCATGGGATACATGCCAATCATAACTGGGATAGGGACGCAACTCTGTACCATTCTCACGCACCTCATTGGTCACATACGCCAGGGAGTAGGGCACGCCCTTGCTAAAGCGCGGTATGGTCACAAAAATTGAAGGCGTTTTGTCACCATCTACAATGAGAGAGCGAAGAAAAAAAACATCAATTACAGGTTAGGTTAAACACTCAAAAAGAATCAATTTTCAAGGCCTTCAGTCTTAACTTCTCACTGGAATGCAAAGACAACTGACAAAGAGCTTTTTGGCTCGCAACGAGCTTTTTTAATTAAGTTTTAACTTATTAATTGATAGCTTACGTGTATAATAGACATCCACATCTATGGGTATCACATTATCAGGATCGTAAAGACCTTCACGCAGCACACGTTCCCGTTCCTCTGTCGTTGGAAAACTCAACTCTAGGTTGCGCGCTTCAAAAACTCTTTCTAATGTCTTTGAATCGTATGAACCACCAGGCCCTGTGGCGAATTGTCCTGCTACAATGCTTAGCCAACAGTTAAGCAAGGCTATCATTATCCTTATGTACTGCTGTCTGTTAGCCATGATTATGCTGCTGCTGCTGCTGTTATCAATTCACAATTGCGTGATCTGCTCCAAGTAAAGCCAAAACGGTAACTGACCAGTGCCTGCCAGCAAACGGTTCATATGTCTTTCTAATCTGCTGCCCAACTGGCATATCAGCCAACCCAGCGACAGCGAGCAGTAGCGTTAGCCGAACAGACCAAACCAGACCTGATCAATTGGGTCAGTTTTGTGGTAAACTGGTTTAATTGCACATTAAAAGCTTGTACTGAAATTCTCATTGTAAAGATCTTGTTTGTTTCATTAACAAATAAACGAAATTATAAAACAAAAACCAAGTTTAGCAATTCGGAGGTATAATTATGCACGACTTCCAGTCAGGCATTTCCAGTGCCGCATGTGCAGCCAAGACAAAGTCTATTGATCTCCCACTGAGCTTTGCAACATTATATCATGTCTTACAAATACTCGCCGGGCATAAATACACTTCTCTTGGCTAATCTCTTAGTTTTGCTTAAGAGTAAAACTCATTTGAGGGCTTCCCCATAACTAAAGTTTCTCTTTTCTCATATTTTTATAAGAATTAGGTCGATATGCTAATTATCTGATAAACACTTTGTTTGTCTTTTTCTGTAGAGGATTTCTCTTTGCAAAAACAATGTCGTAATGAGTCAAAATGTCATGAAGAGTATGTAGTATTCATTAAAAAATAGCTAGTTATTTCATTTGTTGTTTGTATTTTTTTGTTAGTCAAATCGAGCTCGTTTTTGTCTGTAAACCAGTTGCTTTAAATCAAATACCGCTCGTTCCATGTGTTAACGAAATCATCTTTAAAGGTTAGCATAAGTGATAACGCGACTTTGAACTCTGGTGACAAAAACATAATAAAAATGACAAACATAACACACAATGCTGCCGGACAATGATAATACCCTGTTTGTCTGGTAAAATTGTTATGTAAATGTTTATTTGTGTAGTCAATTGTGTAATGTTTAGGTTTAACTAAAGACCAAACGATTGGTCAAATCATCGTCGCTGGCAAAAAATGCACCACTGTGAACATCGTCCAGAGAGCGTCGCAAAATGCGGAAATTCACATCGTTGGAATTCAAAGTGCCAGCGGCTATTTTCTGCAATGCAAGAAAAAGTATGTCAAGAAATGTTAACAAAAGAGTAAGTGGATAGATTAACTCACCTGAAATTTATTGGAGAGCATAAATAGTTCCTCTTTACCGAAAGGATTGCGTATCACCGTCATGCCACTAACAAACTGCAATTCATTGGACTTGGCTGGCAAATTACCAAAGTTACGTGTGGTATACGGAGTATTGGTGTTCCAACCAAACAGCTTAATCGGATTGAGTGTGACACAGTAAATATTGTTGCGACTATCAATTGCCGAAGCAGCACATTGACTTTTACGCCTGCCCAACAACTTAAACTGTTCCGGCATGGCATCCACGCGTGCCGCCCAGTTCTCTTTCCTGTTGATTACGCTCAGAGGAACCGAATACTCACTGACACTGGCTAAGGGATGGAAAAAGAGATTATGTTTATCATTGCTCACAGCAAAGATGCCGTCCATCAAGATGAATTTCTCTCCTGCAACGGTGTGTTGTCCATAATCGGGATCGGGATACATGAAACGATTCTCAATGCGCCAAGCGTCATTTGCGCGATGATCATAAACGACGAGGCCATGGAAATTAACATCTGGCACATAGACCATGGTACGAGCGCAGTTGCCTCTTGGCGGTGGATCCAGCACCAGCAAATTGGTCGCTATGAACAGCGAGGCACTTGGTGTATAAGTATTATTGGGCAAACGGAAGCGATGCAGCAAACGATCGTTATTCAAATCGAACTGCAGCAACTGTGGCGGACAATGTTGCACTTCACCCACTTTGCCTGAATCAATCAACCACATCTGATTGCACTCCGAGATCTACACAAGAAACAATTTGCAATTGATACACTCTGCTACAACCGAGTATCTATTTTCACTTACAGATACACGAAAAACTGATGTTATCTGATCACAATTATCGCCATTGTTATTGTGCCAGCCGAAATTTGGATATGGCTGCAAGAGTGGTCCATTGTTGCCCATCTGCTCAGAGACTGTTGCCAGTGAATAGGGTATGCCACTAACAAAACGTGGCACTGTTGTAAATAACCTCATTTGACCATTTGGCATGTAATGCGGCTGAACATCAATGGGTGTACCAGATTCTGCATTAAGATTACCATCTCTTTTGGCCTTCTGTCGATCCTGTTCAGTGGCAAAGCCATATTCCAATTGTCGCCATTCCTTTATAGTTTCCACAGTGCACGTTGAACGTTTAGGATCATTGGGTGCACCGCCATAGCCGTGTAGTGGCGGGGCACTTCCGTAGACAGCCGCCTTGCTTACGATTAAAAAAAGAAGCAGCAGCAGAGGCAGCCGCAATTTGAGCGTCGATTCTCGTTCGTGTTTCATCTTGAATGGTTGCTCAAGTGAAATTGATGGCCAGCGCTTATCAAGCGGCTTATATAGAATATGAATTTAGCTTTTTATTAATTTTTTTGCTGTTGAGTTGGATTGTTCTTTCGCCGCTGATAAGTTTGTTATTGTTGTTAGTTAAGCCCGTATTCATTTAAAATTTTTGTACATATATCGACTTTATTATTTGCGTTTAATTATTTGCACTTGAATTCAATACTTTGTTTTTTAGCCAGTTGTATCAACAGTGTAGCCCTTGAGTTAAAAATCCACGTTTTTGTCACAACAGCTACCAATGAACAACTAAAACTGGCTCGAAAGCAACGCGAGCCAATAGCCAATATTAATGCTAATAAAGAATTCAGGTTCAGGTACAGCTTAGAATGCCTGGCAGATGGGACAACAACAGAATTGCCTTATGTTGTCGTCTTTTCTCTTTTATTTTATGTTCTCTCGCAACTTCCGGCTTAATTTTTGCATGAGTTGACACGAGCTCTCTTACTTCTTGAAGGTATCTTTTGGGGAGACATTTCTACGTGTGCTAAAATAATTTAACTTAATATTTGCGCTGTCACTCAAACTCTGGTGCTTTGACATCATAGCTTAGCGGCTTTATAACAAATGTATATATTAGGTGCTGGCATAGACTTATAGTTAAGAAGTTAACGATTGTCAATTACCGCCAAGTAATAATTAGTTGCTTTTGCCCATTTCTTAATTGTTTTGTTATTCCACTCACGTGTTCTTCAACCAAAGCTGCAATCGCTTCGTTATTAACGTGTTCGTATTTGTTTTTATTTATTTGCAGCAAAAGGATCAGCTTGAGCGTTTGAAGAACGATCAGATCCATCAGGCCGAGTTCCATCATCAGCAGATCAAGGAACACGAGGAGGCTATTCAGCGTCACAAGGAATTCCTTAATAACATGAACAAGTAAAGCAACTTGGATGAACTCAACGATCTTAATGAATCACTTTCACATCAACAGTAGCTCTAACGTGACATTTACTTGAATGCATTTCTCTAATTCTATAAAATGTTTAAAAATGCTTTAATAAAAAATTGTTAAAAATATTTGCATTTTCTATCAAACTTGAATTTTGTTTATATTCGAAAGCGTTAACCAACGACTAATATCGATTGATTGATATTCAAATTAAAAGGCTTGTTTATTGCCAATAGAATAGAAAAAATTTATATCAATTGGGTGTGACGAATGCATGTTTAATTAATAACAAAAGTACTTATTTGATACTAACTGCCTTAAAACTTGTTTTTAAATCTTTTGCAAGTTGGGCCGTTATTTTAAAAATCAATGATTTTATCAATTTATTAAAGTTAAGTAATAAGGAAGTACGCATTTTTTTTTAAATTGTATAAAGTATTCCATTTGTTTTCAGCAACAAGTTATACATTCATATGTATATCTGTATCATTTTGTACTTTTCTCCAAACACTTCAAGGTCATACAAACTCAAACAAAATCATTAACCAGCCCAAAAGTAGGCAGCATTATTTTTGGTACAATTTTACTCTTACAGTAGGGTCCATAGTTAGAGTGCATACCAACACTTAAAACCTAATTAACGGGTATACATATATGTATTGTTTAGTTTGATATGTTTATTTTTGTTGAGAACATGCATACTTTTAAAAACATTTCAGACTGACACTCAATAACTTAACTCATTTTGTTCGAAACATAAATTATTTTCGCTTTCTTAAAATATATTCAAAATTAAGCAAACATGTCAAATTTAATACGCAAAATTCTAAAGCAGACTGTTGATTTAACTTATTGGTAAGTTTAACACACCGAAAAGCTATAGCGCATATAATATTTATCTTATTTACAAGGCAATTTTTGGTCAAAAGCAATTTTAAGCTGGCAAATCTTATGGGCAATAGTGAGGATCTGGAGTTGGAGGAACTGCATTTAGTAATATAACGCAATTTACTTAAACACTATACTGCTTCTAAATGAAATTTAACTTCCAGGAACGCACTGAATTATTGGCACGCGACAAGCTAATGTTGCAGAAGCAGCGTAGCGTTCAGTCTACGTTGACAGATCTGACGCGGAGCATCAAGCAAATGGAGTTTGACATCATGCAGATACAGAATCCCATAGTGACAGAGAACATAGAGCAAGCTCAACGAAAACAGAGCCAACAAAAAATATAGAAAGAGAACGAGAGAGCAAAATAACTTAGTGATTTTTGTTCGCTTATCTCTTTGTATGCAAAACAGAAAATTCCCTGCCCGGTGCTTTACCGCAACAGCAAAGTAACACCGTGTATATAATCTACGCTTCCCATTGAACGGTGCTATTAGTCAAGTAAAAGTTTTGCTTTAAACAACATGAAATTGATCGCACTGTGCTGTTTGCTTTTGGCGTTGTTTGCTGGCATCCTGGCAACTCCATCCCGTGATAGCGGCGGTAATAGCTGGAGAGCTGGATCCCAACCAAAGCAGCGTCCCTTTTATTATGATGCTCCGATCCGTCGACCTGGTCAGCCCATAACCATGTACGCGTAGTACTTAAGCCAAATAAAACAAATATAAGATCTAAAATACTGTTACTTTATACAAACTATTATGAATTTATAGAACAGTCAAGTTTAAATGTAGTCGGATCAACTGATAAGATATTTATTGATTTAATTGATGATGACTTAATTCCACATAATACAAACTGATTAATATTTTATATCAAGCACACATTTCTCTCACGACTAATTAGCTTTTCTTTTACTTTCAAAATTTAAAAGTCTGTTCGGTTCATTAGGTTAAATTTCTTTTTTGGAACTTATTTATTTTAGATATATCTACAAAATTTTAGGTTTTAAAATGTCTCTAGTTATGCAAATTTTAAAAAACCTTAGGTTATTGCAGCCGCATCAGTTGAACTGTCAAACAGTAATGAAGTGAGTGCATTTGTACGTAAAGTCTTCTTATCACCTGTCATTTTTACGCCCTGTAGATGTTCCGACAAGCTCCGTGAAGCGGGCAGAGCAAAAGAAAATGTTCATTTCCTAAAAATGGTTTGGGCTATGGGTAATTTATACCTTTACAATTCATAATTGGTTCTATCTCCTTAGCAACGCGATCAGTTAAAAAATCTTCGACTGAAAATATTGAAAGAACGGGAACTGATAAAAAAAAGAATTATGGAATTGGATGAAGAAATTGAGAATATCAAAAAGAAGAACAGTGAACGAAGGAACAATAAATATCCAAAAGAAGATAAGGATGAAAACTAAGGACTATCCATTCTATTCTTACTTCAGCTGTTTATATCATTTGCAATAAATTTATGGTTTTCACATTTTGATAGAAAAGTACAATAATCAGTTAAGTTTGGTTCTAAAGCTTCAATCTTAGTCATTTTTTTCCTGCATTTCCTTAGCTTATACGTAAAGTCTCATCAGCAGATATTGAGATGCAAGGCAAGGACATATGTGAAATTCCAACAAATAGTTCGTATCGAAAATGAATTTTACTTTGAATACATTCAAATACACGAAATTCATTATCGTTATCGCAAAGCAAAGAAAGGAGGCTGTAGGAAAAGGTTTTCGACGCGCTTAGGTGTAGGATACCCAAGAAGAAAAAACTATTGTAAACTTTTAAACTGAGTAGGCGTCTCTAAAAAGTTCTTAAAAGGCGCTTAATTGTTCCAAAACTATGTCATTTTAAAATTTATTTAGTTGCCTTCGACGTAAGTAGTTTATTTTTATATCAATTTGGTCATGAACATAATGCTGCCTGCCTGCAAATTCTTAAAATCGATAACCCTGTTAAAGCCCGTTTTGGAGGCTCAATCCCAAGTATTTTTGATTGCAATATCTCGACACTTTACCGAAAAGCTCTACGAAAGAGCCAAGGCTGAAGAGAATGTGCACTTTTTAAAAATAGTTTGTATTCAAAATAGTATCAGCCACAAATCCTATACTCAATTATCCCTCCTACAACAGCAAAATGAGCAACTAAAGAACCTAAGCGAAAAAATTGCCAAAGAGACACAAACGGAAGGTAATAATAATGAGGTAGAATCAAATTTAAAGGCAAATGAAGCACAAAATTTAGTATCAAAGCAAACGGAAACTTCCCTAGAAGTTCCTAACAACATAAAGCAGTAGGCAGCTAAAGGTCTGCTATTCTCTGGAATTTATATTTCTAAATCTCATCATGTGGAGCTGTTGCAGGCACAAATGTGTGGGAGTAAAATTCCCCAGTTGGAAAAAAGAGCTTCCACTACAAATGCGCTTGCTATCAGACGACACGACAATGCAGCAGGTAAGTTAAAGCAAACTATTTGATAAGCTATATAAAATTGGTGATTCTTTTTAGAACCTAAACATCTGGAGTAAACAAGTTGGAAACTTGGTTCGGGTAAGTAGTTTAGTTAAGATTGCGGAATGAAAAACCATATAAGATCCTCTATTAGAAGCGTGAAGTGCTCTCGCATATAAGTGAATATTTACAGCTGCAGGAAAAATATGTGGATTCACGATTACGCAGCAATAAGAAACTGCTAAGCTATGCCATTAAATTCAAGAAAGATTTAACCATTGCAAATTCTTTCAATAAAAATTAAATAATCACTGAATATGATTTCATTATATATATTTAAAATAGTTTGTATTTCTCATTTACAATTGCTTTTCAAGAAGCGTTACAAACACAGAGGTCAATAAACAATAATAAAGTGCTGTTTCAAATATTTTAGATCGCTTAACAACACTCGAAACAGTAAATGTGTGCGTGTGTGTGTGTGTGTTTGAGGAAAATTGGACATTAATATGGCATTTAAAAACGAAAAACAATTTGTCATAAGAGCTATACAAAATAAATACATATATAAATCAGCATTCAAAATTTTTATCATACATTATATACTTATATATATAAAATATATAATTTTTAATGGAGTAAGTAACTTAGGTTTAAAATAAGATTTAAAAAAAGGTATTGTTGTGCATTCCGTTAGTCCGAACTCAAGTCAATACAATATGTATATGCATATTATATAAGTACATTTTAAAATACATTTGTGGTAAGTAAATTGTGAGTCTATGTGTATATGTGTGAGTGTGCGTGAGTTTATGTAGATTTGAGCAACTTGGAGAGCTGTGACAAGTACTTAAACTAAGTAGAACTAAAAACTTGAATGCGTTCGGGCGTATTCACAAATCACTTGACTTGGTCAAGTGCAGAGCCACAAAACACGCTCCCACTCCCGCCCCCTCAATGCTAAGTATATTTGTGTGTTTGTGTGGATTTGTGTGAGGTAGGCTGTATGCAAAGGGCTGCTGTTGTATTGGAGGCGGGAGTCCTTTTTGTTAACGATATGTTTAAAATAATATGGCATACTTTTGTGCGCCGCTGCTAGCGAATTCAGCTGCCGTCTGTCTGTTTGTAAGAGTGTTTGAGTGTTTGCTTCTAGCTTTTAAATACTGGTCAAAAAGAAAACAAAACAATGCCAGGAATGTTGTGAATTGCAGCTCAATGTTGGTTGGTTTCGTGTGCCTGTCTCCGGATACAAAATGGTTGTTATCTTAGCCTAATTATTTAACTTTAGCTACGCCCTACGTGCTAAGTTCCTACGCGCTACAAAGTTACAATCTACAACTAAAACAACAATGTTAAACGATGATAATAATGAAGACGCAATGATGATGCACTACTCTAACTGGGCAATCGCTTGCTGGCCAACTCCTGTAGCTTTTGTAGCGCCAACGTCTTGTTAATCTCAACTAGATCGCGACTATGTTTTGCTGCTTGCAATTGTACCTCCAGTATTTTCATGCGCATCATGTGCTCTTTGCTCTGCATCTCCATGAACAAGCGCAGCTCAAAAGAGCTGGCGTTGCCGTTGCTGCTGCTGGTTGTATTGCTGGCTGCGGCGGCGGCAATGGCGCTGCTGCTGTTGCTGCTACCCATGCCACTGCTGCTGCTGCGCTCCAATGCTTGACTGTCTGAGGATTGTGGCACTGTGGCACTGCTGGCCAGTGGCAATGGCAAGGGCAATGCCAGTGTCAGTGATGTCTGTTGCTCCTCGCCAGCCAGGCTGTTGCTGCTTGTGCGCTGACGTTTGGCCAATGGTTTCATAAGCTCATCATCATCCTCATTGTTATTGTTGTTGTTGTTGTTGCTGCTGCTGCTGCCGCTATGTTGATGTTGTTGTTGTTGCAGTGCCACAGCCTGTGCCTGATGCTGTTGTATGGCAACAGCTGCTGCAGCCGCTGCACTTGGAAATTGTCCACTGCGCAATGCATTAAGCGCCTCCAGCGTAGCGGATATGTTGTTCATGTTGAAGCTGGGCTGAAAACCGGACATCTCACCGCCAGTTGGTGGCATAAAGGCGGCACTTGTGTCAAGCGAGGCGGCGACAGGACTTTCCGGCTCATGCAAACCATTGCGACTGTGATTGGGCGATACGCTGAGTCGTTCGCCGTTGGCATGAATATCGTTGCTGTGATTGTTGTATGTCTCATTGAAGGTCTCGTTGGTCTCCTCCTCCTTGATATCCACATCACACAGCTCCTGTGGCGGTGTGCGACTACTGCAAAAGGGGGAAAGATAGTAAAATATTTAATCGAAATTGTGTTATTAAAGTTCTGCCATTTGAACTTACTCATCCATGTCATGTTCATCGGCATTGAATTTGTAGTCATCGCGATATTCAAAGTCCTCTTCAAGTGCTAATGGTATTTTGGAGTAATCTATGCCATCAAGTGCCTCAGATTTGCATGCTTTCTTCGCCTCCTGCATAAAATCCCATACCTCAAAGGTGAACGGCGATGGCTTCTTGCGATCGGCAACTTCAGCACCAAATCTGGCCAAGCGATTATTATAGTCAAGTATCTCGTTGCGAGTGCAAGCTGTTAGGTTAAACACAAAAAACAAAAAAGGATTAGCTTGATGACAAGATACTTTTTGGATATATAATTGTACATACCCTTCATGCGACGCCATTGCTCTTTAAGGCGATTGCAGGTGCGATCTGTGCCAAATTGATTGGAGAACTTTTGATGTATAATTTTCCAGGCTTTGTTCTTGACCGCTGTGAGTCCAGCATCAAGTCGTTTATTCTCAATGATGCGCATATCCTTGCGGCACAAATCCAACAAGTATTTCTTCTCCTGATGATTCCAGTTCTGTGTGCGTTCACGTTTCTTATACATGTTCATCGATGGACTGTTCATGTATTGCGTCATTTCTGCATTAAAAATTAAAAACAAATATATATATAAAATACTTGGCATATAGTTTTTAAAGTAAAGTAAAGTATTGTAACTTACCTGTCTTTAGATCGACACCCTCCAGCAAATTGTGATTGGTGCTTTGCCAGTTGGCGGCTATTTTCATAAAAGCCTCCAGATCGTTGGCTGTATACTGTTTGTTCACCTAAAAAAGAAAATGAATTATAAATCAAATACGATTAGTGACATTGTATTATAAGTATGTATCTTCCGTTTAAAGACAATCAAATTCCCATTCCCCAAAGCTTAATATTCTTTTTTTTTTTGGGGCTTGAATATAAACTGAAGCCAAAATACCAAAGCTACTTGGGCATGCAAAACTTGTGCCGGCTTGAGACTTGTGAAATGCTTTAAGATACACTTGAAGATTCATTGAACCTGACTTTTTCGACTTAAATTCCAATTGTTTGTGTCTGTACAAAAAGAAAAACATAAAAACGAAACGAACAGAAAAGAAAAGGATTTGAGGCTGGTTTTGTTTTATTTCTTTGGATGATGATTTCTGACAAGCGACTGACATTTTGTCTGATATTCTGATATGCTGGCAATATGCGATGCCACATTAATTGATTTTCAATTAGCCAACAGACAAAACAGTTGCTAGACATGGCACAAACTGGAAATGGAAGGAGAGGAGAGGAGGATGAAATAATTTGCAAACAATTCTGAAATGGGCCAAGATATAATGAATAAGCATGACTGCATATGCAATTTCATAAAGGAGTAACGAATTGAATTTTATATAAATCAACAATAAAATAATAACAAAAAACACTTCGCTCTCTCTCCCTCTCTCTCTCTCTCTCGGCTAACAAACAGCTGCCGACATTTTGTGAGCTGCCTTGTTTGTGTGTGTATTTTTCAGGGGCGATCAAAAATCGCACTGACAGCCAATTATATTAAGATCGAACACACAGACAGGCAGAAATTCTTTATAATCGTCTACATGCATACATACTTATATAAATAGCATATATGCCCATAATTCCTATACATGTTCGTATGTATGTCATCTCCAACCAAAACTTTTGACTTGTTCACATTGGTTTAAGTTTGTGAGAAACTGAAGGAATAATATGTACTTTAAGACTT
Source organism: Scaptomyza montana (assembly GCA_018904305.1). Taxonomy (NCBI): domain Eukaryota; kingdom Metazoa; phylum Arthropoda; class Insecta; order Diptera; family Drosophilidae; genus Scaptomyza; species Scaptomyza montana. The sequence continues at coordinate 1,263,752 of JAEIGR010000033.1, read as the reverse complement.
AAAAGATTTCTTAATCTGAGAGCTAAGGCAATGAAATATTTTGGGAAACTTTTGTTATGTTCCCAATTTGTTTAAGTAACTAAGACTTTGTTTATAACATTTTTGAATTCTTTCTACTGAGCCTAAGATATTGAACACTTATAAAAGGTATTATATTTATATGCATTTATTATTTATCTTGTTTTTGACTATATGTGGTACCACTGTTGGCACAAATCGTCAATCTTTAAGTACGTTTTATTGTGCTTGATTTAATTTTATTTCATTTCGATTTATTCAGCTCCTCCGCCTGCCGCCTCTTCGGTACCCTACCCCAAACCACCCGCACAAACTTCAGTTCACTTAGCGCTCTGCGCCATGTGTTCAATATTTTTATTTTTTTAATGCCGTATCTGATTTACAATTTGCATTTGTGAGCACTCATATAAGAGTAAAAAATGGTTGTGTGTGTGAGTATTTAATGGGTGCACGTACATATATGTATGTATTATGGAAGGAACTTAGTCATTGAACGTTGTCAAATTGTGCTTATGATTATTATGATTATTACTTTGTTTTGCTCACTTATTACCACTTATTCATTAGCACTTGATAATTATTGAGTTTCATTTGAGAAATGCTTTAAAAGGGGCGTGGCTAATGCAATTGCTCAGCAGCGAAACTATAAACTAAAGCAACTTAAGAACTAAAACCCCAATCCTTAAATGTAGTTTTCTAGTTTGTTTAGTTTCTGTCAGCAATTGTTGAGATCACATCAATAATAACAACTGAAATGTTCTAACAATAAACGTTTATAATAATAAAATATAATCACACCAATCGATTGTGTCCATTAAGCATTGAAATTCAACAACTAAGAAACTGGTTTTAATTTTTTGAGTTAATGGTTGTTATTTTTCCCCTATTTTCGTTGCTTTACAATATAGTATTGTTTGGAACCTACACGCAGTAGTCGAACGAAAACGACGACAATATGTGTTAACCTTGTAATTTAAAATAAAGCAAGGCATTGTAAAAGGCCCACAACAAGTTAAAAGAATATATTGTATATATCCGTCAGTTAGTGTCAGTATCTGAGTTTCGACTCGACTTACTATATTGCATTGACCCTCCCCCTCCTACTTATTACTTAGTACAGTGAACTACTATAGTTAGTGTCAAATATGTTAAAGTCATGTTACAGTTCACACTCGCTCTTTCTTTATTTTTTTTTTTATGGTAACCATATAAGTACAGCTAAGAGCAGTCAGTGGCTGGAGGGCATATTTTTGTTTTGCTTTTGTTTTATATTTATTTAGGCACGGAGCATTTTAAGTACGTAACTGGAGTCGTTAAACTTTCGTAGCACTCGAAATGATTTAACAAAATTTCATATTTTATGATGCCCTTTATTCGTTTAAGCATTAGAAGGGTAGTCTAAACTAGCAAAGAAACGTAGTGTTAGTTAGGAATTTTCTAGGGTTTCGAGCATTTACAGGGCATTTCTTCGCTGAGCCCACTTGCTAGTTTATTTCATGCTATGCCCCTTCGATTTTTTTTGGGCGTTGTAGCACAAAATTATGTATTATTATAATTACACGCCAAGAGTAAAAATACTATAATCAAAACTGAAATGTCATCGAACGTTCAAGTGGAGAGAAAATAAAAACCTCAAAGAGCCCAATTCCCAAACTCGCTCTGGATGAATTCAAGTGGGGCAAGTGAGCATTGATTTTCATTTTCATTTAATTGTTTTTTGTTTTTTAGTGTTTATTGTTCTAACAGTCGCAGCAGTTAGTAGTAAGTAGTGTTCCCTATTTCAAAATTCCAAGCCCATTTTTATGTTTTAAGTGGAGCTGGAAATTCCCCTACTCCTCGCCCTGGCATACCCTTTCGTCTTTCTTCGGTTGAGTACTCGCACACGCACACACACATACACACTTATTAAACATATGCATTTTTGTGTGTAAGTCTGAACAATTTGTTGTTATAATTTGGTCGCAGCTGACGGAAATTGACTCATGGCTGGCGAATTATGCTCCAGGTGTGCATGACACTGGCGCTGCCAACAACAAATTTATTAGAAATTGCTACACACACACACACACAATCAACTTATGCAAACAAATAAACTAATTTCATGACGCACACGCGCGCGCCTGCGCAGTTACTTCAGCTGCCTTCGTCGTCGTCGTCGTCGTGTGCTACTTACAATTGTAACCAGCTAGAAGAATTAAAAAAAAAGCAAAAAACAACAACTACGCTTCGAACTAAGCTTTTTTTCTACTTCGTCGTCGTCGTCGTCGTTGTTGTTGTTGTTGTTTTTTGTTTTTTCTCCAAACGTGCCTTTGTTTACTTCCCTACTCAAGCCTGGCCTACACCCAAAAAAAAAAGTATATCACCAAAAAAAAAAAAAAAAAAAAAAAGCATGCTGGAAAAAGCGTCGCGCGCGAGTTCAGTGACATTTTTTACTACTTTTTGGAATACCCTAGCGCTTGGAGCATTATTTATTTGCCAGCTTATGTGTAACAAAGTTAAGAGATTTGAGAAATTTACTTTAATACCCATTAACATTAACAAGCAAAAGTTTTATAACAACTGATCCTTAAATTTAAACAAGTTTTCCGCAAAGATCAAGATAATATATTGTCAGCTAAAGAAGTTAAGAGATGGTCAAAACTCCGCTGACTGAGTAACAACTTTAAAGTTATGTTTGAGTAAAGATTCGTTAAACATTTCTTAAGTTATTTAAGTAAAAGTGTATTTAATTGTCGCCTACGCAAAACAAAAACTTTAAAGTCTTTTTTGACAATTGTTGAGGCATCGAGTTGTGTGTTGGAATTGCGCATGCGTAGGTAAAACTAACTAAATTATTGGGTTGTGTTTCATTAGTCAGCCCACAAGGCGTCTCTGGGGTTGGGTTGGCTTTCGGGCGCAGCTGGCTGACTGTTCATTTGTCTGATTGTTGTTGCTTAAAGTTGAGTGTTGTGCCCCAACTGGGCGCATACTTTTCAAACTAACTGTATTAGTTGTGTATGTTGTATGTGTACTATGTGTCTTTGTGACAGCTGCAGAGATATCGGCAAAGCCAAATGGATTACCTATGTGCTCTCTCTCTCTCACTTTTGCCTCCAATCGTTATCTCAAACGGCCTGAAAACAAATGGAGCAGCTCGCATTTGAATAGTCATTATTCGGTTAAGACTTGTATTCGTTTTCGTATTCGTATTCGTTTTGCTATTTACTCATATCTCTCGCGATGTTCATTGTCTGTCTGTAACTTTCTTTGGATACTACTCACACATACAACCATGGCAGGGCCTGTGACAAGTTCATTACACTGAAAAACAACGCAAACAAACAAACATAATGGTCTGTTTCTGTCCCCTAGCCTTATGTGGCCAATGCCGATTGTTATTGTTGTGCTTAAGAGCATATAAATTAGTAGGAGGCAAATAAGAATATTTGCAATAGATTTGTCATGGGTTGGGTGGAACAAAAAAACAAAACCTCCTCACCATTAGACTGAACTATTAAATCAATGAGCTGAGACCTAGAATTATGCATTTATAATAGCTGTAAATAGAGTTTAACAAAAGAGCAGCTTAAATAGTTGGTTATTAAAATGAGTCAAAATCTGCTTTGAATTTCGAATCGAGATTTGACTTATATTGTCAAAACTTTCGCTTAGAAATTTCAATCTAAAACCCCCCTAAAAAATAGTAGAATAAAATAATTTGTTGCTATAGAAAAATATATTTTAGTTTTCGAGTTAGTTTTGATTTAATTTCGTTTGTTGGAAAGTTGGCTTGAACATTTGGGCTCATATTCAGTAACACCCACACACACACACACACCATAGCTCATTCCAGGGCAACTCTCCTGCCCCCCAGCCACCCTGCCTCGGCCTAACCACAACTTGAAAGCAAGTTGCCACCAATTGCTGACTGGCATTTGAACATTTTTCATAGCTGCCACTTTTGAATTTCTATACAAAAGTTTCTTTAATTGTTTATAACTTGAGAATATGTGTGGTGTGTATGTGTGTAAGTGTAAGTGTGTTGTGTGTGTGTGTTAAGTTGAGATAATTTTTGATGTGGGTTAACATTTCTTTAAGCATTTCACTTGGTAAGTCTCGATACGTTGTTGTTGTTTTAAAATCTTACTCGACAATTCTAAGCACTGAGAATTTTTCGTTAGTCATTTTTTCATTTGAATATTGAAACTTATTGTTGCTGTAAGTGTGTGTGTGTGTGTGTGTGTGCTTGTGTGTATCTAATTTCTTTTTAGACTGCCATTGCTCAAGAAATACTTTTTTGGTGAGTGCTGTTGTTGTTGTTGTTGTAGCATTTTATAATCGCATCAAGTCATGATTATGCTATGACTTTATACTTTAGACTTCTCTGTTTCATGGCTTTAAATATGCTATGGGTGTGTGTGTGTGTTTGTGTGTAGCACTTGATGGCGTACAAATGAATTGTGGTTCCATTTAACTTGGACTTAAGTAACGAAAACTGAAACGTTTCAAGTAGACAAGGCAACAACAACAACAACGAAGACGACGACGATGCCCGAATCTACTTACAAATCAAAAACGAAAGAAAGCCTCATATTCAATACCCCTGCCCCCCCCCTGCCATCCCTTGAACAACAGCCATGTGGTTACAGCGTTGAGGTTATTTTTGAAGTTATTTCTTTTTGGGTTTTTTATTTTTTTGGCATTGATTGTTTCATGCGCCGAATCTAAGATTGATTGAACGAGTTCAGTGAACTATTTTTAGGAAAGGGGAAGGAGGGGGAGTCATGTAAATAATCCATTACTTGAGCGCGACTTTTGAGGCCCTTTTTAAGAACGCAATCATTAAACAAGTACAACATATCAAATTGTATTCATATCAAAGCCAAACAACAACCAACCAAGCCAACCAACCAGCTACTCAATTTGAATTGGCCAGCCAATGCTATATAGATATATGTAGTATATATATATATATATATGACCACGCCCAGTGGCTGCCAGCCATGTCAAAGTCTCGCAATGCGCAATAATAATTACAAATGATCAGATGTCAATTTTTTCAGTTTTTTTTCTTTCTTTACCCAGTCAATGCTGCTGCTGCTGCCGTTGCCGCTGTTGTTGTTGTTGCTATTTTTTGTTAAACAAATGAAATTTATTGTTAACGGTTAGTGACCCGAATTACACGTATCGCTTATTTATATCTATATACATTACCAGCAAAAACTCTACACCCAAACGCCAGCCTGATCAACATCAAATCGACTCGGTATCTGTGTGTGTGTGTGTGTGTGGCATGTATCTTTTAAGTAGCATATGTATATAGAATTCAAGTCAAGTCGGAGACTGTGAATAGCTGACTGTCTGTCTACTGACTGTTCGACTTGTCTGACTTTCTGCTGCTTAGCTTTAAGCGTTTTAATTGCGCCAAACGCCGCCTACAAAACCGAAGACGTAGCTCTCAACTCAGCTTCAGCTTCAGATAATGTATCTTTGTATCTGATCTTAATGTGCACACACTTAGCAACCAGTGTGTGTGTGTGTGTGTCTGTCTGTCTGTCTGTACAAAGATCGAACAGCTTCAATTAGTAAGTGGCCATAGAGTCACCAAGTCACATGCTTTGAGTTTTAATTTTCCTTAGTATCTTTAGCAGATGGTCCAATTATCCAAGCTCAACAGCATTAAATTATCTTATTGTCAGAGTAAACTACTTCATTTAAGCAATAAAAAGTGTTACAATACGGCCATTCTTCTGGGCTCTTGTAATAGCTTTGAATTTATTTTTGTAAAAAGATTTTCAAGCTTTTTTACTTTAATCTGCTTATTTTATTCGATTTTTGTTTGACTTAAGCAAAGCAATAATTGAAATGCATATTATTAATGAAAAAGTACAAAACGCACATTTGTTTGACACACAAACGCACACACACACACACACGCGCACAAAGGCATTGTATCTTTGTATCTTTTTTGTTGTCGCACACGTTTTGTGCGGACCCCGGGGACGAGCCATCAATTGGCTGTAGTACTCTTATTGTTGTCGTTGTTCTTTATGACTTAGCACGTACGCATTTTGGTCATATTCTTCTTCTTCCTTAGCCTATTTTAAATAAATCCCAAATAAAAAAAAAAACTGCCTTTAAGAACTAGAAATATTGCTTTGTTTTGTTTGATTCTAATGCCTGTTTCGCATGCGGCCTCACATTGTGGCAACAGCAGCTGCGACTTGTTGCATTTATGCAGTTCTTAATCTGCTTACAATGTTGCAAATGTATCTAACAGATACAATTTCTATCATCTATCCATAAGTATATGCACACATGTTTTCCGTTGATTCTTTTTTTTTTTTTTGGTTTTATTTAAGTATTTTTTTGCAATCGCAATTTTAATGTTGATTTAGGCGTGTTTTTATGGCTTATCAGGCGGCGGCGCGGCGGCTAAAAGCCAAAGAGAAAATTAAATTAAACTAAATGCGCACCCTCAAATGGCATAAAATACAAATTGTTTAACACCAAAAACAACAAAAACAAAATGTGTTAACTAATTCGAGGCAATTGCGCCGAGAGCTGATAAAATGAAAGAAATAAAGCTAAGAAAGGCGTCCCCTCCCCCTCACCCCTTTGACAATGTGACGCTTGCCTTTGTTCAAATGTTTATCATACGCGTTTTTTTATACTCTTTTTGGAGGTTTTTACTTGTTCTGCTTGGGTAGCTTCTGCTTAATGCAGGCTTAAAGTTATGTCACTGCGCTTCAAAAACCAATTTTATATAGAATTTCCTTGACAAAGTATCTTAAAAACTATCTAGTTGAGCAGTAAGTACTGAAAGTGTAAGCCTTTTTCTCAAAAGAACATAGTTAAGAACCAAACCAACTTCTTTTACGATTCGCAAATCGTTTCAGATAAAATATATATACTTATAATGACTAATTTTGTAAGGAAAAAGTAACAAAGGTTTTTTTAGCCCTACATTATAATCAAACAAGGCTTAATTTTTAATTAGCTAGAACAACAAATAAACATAAATTAACTTCTTGGTATCAGCGACTTGTTGAATAAATTTACTTAGCGCTTCGAAAGCAATCAACAAAGTAGGGTGTGCGTGTGTCTGTGTGTGTGTGTGTGTGACTAGGTGTAGTCATATCTGAATACATATGCCTATGTTATACAATAATTGTCGGCCCGCGCTTATCGAACTAAATAAATATTAAATTGTAATTAAAGTCATGCGAATGATTTTCCATTTTTTTCGGTGTTTTTTTTTTTTAAACCTATCAACAAATAAAGCACCTAACTACATAATTGTATATTTATCTATGGGGTAAGTTGGCTGGCACAGCACACAAGTCGTATTTGTAATTGACAAATAAGTCAAAAAGACTTTCCTAGGCATTAGGTCAACCGATATTTAATTGCTAATTGCATCGTTTATGATAAGGGGGATCGGGTCGGACAGTGTATGAAGGGCTTACGAGGTGTTTTTTAAATTCAAAACTAAACTAAGTACCAAGTTGATAGATAGCCTCAATTAAGTTGTCATTTAACAATCAACGCATTCCATATGCCCCCATTCTTAAGGTCTCCACTTCGCTCCGTTGGTCTGGAAATCGAAATTCCTATACCAAAAAAATGCCAAACGCAAATAACATGCAACAAATTGCGCGAGTTTTTGGGACACACAGCTTGCAGCATTAGGTTTTTTTTTTTTTGCACACCTGGAGAGTGTATCTAGAATCTAGTCATAGACAACAGATAGAGATACATTTACAGCCAAAGCCACAGTCACAGACCACAGCCACAGCTCACAGCCGCCTGGCAACAATGCCACAAGGCGCAAAACTGAGCTGACAACTGGGCAACTGCCAAACAGCAGCTGATGCCAAAACGCCAACGACAAACAACTGCGTTAAGCCCGGCGTCGAAGTCGACGTCGACGTCAACGTCAACGTCGGCATCTTGAGTTTCAGTTTTCTTTGCATGCGCCGCTTGCTTTGTTGCCTGTTCCGTTTAAGCTTTGTTTTAGTTTGAATACCGCGCAATAAGTAGGTGCCCAAACGGGTATGACAGCTATAAAAGGATATAGTATTTGCTTAAAGATTGGTTATATCCCGAGTTCTCAGATGCTTTACTTGTTTGCGCATAATTTGACTTGAATAAGTTTTCATAGTAGGAAACGTATTGGACACGTGTTTCCAATCAAAAGGTTGATTTGTGAAGTGATTGGAATTTCAATTAATATATTTATATTATTCTCTTGCCAAATTGGTTTGTGGATGGCACGAATTAGTTCATGTTTAAAACATACATGCACAAAACGTGAAGAAAATGTTCTTGAGGTACATGACTTTTGCAGTGACTCAAGCAACAAACTGAATATGAATATTTTCACTTTAACTCAATGACAATAATAATAATGTTAGATCTTAAATGATTCATAAAAGATTTCTTATTAGTTGTAGTTAAGGATTTTCATTATTAAGATTTTTAACTCGATCTTTAAACTGTTTGGAGTAAATATCAGCAATAGTTTTAAGTTTTTCATTTGTTCTTTGTTAGTCAAATATATTTCCCAATTCGCTGCATAAACTTCTTGTTGTAAGACTTTAGTTTCTAACATCTAACATCTATACATAACTGCAGTCCGAGTATTTTAACAGTCGAATATATTGTAAAAAGTTTTTTCCTTTGCCAGTTTTATGATATTTTTTGTGTTTTTCTTTAACCCTCCCCCGGTTATTATTCGCAAGTATGACGCATGAATCATGCCACTTTATATTGCTAGTTGATCTTGTTGTTGTTAGTGTTATTGTTCTAACTGTGCCATTTATTTTTTTCACTAAAAGTCATGCGCCTTAAATTTTAATAAATTAGTATTATTTTTTTGTGTTACTTTGTTGCTATTAGTTGTTGGATGACTGATTTCGATGCCTTTGCCATACTGGAATGCAATCAATATTGCAGCTGATGCCATTTAAGAGCTCATTATCTAATTAGCTAGTAGATGTTTTATAGGTAGGTTCATAGGAAATCGAAATACCCAAATCAACTGTCAAAGCTTAACTAAATAGATGAATTGAGATACGTATTGAATGTGTTTGAGTTGTTTTTTTCTTTATATATTAAATCAATGCCAAATATGAGCAAGAATTGAATTCAGCTTAAAAAATGCTGACGACATTTATAATCCTAAAATTGAGACTAAAACTTAAAGCAAAAAGGTAAAACAGCGTAGAGGATAAAAAGGAAATAAACAAAAATATATATGTATGTATAAGCAAAGACGACTCGCAGTTGAAGCTGCGCGGGGGAGTTTGTTTTAATGGCGAAATATCTGAAGAAATACCAAACATACCTGAGAAGAGGAGTTCGTGCGATCGCAACGCCAAAGCATATTAAACACACACACACACACACACACACACATGCACACATGCACAAAACTATAACTGGGAGAGTGAAGTTCGTCTATATACAATCAAGATTGGGTTTTTAATAATTCAAAGCGAGTCCGCACGAGGGATTAAGCTGAGAAACGCGTCTAATGCACAGACAGACAATTTAAGTAAGTAAAAACTGAAATCATGTTACTTTTTTTTTTTTTGTCTACTTTTGACAAATTCGAAAGAAATTAAACGCTGGGTGTGTGTGTGTGTGTGTGTGTAGTGTGTGTGAGATACGAAAGGAAGTGGCAATGAGCACGCTGCTCGTAGCGCTATTAAAATACAGAACACACCCAAAAATATTTTAACGACGGCTAAAGAAAAAAAAATCAACATAAACAAAAGAGAAGCGAGACGACGACGGCCGGGACGGGTAGACAGTATCAAAAGTTGTTGCTAGCTAGTTGGGAGAGTTGAGAGGCTCTCAATGTTGGTTGGCTGATGATTTTGATGATGACAAAAGAAGGCAAAGTCGTTTGTTGGGTGACAGCGAGCGATTTATGCTTGAAATTGTACGCGTTGATGCATAAGTTATGCCTGAAAAAAGTATTTAAAAAGTATTGTATCTCATGGATGCACATTCATGGCAGAGATACATACGTCAAAGTATTAAGCACGTACAAAAAAATTTACTTCACATTTCAACTTACTTTTATTATGACATCAGCGCTATTGATGAGAAAGTATTAAGTTTAATATAAAGTTGCCTCAAACTGAGATACATGATCGGAGTTAAGTTCAAGCGTTTAAAGTTCACATCCCTTATTTTGTAATCGATTTCTATATACTCTCATCCCTTATTTCATAGCCAACTCTAAATCAGTTTTATATTTGAAACCACGCAGCTTTTGATTCCCAACTCAAAGATTATAAATCCTTTTTTAAGCTTCTTCAATAATCATATAAAAACTTTGATTACAGCTAACAAATTTCTACGCTTTTTGATATTTAGAACTTAATTTTTAAAGGCAACGCCTTTTTTTTGAACAATTCTTGCAGCTGTCATCATTTCAATAACTGGTTGTATTTATTGTTTGTTCAAAGGAACCATCAAAGGAATACAAAAATAAAAAAAAGACAGCATTGCGCAGTTGTTGAAATTGTATACACACACACACACACACACACACACTGCTAACAGCAACTATAAAATGTTAATCCTATTTTATTAAGTGCACGCAGGCATATTTGAGCCTAAGGAATGAAATACAACCCCCTTTATTAAGCTGTGCGGCCAGGCCAGCTGACTAACTGGATTCCACAATATCATCCTCTATACATCGGTCTCTCCATTCAAGTTTCTTATTAATTGGCCAGACAGACAGGGTTAGAAATTTGAAGATCGTCATATGTGTGTGTGTTATTTTAGTTGGTAAAAGAGTTGAAAATGTGGATTGAGAAACTAAATGAAATTGCAAATTAACATTAAATATTCATATCGTTAGCGTTGCCAAATTACAATTTACGGTTTCAACAAGTTGACCTAAATAAATGGCATAGAACCTATATAAGGCCAAAGGGTTAAAAATAGTTTTTCATGAAGTAAATTAACAAGAGAAGAGTATGAAGAGAAGTAAAGTCAGGTTTATCTTAAAGGAATCGACAAAACTTTTACTACTACAGTCAAACTTCCATATAACGAATCTCAAGGGGAATCTCTTCGTTATAGAGAAAATTCGTTATATAGAATGGGGTTTTGACTGAATCAAATTGCAGGGTTCTGGTTTCTGACTTCGTTGTATAGAAAATTCGTTATACGGATGTTCGTTATATGGAAGTTCGACTGTACAACAAGTTAAAGTTGTGTTTAGTTACATATTAAGTAGAAATAACAATGGAACTAATACTAACATAGTATCAAATAACTTTTTAAAACAAATAATAAGAAATAAATCAACATTTAACACAAAACTTTTATTAATACTCAAATTAACTTAGCTAAATGCTTAATCTCAGTTAGCTTTGTTATAATTTAACTACATATAAGGTTGTTTTAATTTTTTCTCTGGTATGGATATCATTCCATATATATTAAACTTTGGTATCTCATATGAGTGTGTGATTTGTGTTTGTTTTCTGTTTTTTTGTGCTAATTTTTTTTTGTCGCGTGTTTGATTAATTGTTCTTGGTGGCTGCACATTCTGATTTGTCAAAATTTTTGTGGCATGCGTTTCAATTTATTTGCTTCCCTTTTTTTATCTTTCTCTCTGCCTTTTTGGCGTCTTATTTGTGGCTAAGTGGGGCGTTACCAGGAGCAAAGCATAGCTACCTGAGATGCAGAAAGGGAGAATCTGTGCTTTGTTTTCATACATTTATTGATTGAATCCACAAGCGAATATTTGAAATCAAAAATAATGTTACTTTACTTGAAGAAGCAATAACTTTTCTAATTGGTTATTTGTTATTGTCAATTGCTTTGCATGTTGCACACAAATAAATAATAGAATGAGTTGCGGGAGTGGTGGTAGCATATTATTTGATGAACATAGTTAACAAACGCAACCCGCCCGCATCTGCAACCAACTGTCGGCAACATGAAAAGTAGAAGAACGAAAAATGCTCCTAAATAACCCTCAAAACTAAGAATAACAGTTTAGCTTTGACTAAATTGCTGAACAGGAGCGGGTTAAGGCAGCAATCAATTGGCCAATTGCCACATGCAACAATAAACTTACTGTAGATGTAATGAAAAGGGGCAAAGCGGGTGCCCGTAGAATAGCTATAAAGTTGGGTGTCCCATATGTTTAGTCATTAATTCGTTGCTTAATTGCTGCTTTTATCAAATACAAATACGTTCAAGTTAACTAAATGATGGCGAGGGCTATGTACCAGGGGCAGGGGCAGGGGGAGGGGGTTTCGCGTCGCAAGTTTCTGTAGGTTGTTTTTTTTTTTATTTAGTTGCGCCTTGAAAGAAATTTTCATTTCATAGTCGCTCATTGAAAATAATTAAAATTAATTAAGCCATTTAATATACTGGGGCCTGTGCCTGCTATTGCATTGGCTAACTGTTGGTACCCCTTCTCGCCCCTCTACATCCCAAATACCAACCATTTGCTATCGGGCTATTGTCTTGTGCAACGTAGTATCTATAAATTTGAATCGCCTTTAATTGAGGCAACTTTTTGGGTGACGAACGAATAAAAGAAATTCTATGGAAATTTTCATTTATTTTTGTTCTTAATTAATGCTTAATTTCAGGAGCTTAAACTAGGCGATTTGTTGAATTTTTACGAAACTTTATGAAGTTGTCAAAAAAAAAGATTTTATATGAAGTACAACACGTGCAATGATTGATTGTTGGCTATTATTATGATGTTGTTTGTAGTTGTAGTTGGGACAGGGCTTAAATGTGAAGAGAAAACCTCAACTCGGCATTTTGGTTCTTTGTTGTCTGTGTGTCAAATGACAAGAAAAAAAACGAGAGATAAAATATGTATGTAAAGGATGTCAGCAGATGGAAATAAATGCAATGACTCACACACTTGAAAGACTGTCTGATTGACTGACTGACTGACGGACGAACTAACTGACACGCATTGTCTATTCGGACCAGGCTCACAATTTTCTTTACATTTGACGATTTTACATTTAACATTTAATTCGTTTTTCTCTCGCTCTTACAAAATGTTGTCGGAAAAACCACAATTTGAGTGATGGAACGAATTTGCATTCGACATTTTATGACGCAGAGAGTGAGAATGAGTGAAAGAGAGATATAAAGAGAGCGTGGGGGACGCACTCGAATGATGCCACACAAATCATGTGGCTTAAACAATAACTAATTCAAGGCTTTGAAGTTAACTTTACATAAAAACAGGCGCTTCAACAGTTTGGGAATTCTATGAACAAATCGAACTTTTGCCAATGATTTCAAAGATATGGCTCACAAAGAAACTGAATATTCATAATCAAATGCATATTCATGCATTTTTTATTACCATATTAACTTATATCAACCATTTGTGGCCAGAATCTTAGTTCTATGCAGATAGTTTTATGCCCGATATAGCAGAACATATCACACAAGGCCACAAAGCTGACAAATCTCGAGATAAATGCAAATTTACGAGCATTCAGATCAGAAGCCAATCATCTGTTCAATACAGACACATATTTAAGATATACAAAGTACATCTGTATCTACATATTTTCATATGGCAATTATTCGAATTTATTTTTAATGTGCAATACATTGGGCCATATGGATGTATCTCTCCTCTTTGGCTCGTGTCTGAGTATTGACTACTTAATTTCCAAGTGCCATAAAAATGTGAATGCCTTTCGGAATTGAGAATTGAGAATTGAAAGCTCTTTCGTATTTGGGCGTTGAAAAATAAGTTGGCTTATTTATTGTGCCATGCTTATAAATATTTAAAAAGCCTCCTAATGAAATAAACAATTAGTTTATTTATTGACAAACACACACACACACAACATGCACACATAAATGAATATTTTATATAGCTTTACGTATAGAATATGATATACATTGGCCCAAAGTGCTCGATGTTGAAAGGCAATGGTATTTGGATCCCTTTTAATGTGTATATTTATGAATCGGATGGTGTCAAAATACTTATACAATCATGAATCGCATACTTGCGACACTATTTGGGAATTCAAATCAGCACAAGTTGCCATACGACACATGAAAACTTTTCCGACTATAATTCGCAACTGGTTTTAGCAAAGTATTTTACTTAGTTGGGCGCAAAATGTACTCAATAAACATATGTAATAAATATGTATGGCAATTAATAAATAAAATTGCGTCTATTTCAAATATATGTATCTGCTAGCCCCCCCTCCACCTCAAACTCGTTGATTTAAAACATACATTGCGGGGCCTTTAATTGTGGCGCATTTTTGTCGAATCCGTAGAAAAAGAAACATCAGCCACATTTCTTTTCCTTTTAATGAAAACAACAAATTTGATCGAATCTATGGGGTAAGTAGTGGTAGACGGGGGACGGGAGGGGCTAAAAAATCGAATAACAAAAAAATACGAAAACTTAAAAGAGGAGCGCGCAAGCTGTAAATGAGGAATTATGAATTGGGCAAGTAGTATTGGGCTATTCGTATATGTATGTATTTATGTATGTACGATATGGAGGAACGACGAATAACATATTCAAACGGGTACTTGTTGTTGTTGGGTGTATGGGCTAGAATAAATTATGATTTGTGTATAAGAGTTGTGTGCTGTGATTAAGCACTTTTAAGTGTAATTCGGTGATGTAGTTGCCGTTGCCGTTGTTTTTGTTGTTGTTGTATAGGGTATGAGTACTATAAATAGAAGCAGGCTGCAAGTAGATGATGACCGCCTAAACCATAACTAAAATTCTTTATAGCTAAAGAGATTTACGTACATATATAATAAGTATTTGAGAGATGTTTCGACGACGGGCGACGGCTGTTGGTTTTTGCTGCCATTTTGCGACTGCGGCGGCTGTTTAAAGTCAATTTTTGAATAATTATGAATCGTTTTTGAGGCGTTTTTATACTCGTTTTTGTTTTTTTTTTGTTCTCTAATTATAACAACATCATATTAATAATTTCTTTTGACTTGTATTTTGGCTAGCTCTTCGGCCTGTGTGTTCTTAATGTGCCAAATATATTTCTATCTATTGAGCCAAAATTTGCGAATATTTGTCCAACACACACACACACACACAAACTTTTTCCTCAATATGCAAATGGTGCAAAGAGATTTATATGAAGAAAATAAATATTATATATGTATAAATCGAAAATGAATTATGGAAAACGTTTTCAAATGCGTTTGTAAGAACTTAGAATGTGAAATTATGCAAATTACAAAATGCAGCTGCAAAATATTTATGCAAAATCTTATATACCATGTGATATAGGATCTGAAATCAGATAAAGTTGTAAAAATGCTAAATCATTAAATCAAGTAAAGTTCTTAATATAACTTGACTTTTTATAGTCTCTGATTTAACTTAATTAATTATAGATTTTATAGCTTTTTGTTAGACATGTCTAAGCATGAAAAAATCATAATGCATTCAAAATATTAAATATCTCAGAACTTAATTTAAAGTGAAAAGTCTCCGTTTCTCTAATCTTACTTTATATTTTTGGAAAATTTATAGCAACATCAATGAAAACATCTTAGAAAACTCTTAAAACTAACTTGATTTGTCTGAAATTTTAAAAATATCTTGCCATAGTCTCTGATCTTGCTTAATTTATCTTAAACGTCTGAGATCTAACTAGATTTGTCTTTAACTTCATAAACAAAGCTTTTTTATCTTATAAGAAATATTCAAGATTATAAACATAAAACTAAATGAGCTTTAAGCTTTTACTTTATCCATTTCTTTTGAATCCCAAAATTTGTTTCAGTGTATATAATTGCATAGTTAGCACACATAGAGCGGAAGTTCTTTAGACGTCACTTGCACTTTATATTAATGACTGAAAAAAAAAAAAAAACAAAAATATGCTCACATACATATACTATAAGATTGAATTTTGTGTAAGTATACAATACATACATACATATATGTATGTATGTATATGCAAGTAAAACTCAAATCACAGCTCCTTATATGGGCTTGTGTGCGCTTAATCAAAATCGCCGGAAATTATAAGATGCCAATAATAAAAATTAATATGCAGAGAGATTAAAACGATTTATATTCTACGCCATGGCGCGTTGAATGCGTGCGACTGCGCCATTAAATTGTTTATTATATATCACTATAAAACCACATACACAGACACTCTAATAGTAATACTTGTTACCATATATCATATAGTTGTAGCTTGTTCAGTTAACACTTTGGTTTAATGACTAAGACTAAGGAGCGCCCATTTTTGTCAATAAAACAGAAATTAGCGACGCTGAATCACAATTCTAGTCAGTTAGGAACGTAGATATTGTTGTTGTAAGTTATGTTGGACTTGTGTTAATATTTGTATAGTCTGTTATGTAGTATTTACCATTTTGACAGCTTTCTTGTATTATATCCACGTTAGTTAGTAATCCCAGCACAAGAACTTGATTGTAAATGTTTATTAGGTATATTTTCTTGATTCAAATTTCTTCACATTTAGCACATATTTAAATGTTTGCACGTTGCAGCTGCAAAGTTTTTGAATTTGATTTCTTTTTGTTTTGGTTATTTTTTACTTTTTTAATTAGTATTGTTATTGTAGTATTTATCACTTGTGTGTCTGTCCGCCCGTTGCGCGCGTGCCGAATAATAAACATATAATGTTTTGAGCTAATTACAATTGGAGATATAAATATACATAGATGTATATTGCTTTGACTCTGGATTTATAGCGATTTGTTATTACGGTATGCAACAATAAAAGCCGGAGCCGGGAATGCCGCTGCACGCGTTCGTGTTCGCACTGCTGCACGTTTAGTCAATGACTAAAGGGCGGGCAATTCAAAATTTTTTAAAATTCATCAACGCTGCCAGCAACAGCGACGGCAACGGCAACGTTGACTTCGACGTCGCGTCAACGCAAGCGTCGACAGCAGCAAACACTCAACAAAAACCAAAAACTAATAAAATCAATTACAAACGCACACAAACATATTCATACACAAGAGCAGCAGCAGCCGAAGACGTCGAACGACAACGACGACTAGCCGAAGGCAAAGAGCACGAACAAAAGCCGACAACGCGACGTGCTATTGTACAAAGTTCTCGTTCTCTGAATATGAAAACAAAACAACAACACACAGCAGCAGCAACAGCGGCAGCAAAGGAAGCGGAGCATGGAACTAGAGCTGAGCGCGTGTCTCAAGTTCTTCTAATTCTTGGACGCTCATCTCTGAAGGGAATGCACGTTGTGCGCAAAGAGAATATTTTGGCAAATATGGAGTGCTCTTTGCTGCTTGGGTGTGCTCTCTTGGCCATTTGAATGTGGGCCAAAAGTAATGACAATAGCGGCAATTGTTAAGCATGAAATTTTAACGTTTTTTTTTTTTCGTTAGCAGCATTGGCCATCGCTTGGACCATTGCCAACTATTTTGAAGCTCAAGCGCTCTTTATCTCTCTCTCAACTCACTCCATTACTGTTTTTGGCACGCAAATACAAATTTCGCTCTCGCAAGGCGTTGAGTGTTGTGTATGTGTGTTGATGTGTGGGTGTGAGCGCTTGTGTCGTTTGCCAAATGAGCCAAGCAAAACAAAAAGGCAAAAATATACAAATGTACGTGTGAGCGCGCGTACGTACATATGTATTTATGATTGTAGCACAATAACAAGAACAAACATTGCACCAACAGCTTGACATACGATTTGACTCCCACAGCATTTATAAGAGAAAAATATGCAAGCAATTTTTGCATTTACGGCAAGGCAATGACGTTTAACTCGCAACGCAAAGAATTTCATGTTGATCTTGTTGTACCGTTGTACTTATTTTATTTACTAGTGCTTGTGAGAATGTGATTTCAAAATCCCAGCTGCCCAAACTGCACGCACACTCGCACACACATACATACATACGCATAGCATAAGTTTGTGTGTACGGTTATGAAGTGCGGGCTTTTTAGTTTCGTCACCCCTGGAACAAGTAGCATCGTGTGCACTTTGTTTCATTATCCTAAAATCCTCACGCGTAATCGCCGTTACTGTAAAAGTGTCCTTTTCAACTCACATTTCAATTGAGCTGCTGATGCTGGAATAACCCTCATATAGTGTGGCAACTGAAGCATTATGTGTATTTGCTGCAGCTACAGCCGTAATTACACAAAAGTCTTACATATATCGCATATAAGCCGCAGCGCAACGCATAAATCGCAATTAATCAAGTGCAAGCCAATGCCGTCAACTCCCCAAGCAACCCACCACACCACACCACACCCCTTCTCTGTGATTGTAGCAGCAACCCTGCTCAATCCAAACCCAATTCCAACCAATTCAACAAGAAGAAGAACAAGAAAAAGTTCGAATGCTGCTTTGAGCTGAACAACAATTACAAGGCATGCTAGCTCGCTCTCACTCGCACATACTCTCATACTACTCGCTTAACGAAAGCTACTAAAAATGTAATCATTATGCTTTATCGTAATAATCAGCAGCCGCAGCCCTGGAAACTTTTACCCAGCAGTCGTCGCACATACACAAACATTTATACATACATATGTACATAAACTAGAGAGTGAGAGAAATCGAGTGAGTGAGTGAGTGAGAGGAGTAAGTACTACATTCTAACATAACAAACAGGCAAACAAACAAAACTAAATTACAACAATTCCAAAAATTTATAATTGTGCTGCGCACACACAGTTAGAAATCTCAAACTACCACCAGCAAGCAGTAGTAGCAGCAGCTACAGCCACAGCAGCAGCAGCAGCGTTTGCTGCAGACACCCTTGCCCCTTTCCTAGCCCACAACCTTATACCACCCCATCCCATAACGCCAGCTCATTCTCAAGCTCATACTCTACCCCTCAATCATCATCCTCATCATCATCCTTTTCTGGCTTGCCTTCTTGCCTTACAATTCGCCATGCTGCTAACGTCGACGTCGACATCGTCGTCACAACTAACACACACACATACAGAAAAAAAGGCAGTTAAGTTAAAATGTACTTAGAGTTTAAGCGTAACCCCGAAATCCCGACCGAACCCAAACGAGATTGTGTGTTTTAAGCGTTTTAGTTGCCCGCTTACACCACCCCTCGCTCATACTCTTATTTGGCTAGCCAACAGCGACGTCAACGGCGACAGCGACTGCAACGGCAACAGCAACGTATACGTTAACGTCGCCGTCGCCGTCGCTGCTCAACTTTGGCGAGCGAGCAAGCAACAACAACAACAAGCAGCAAGTCAGTCAGTCAGCCATCTTGTACGGCGTTATTAAATTTTATACAAATACTAAAAATGAAATCAAAATTTTCTTATTACAATGACTATTTTCTCTTGAACAGCTGTGCGCCCGACCGGGGACCGACAATGGCTCTTTTCGCTGAGCATGCCTTGGTGGATTTTTGGTGGTTGGGTTGAATTGTGGGCTGCACTGGCAAGAAGAGGAAGGCTTCTTGAGTGTTATACGCTTTTGCGTTGTGCGCTCTTCCCCTGCCGTAACTAGCCTGTGTAAGTATGTTTGTCGAGTCGAATGAATTGTACTTATGCCATACTTATCGACTGCATTGTAAGGGATCCAAAGTTTTTTGGGTGTTGGCCCTAAAAATTATTGTTGGCTGGCTGCTTTGCGTTTCCATTGGGCAGATCCACAACCAGACCCAGACTGGAAGTCCTGCAAATATTTTTGTGCATTCGCACAGCGCACACAATTCACCGAAAATTTCATTTCCATGCAGCCATAGAAAATTGACATAAATTCAATTATAAATTTCGTAATTGTTATATGTTTCTCTCTTTTCCGTTGGTAGACTGGACACGTTTTACGAGTTCCTGTTCAACTTCCTTCCAGCAAAACTTAACAAACGTATTCCCATTAAAATAATAGATTCTACCTGTTTTAAGATAAGCAATTCTCGAACAATCAACAAACTACCTGTGAGACATACTTAAAATTTAAATTAAATATTGCCACGAAAATAAGGATAAAAGAAAATAGATGAAGAAGTGCCTAAACAAATTCTGATAAGCACACGCTTAGATAGGATACACATACACACAAACACACACATACTTAAAGACAGGACGAGCGATGAATAATACCAATCACGTACCCAAAGTGCCGCGTTCAGAGTTCGTCTTCGGGCCACCTTTAACGTCAACACAACAACAAACGTAGCCTAATCAAAAGAATATTGTAAACTAAGCCAAGACAAGACAAGATGAGAAAACTACCACAGCAAACGAATTCTAAAAGGATCATTTGACAAGTTCGTCAAAAAGAACGTAAAAGTATGAAGCGAACGATGGTTGACTAGAAGAATACCCTATAAGTGACTGACTGACTGATAGTTTATCAACGCACAGCACAAATCATATGAGCTACCATGCTGAAATTTTCACAACATTTTCATTTTACGCTTAAAGAAAGCACTAAAAGTTGTCATGTATAATTCGACGCTTTAAATAAAAGAAAATTAATCAAAACTGCATTTTGTCGTATAGATAAAGATCAATGCATAAAAGAATTATCTACATTTTATTTACAGGATATCCAAAGGCTTAGAGCCTATGTTCATTCATATGAAAAATGCGTAATCTTGCCATCAACTTCTACACACAAGAACAACAAATTAAGTGCCAATGCAATGCATACACTAACACACACACCTACACTTACACCTACACCTACACACACACACACACAACAAGTACTACGTGTGTTTGTGTATAATTCTATAGGTAGTTCTCTTACTATCCATACGAAATGAAAACATGTTTCAGGCGCATGTGCAAAGGCCATACACTAGAAATGAAACGAAATGAGACAAGACGAAACATCATAGCACATACTGGATGGACAATTAGTTTAGACAGGCTTCCATCTTACAGTCTTTGAGTCTCTCTCTCTCTCTCTCTGTCTCGTGTTTTGAATCTTGTGTTAAAAGGTCAGCTTTGCGGCTAAGAGTATGGCAGTTGATGTCAGAGCCCGATCCCAGTTCCCTGACTCAGTACCGGGTCTCTGTTCTTTGATAGCATTGATCTATTGTGTGTGCATTTGCCTTTTTACATTTTATACGCATGCTTCTACGTCTTTTCTTTCTTTCTATCTTTTTGTGATATTTTTTCTTTTCTTTCATGTTTTTAGTGCCCAACGACTAGGTTCGTCAAAATGATTGATTTGTAGGTGATGAATTACAACAACAGCAGCAGCAGCAGCCAGAGTAACTCTAAGGCTGCCTTAGTTAAGAGCATATACAAAATCTCATATCTTTTGCTGTTGTATCTATGCGCGTGTGCGTGTGTGTGTGTGTGTGTGTGTATGAGAAAGGTAGTGAGGATTAAATACAAAAATTCCATTTAAAAATCTTTTATTGTTCGCTTATTGCTCTTTTAACATTTTTTTTTTTAGGGGTGCAGCTTTTGACTTATTGTATTGTGTTTGGCATTTTTACAGATAAACTGATATCGAAGTTGGAAAATTAATTATCATAGTTTAAGAATAGGAAAGTCATTTAAAGGGCAAACAGTATAACCGCTTAAAAGGTACTGTACAAAATTCAATTCAAAACATCCTAATGGAATAACCTTAAAATTGTCCATGCTTTGCGTGAGAAAAAGTCAAACGTAAGTAAAAGTAATGCAAAAACTATAACGATTTGATATCTGTGTAACTTTAAGGATACATTTTAGGATAATATAATATCAGAGCGGCTTTAAGCTGATTATTAGGTAAATCTTAAACTGATTTCACAAAGATTATGGCAGTTATACAAATTTTCGCATAATCGGTTGACCTAAAAAAACAGTTTTCAGCTGCAAAGTTATCCGAGGACCGTTTCAAACTATCCCATGACAAACCTTTGTCAAAACTCAACAGATTTTTTCAAGAAATCACTTTTTCTAAAATATTTGACACGATTTCTTGAAAACAATATCTTTTCGATCATGGTTCTATGATCTAGATACTACCAACTATACGCGTGTTATCGTCTAAATAGCTTCCTTATGATTCCTTTGTTTAATTTCCGACATTCTTCTCCCTCTCTCAGTCTCTTTCTTTCTCTATCGTTCTGTACCCAACTGTGAGTTCGTGTGCAACAACTCAATCGGCCAATATGATAATTTGCTTATAGAGCATGGCATGAAAAAACGCCCACTTTGCACCCAGCAACCAAATAATTCGCACATCCTTGTCAGGCACTTTAATGTGGCGTTATACATTAATGGAAGATTGAAGCAACAACCCCTGAATAACTGCGAAGGGTGTGCCTTTGGCAAAAAGCTGATTCTAGCAATCAGTTAACCTATATAAAAGTACCAGACATATCGACTTGAGATATTAGAGAGCACAACGCAGCAGCAGGGACAAAGTGAGGCATAACTGCTGCCATATTGCCGCAAAATGCGCAAGAGAATCAAAAAAAAAAGGAACACAAATGCAAAAAAAAACAAGTGAAGACAATGAAAACCGAATCGCATCTATGAAACAATAAACGAGTCACAAACAAACACACAGAGAGAGAGAGAGAGAATAGAGCCTGTCTTTGCCCCCAACCCAACTTCTGTGAATCTTTGCCCGAATATTTCAATTCAAATTCAAACTCCCGAGTTTTCGGCTAATGGCTGCGTAATCAAAAACTTGCTCATTAATAATATTTTTGCTGCTGCTGTCGCATTGTTAAACGCACACAGCTGCAAAAGTATCTCGGTATCTTTGTATCTGTGTGTGTGTGTGTGTATTATGATTATTGCTTTGGCTATCCCTCAGTTCGAAGCAAAAAGTTTCCCCCTTTATATTCATTCTGGTGCGTCGCAGTTGACGTTACGTATTCCATATCTCAGGGTAAACATCTAGAGGCTGGCCTCGACTCGACTCGACTGAACTCGACATCGACAACGACATCGACACCCCCTCCCGCGATTTTTACCCTCAATGTGTATTCTGCAACTAAAAAGTATCTTTGTGCGTTTTTCTAAAATGTAAATAGATTTGCCTAACTTTAGAGCGAACTCTGGTGATTTTGAAATCGCTCAATCAGCTTGCGACCGTCACACAAAAGGGGAACAAAAACCAAAAATTCAAATACAACGGCGAACGTTTTCAACAGTTTTTTGTATTTGAATTTCAAATAATGTGTACAGTTGCCGTTAATCAAGATACGGTTAGCGCACATATTTGACTTGACATACTCGATGACGCCTTTTCATAACTAAATAACCCACCTAACCCACCACCACCACCACCACCAGCACCACCACCACTGTTCTCCTTAGTGTCTACAGTCATCATTTCTTCCACCACCCGCCCAGAACGCCTAACACTCTAAACAATGCAAAACTCTATGCAGCTAGCTAGCT
Organism: Scaptomyza montana; assembly: GCA_018904305.1. NCBI lineage: Eukaryota > Metazoa > Arthropoda > Insecta > Diptera > Drosophilidae > Scaptomyza > Scaptomyza montana. The sequence continues at coordinate 1,240,382 of JAEIGR010000033.1, read as the reverse complement.
TTTCAAAGCGAATTTGAGTTTTAGTTTAAGAGACGATTTAATTTGTTAAAATATGCGAGGGTTTCTTTATAAAGTTTCTTTTATAAACTTTTTCAAATACTTCAATTTCTTTAATAAAATTTTAAATCAAACTCAAATTATTTATGATTTCTTAATGTAACATCATCATATAGTCTTTTAAAATACTAGTTTCAATACAAATTTTATTCTATCAAAGTTTCATATACATATCGACAAGATTTTTTTAATTACTTCGTCAATTACTTTGATTTTCTTCATTTTTATGTTGAATTTTTAAACACAATTCTTTTTTATTTTTAGATAATTTTAGACATTTTCCTTAACAAATAGGTTTCTAAAATTGTTCTTCTTTCTTTAAGTTTCTTCAAGTTTCTATAAGTTTTCTTTATGCGTAAACTCAATAAACAGCTCTCGTAGTTCGCGTCACTTGAGACTTAAGCACTTTTCAGTGGGTAGGGTGCATTATTAGTTGGCAAACTTTTCAACAAAATCCTGACATTTAAGGGTGGCGAATGTCTGAAAACGCTTCTAACAACCGAGCACAATTTGAAGCTGAGCCACCTGTTTTTTTTTTTGTGGAGTTTTTTTTTTTTGTGAAATTCGATCTGTCTAACGTGACAGGAATCTAAAACTGCACTAATCCGCAAAAAGAGAGAGAAAGAGGACAAAAGACGAATTCATCGAGAATTTTGCATCTTTAGTCTTTTCACTTTGCGGGAAATGCGAATAGGACGCAGCTGCACATAGAATAAACGAGGAACACCAAAAACCATCTCCTAAATTCAGACAAACAGAAATTGTATTCATTTGTTTACGCAGCGCGTTTTAACCTAAGCAGTCGGAGAGCCAGACACAGAGAAGATTTCATGCAGCCGGCAAAAATATTTTATTTAGCTTTATGTTCTATGCGTTTTCATATGGCATTAGCCGCTGTTATTATGTGCGTCGCCCTTTTGTCAAAAACGAGGAAGCCATTAAAAAAAAGGATAACGTGTTCGTTCTCGCTCTCTGCCATTGTTTAAATTTTAGCTAGTAACGTTTGTGTGTGTGTTTGCAGAAGACGCAAAAATGTTTTACGGGCAACTTGGATGACGTAGCAGCTGTAATTTCAGGTAGTCAAGGATTTGTTTTAGTTGAGATTTTGTTTTTGCTGTGTCGCTATGGTTTGAAATACTTTTTTTGTGTATTTGATTTGCCGTTGTTCTTGATTTGTGTCGTTCTTGGGTTGTTCGCTTCTTCTTCTACATATTTTTTAATGCGGCTTTGCTATCTGAGATTTTGATTGCAATGTTATTCGATATGGCATTTTCTTTGGTATTTTATTATATTTAAGTATGTAACTCAAGGGGAAAACGTCCCCAACGGATGTTGGGCCTAATGTAACATTTGCTTGAGTGACAGTTTTTCAAAGTATTTGTAAAGTGTATCTTAGATTGATATTTGAATGATTGAGATTTGCAGTTGTTTAAATAAGTTAGGGAATGATAAGGTTATGATATGCGTTTTTGCAATGATATTTAATTAATTTATCAATCAATCCTCTTACAAATTTAGCTTTTTTGAGCTATTTTTTGTTATTATTGCGTCAAATTGAGTCTATTTGTAATCGACAGGTCGCATGCTGCTGCTTGCCACTCGTTAAACATGTGTCACCAATGCCGCTGCAACTTTTGCGGCCAACTGTTGAGGTTAACATTCTGTTGTTGTTGTCGTTCTTATCACCATCATCAGCAGCGGCAGTAGGACAATGTTGTTGTGACATGCCACACACAACATATACATGCAACACCTAAAAATGGACTCAGAGTCTGGTCTCGGCCTCGCTGTCAACCTCATTCTCATCTTCATCCTTGTGTTACGTCCTCGTTCTCGTTCCCGTTCCCTTTAACCGGTTAACCACGCAAGCCTCTATCCATTATGTTGCATATTTAGTGGCATTTAGCTTCCTTTTTTTTGTTGTACTTCCACTGTTGTTGTTGTTATTGCTTGTCCTGACCTATGACAGCAGCGCTATTCTGTCCTGTTCCCCCTGTTTCAGTGCTGGCGAGCCCATTTCTCGAACCATGTGCACATGTTGCCAAAAGTGTAATGCTTGCGTTTCAACAGTGAGAGAGAGAGAGAGAGCGAACCGAATGCCAAAACAAAAAGTGAACAGCAAGAGAGCAGCAACCAAACAACAAAAACAACAACAACAACAAAATAAACAAACTGTCGGCTATATTCGGTGTCCTTTGCCTGCATTCTCCTCTCTCTTTCTCTCTCGTCGACTTTCTCACCTTGACGGCGGCAGTTTCACTCGCAGCATGTGTTTTTGGCTTTGCTCTTTGTCATGCTGTTTCTCTGCTCGCAGTCGCTAACGCTGCCGCTGCGACGACGACTGCGGCTGTTGTCCTTTGGCAAGCGTTGGCGCGTGTGTTGATGTGTGCGTATGTCTGGTCGTGTGTGTGTGTGTGAATGCGTTGCGTGTGTGCTCTTCAACAGGTGTCGTTCGTCTGATGTGGCACATGTGGCATGTGTCGGTGCCGAAACGTTGTTTTGACTGCGTGTCCTTGCCCCCTACTACAACAACAACTACAACAACAGCGCCAGTCATTCATTCATTCAACGAAACAAACTAAAAACTCAATAAGAGCTTTCAGGCAAAGAGAGAGAGAGAGAGAGAGAGAGAGAGAGAGAGAGAGAGAGAGTACTTAATTTGGGCAGCCTAACATGCAAGGCATTCATTGCGCTCGCTCAAAATTTAAATAAATTTGTTTCAACTTTTATTAAAGCCAATGGAAAAGCACCAAAAACAGCTAAAGCAACAACAATTAAAATCAAAATGGGCGCAAGAATAATGGAAAAAGTAACTGCTCAACAAGTCAGGCAACTTTGCGGCTCTATGCACACACTTACATACATACACACACACACATACATATACATTGACGTTCATCTACATTTACATATCAAGTAACTTTTTGAGTGCGAAGATAGGAATCGGAATAGGAGAAGTGAAGCGAGAGAGCAAAGACAAATTGTTTTCAAACGTCGTAATCAAGAAATAATTTCTTAAAATATGCGTCTACTTTTTGAATTGGGATTATTACAGCAACAACAATAACAGGAACAATGACAACAGTTCTTGGCATTTCACAAATACACTCACAATTCTTAAGAAAGTAAGGCGCAAAAGGGATGCAAAATATTTGTAACTAGAGATGGAAGCGTGATTTGGATGTTTTAAAAGAACCTCTTTGACAAGTAACGCTCGTGACAAAGAGTTGGAAAAAGTTTTACTCTCTTCCTTTTATCGAACAAACATACATCTGTTTATTTTCTTCTTCTCTGACAATCGTGTTGCTTGAGTTTCATCAAAATTCACTCGCCCATCTCTAAGACAATATTTTACATCTAGTTTATGTGATGGAAATCACGGACTATGGAAAAGGAGTTGAACTGATTTTATTTATCTCAATCTGTCTGTGTGTGTGTGTGTGTGAGTAACTTTTTGTCTTTTCAAACAAATTCACACAGCCTTCGAGTTGGGAGGCATAAAGTACAGTTGTTGCAACCAACCAACAAATAGATACTTGAACCAAATTGAGGCAGTGACTCGCATTGTGTTTAGATAAGTCTGTGCGACGCCACTCTAATGGAAATTAATAGAATAGCATAAAGAACATAATATTCATACACACATACAGATTTATAAATTTATGATTTGATTACAAGCGCTCTCAAGTGTCGTTTTGCCTCCCCCTCTCAGATATATCTCTCAGATACATTTGCTAATGGCATTTGTTTATTTGACGAAAGCGCAGCTGCCAACAGAAGAAGATCGCTATGGATCGGATTGATTGGTGTTATATATGCATATTTGTATATTTGTATCCCTCTACCCCTTGTTGCTTTTTGCCCCTGCTGTTGCGATCCCGCTGCGATTGCTCAATGTAAGTATATTTATGAGGCGCACTTGAAGCGGCAACAAATTGTCACATTTCAATGACTCTTCAATGTGCTCCATTTGAATAGGCGCGTATTAATACTTTTTGCCTTGCCCCGGACACCAGCACACACCCGCCCGCCCTGCCACGAACAAACACACACACACACTTTGCCACATCTGGGGCAGCGAGTTCGATTTCAGCACTAAAAAAACGCAAGCAAGCAGCTATATATATTCAGCATGTAGAATTTTATATACACTTACAGATTTTTAGCGAATATTTCTTTGAATTCGTTACAAACTCTGTCATTTAAGTGTAATACACTTAGTAAGGGTATTCAAAAGCACAACAGCCCTCATTTAATTGGGCTACCCAAGCTCAAAAGAAGTTTCAAAACGAAAAAGCAAAGCAATCAATGAATTTGATACATTTATATTTGAGAGTTGTTTTTTATTTCCATACTTGCTTAACTCATTTTTTATCCAATATGATGTCAAAGAACATAAATATCAATAAAGTAATGAGTTAAATAAGTGAACAACAATATATTCCAACTTTAAGCAAGATATCTAACAATACCAGCATTATAAGGGTACAATTTATGTAAGAAGTAAAAAAATGGTTAATAAAGCAGTTGTAATAGAATTTGATTGAACATTCAAGGCAAGTATTGAATTTCTTAATGAAACTTTGTCCATTTGTTGTTTTTAGATAATAAAGTGTTAGTATATTGTTTATTGTAACTGTAGTTAGGAAATAGTATAAAAATTGTGTCTACGTTTAAAAAAGATTCTTTAAAAATAAAGCAAATTTTAGGCACAATAAGCAAGTTCTTAATTTATAGCCTTTTCTTAAGAAACTGCATCAATTGCTACTTTATGCAAATTAAAAATCTACAAAATCATTAGCTAGATTTATATGTTGTATGAGTCAAGCGCTTACAAGAAACAATTGCCCCCAAAGGACAACTCGATGGTGACGGGAAAAAGGGGTGAAACCTTGCTTACACTCAACGCTAAATTGATCGAGTTGCTTGGGGGATTATACATACCATATAAAGGGTTGCCTGGCCTTTTAAACAAATCTGTACCAAATAGTATCGTATCAGCAACAAATACACAAACTAAACAAACTATCAAAACTTGGGTGGAGCCAAAAAGTGTTTGCTTATGTAAGAATACACATACATACGTTCGAATGTGTGTGTGTGTTTAACGAACGTATGTGCTAACTGGTTTTGTTTTTTTCGTTAAATAAACAGTGTTTAAATTAGCGAATAAAAATGTATTATTAATGCGAAAACATGTTTATAAAGAGCATGTACATACATATATACAACACACAAATACACAAACAAGCAAAGAACAGAAAAAAATATCAAAAAGAAGAGACACGCTGCGAATAAGAGCGAATGAGAAATAGCGATTTTAATTGTTGTTGTTGTTGTTGTTTTCTAAATAAATAAGAACGCTGGCTATAAGGCGGGGCTAACAGAAAGTCGACAAAAAAAAAACAAAAACAAAGCACGCAAAGTCGCCGTTTTACTTATCTTAAATGAAATTAATAAATTTGAATTGAGAATTGAGCAAAAATTTAATTGTTGTTTGGAATTAACGCAAAACTTGGCATAACGATAAATGTTGGATTATATGAAAAGGTTTCCGTGTGTGTGTGTGAGAAATAGCTTGATAGCGATTTTTTTAAATTTATTTATTCGTTTTGTTTTTTATTATTTAATGGCCATATAATCACGTAGCCAAAGGCTGGGGCGCATATACATATACATATAGTATATTAAAAAGTATGTATTGCGCTATTTAAACTCTATATGGTTTGCATATTAGGTGAAAATCGCAAAGCTGCGACTGTGACAAAAAATAAAACAAGTTTTGGGGGAGAGCAAAAAATTTTTAATTTCATGTGACGCACATTTGAATACATACATACGTAGGCACGTAGAGTCGCAGAAAAGTATCTCAAAGATACCAAAAGCGCAATAAATACAAAAATAAGTTACCCAGTTGAGCTTTTAAGCAAGCTTTCAACTAAGATTAAGGACAAAGAAATGTAAATAGGTATGAACGGGATGTTTTGAGTTTATACCCAAATTCCCATTACAAGAAGGCGCCCAAGACAAATGCCATTAAAATACTTTCATATGTTAGCTTATGAAAAATATGTATTCGAAATATAAGAAGAAAGTACTTATATTCCATTCGTAATTAAGACTTTTAATCAGTTGATGGCTTGGTAGACGTTTTTTTGAAAAAACACATAAAAGTAAGCAAATGTATTATTAATTCCTAGAAAAGATAACCTTAAAACTAAGAATTCCCTCAAGTATACTGTATCCACTCATACTGTATTTATTAAGAACCTTATCTCGTTTAACTCATAACTCAACTAGTGCCAAAACTGCGCTGGAAAGTTAGAGAAAAGATGCCTTGCAAAATAAGCATTCTAAGAGTGATTACTGGTATGGTTAAAATTCAGCAACTCATCCAAAGAGACTACTCTTTCTACCACATTACTTTTGGTGATGTATATGTCAATTCTCTTAAGCTCACGCATTTGCGATCCCAAAAAGTTTAACTGGGTAATTTTTTTTTTTTTAGGGCAAAATACATAGGTAGACAAATACCTGAGGCGGCCACAACTTGCGCATACTTAACGCACTCAAGTGACAATAATTGAATTCATTATGGGCAAAAAACGATTGTGACAATAGAGAACCAGTTGGGATAGTTGGTTATTAGCTGATATGCTGGCTAGAGGATTAACAATGGCAGGTTAATTAACCTGATGGTTACGTTGGCCTTGGAAATAATACAATAGAAACAACAACAAAATAAGCAACTAGCAAGAACAAGATATGATTACGGCTTTAGCTCCGGCTACAGCTACTACATCCACGGGTTTCTTTTAGTATTATTCGGCATAGTTTAAGTTTGTGCTACCATTTTTATTTTGGATACGTGTGCGTTTTACTTATGAGTGAGCTCCCCCGAATACCCCTTGCTCACTCCCTACCCGTACTTATTTAAATAGTAGTTGCTTTGGAGCCATTAAATGTTGTTATATTGACATGATCTTCGCGTAAGTTGTTCGCCGCTTTGAACGCGTCTTTTGCAAAAAATCTTTATCAACGCCGCAAAGTTCAACAAACCCCGATACAATGAACTAACTGCTCCGTGTGCCAGGTTCGCTTTGGTTTATCAGATAATGTGACCAAATACGACAACGACGGATGGATGGGTTAAGTGTGACTCAAAATCCATAAAAAATGACGCCAACTTAACGGTTTCTTTAGACATTAAAATGCTATTTCAAGACGCTGATTGGAAGAACTAAGTTTAAAGACTGTTGTCTAGAAGTAGAATTGTTAACTGACCTAACTTAGATTATATAAGTTTTATTAAAAATAAAAAATGAGTTGTAAATATAGTTTGTACTATATAATATCATTTTGAAGGTTGTAAAAATAGTAAACTTAGAGCAAAAATTTTTTTTCTAGCTAAAGTAAGCCGTTATAATCAAGTTTCAGCAAGTAGTTTCTTGAACTTGATTGCTTAAAGTATTTATAGTAAAAACATTAAACAAAATTGTCGAGTTTCAATGAAAAATTTCATTAAAATTACAAAAGTATTACAATATCCAAATGCCGCACATAGCATACTTTTAAGAGTATAGTTAAACAAACAATTTCAAATTCAAAGATGTTATTTTCTTGACTACTCAAAACATCTATACTTTTAAGCAATAAACAAACTTGATACAAGAAATTGTTCTTCTTATCAATAAGAATTCTGCTTAAGTTTGAAATAGCATGCAGTTTTAATTATCAAATTTCCTTAAAAATATTAACAAAAAAAAAACTTACCATGTAAACAAATATGCACAACAAATAATTCCCCTTAGCAATTATATTGCGTTCGTTGCACGATTCAATGTTTAATATATACATACATACATATGTATGTTTACATAGCAAATATATGTGGATGCATTTATGAGTCAAAGAGTCACACAGATAACAATACACAGCAACATAAATTTACAAACACGTGCAGAATAGTTTTTTCGACTATTTACTCGAACTAAGTAGTTAAGACTAAAAGAAAATTTGATTTCGCGCTAGGACAACCTAACCAGAGGCGGCCAAAACTGCACTGACTGCGCCAAGACTCCCGTCTCCGACTCCCATAGAAAAAACACACACACACACATACAGACAGACGTACAGAGACAGTGAGACCGAGTAACGGAGATTCTGAAACACCGAGAGTGCTAAAAAAGTAAAAGAGAGAGAGGGAGAGAGTGGGGAAGCATTGGGACACCGAGAATAATTCGCATACATATGTATTTACATAAATAATAAATATTCACTTGCTTATACTATACATATGTACATACATATTTAAAACTAAAAGCCAACAAAAAGCCACCGAAAACTTGGCTAAGCAAAGAGCATAAACAAAAAATAAAAATCGACCAGCAGCAGCGGCTTTTGCTTTTCTATTCTTCTTCTTTTTCCTCTCCTGTTCTTTTTTTCTTTTCGCTTATTTACTTTAATATTTGTTGTTTTCGTTTTTGTGTGTTTTTGCATTTGAAGAAAAGTTGCTGACAATTGCAATAGAATTTTGTGTTTTTATTTTCGTTTGTTTTGTGCTTTATTTAGTTCTCTGTTTTCACGCTTTACTGCTGCAACGGCCGAATACGAAGACAGAGACGAAAAGAAGGCGGCGGCGGCGACGACGGTAGCTGAAGAGCTGGAGCAGTAATGTAAACCGGGACTTTGCAGCTGAAGGCGGCATGTGGGTCTTATTTCAATTTACAACCAAGTGACGAAGTATCACAATTCAATGTTTAAAGTTTTTATCACGTTGTGGACGCCAGCGCCATACACATACATACATATGTACATACGAAACATAACATACGTATAAGAACGATTGAAAGCTGAACGGCAAAACACCCTGTACCAAAAGGTGTGAAGCTATACATATGTTATAACAATGTTGTATTTAATCGAAATCCTTTCTTTTTTGCTGTGTGTAAATGAGTGTGACCAACATTTTAAAATAAAAATTAAAATATTGTTATTTGTGTCAAAAGCGAAAAAAGCATTATTGTTGAATTTACATGCTACCCCACGTTATAATTTCCAGGGTATTAGTAGCAATTGGAGCGTCTAGCGGTTTGGCTACTTGCAGTGGGGCATATGCAAAAACATGCATATGTGCTTGTGTGTGTGAGCGGTACTGAGCTGACACAGTATGGTTAATATGGCGCGACATTCGCTTGCTTTGGCCCGATCGCTTAGTCAGCCCGCTCCGGCACTATCTATTTAGTAAGCAACTGAAATAGTAGCACCCGTGTTAGTATCAGTTCATGAAATGACAAACAAACAAAAACTGCACAAATAGATGTACAGCTACATTGGTTTGCAATGCATTTTAACACGAGTAAGACTATATTTATGTATGCATGTATGTGTGTGTGTGTGACTCTGAGAATGGGCATGCAAGAAGCGCTGAACAACGTCAGCGTAAACTGATTAGCCCCCCCTCCCTCGCGCGGTTTATGGATCACGTACACTGATTGACTTCGTTTTGTTGTTGCTTTTTTATTTTGGGTTGTCGTCTATGGGAACCTTCGGTATGGGAGTTTCGTTTTCAACGTCACAAACGAGTCATTTCGTAGCATGTTTGTTAGGTGTTAAGTAAATAGGAAGTCAAAAAAGCTAAGCTTCATATTACAAATATACATGCATAATAATGATTTTTAAGTTAAAAGTGATTGCAGCATATGTTTTATCGATAACTTTTATTAGTTGCATAGATCACACATTTCTGACGTCACAATATGTCATTTGAGAAATGCACAACTTACACTTTTTAACAACTCTGATCTTAACATTTGACAACAAGAATTCTTATCAGTACACAATATGCAGCGAGAGTTGCTCTACCACCCACATGATCACTGTAAATTGTACGTCACAATAAATTGTTGTCAAACAAACAAACATTCACATTAATATTACACAAAATTGCACACGCTTTTGCAGACGCAAACGTAAACGCACGCACACTAACACACATCGAAAAGAGCACATTCACACAAGCATAAGCATGTATACAAACATACTTGACTGTAACATTTTTTTTATTGCACAAAAATGAACACGTGCTGCTTCAAGAAGGAGTGCAAGAGTGGGAGAGGTTGCCTGCAGGCACAGCCGGCTGGCTGGCTGGCCACATTTATAGAGCGGGAATGGCAAGCGTGCGGTGTGATTGCATACCAAGCGCAACAATAACAAATGGCAATGTTGAGAGCTGCGGCTGACTCATGCTTTGCAATGCAATGCAATTGTACTTGGTGCTCTTCCTTCGTATCTAAGAGAGGGGGCTACAGAGAAAGAGTCCGACTGGTTTTGACATAAGAGCAAGTTAGTTCGCCAAGTTTATTAGTTGGCAGGAGTTAGAGTTTAAAAACAGTTGCAAACTAACATACATACAGATGTGTGTTGTGGGGGCGGGATGTGAAATTTGCAATGTCTGCAGCTGTGCCTGAAACTTTAGTAGCCCCGGCTAACTTTTAGCAAAAACTTTTGATACGACTACCTGCCACTAACTAAGCACAGCCAGGACAGAAACATTTATACAAACACGCACATTTTACTCAAGTTGGCTTACAGAAACCACTACGCATAGATATTGAACTATGAAAATCAAAAAACTTTGCAGACAGAAATTTCTAGGATTATGTACTCGAACAAAACGAGTCGTCCACACTTACCACACCGCTTGCCATTTAGTTTTGTTGTAATTGAACTTTTGAAATCACCAAACACTGTAAATTAAACAAACTCAAATTGTTTTGCACACACCAAATGCAAAGATTTACAATAGTTTCAAAACAGCTGTAAATTTAGGCGCGCATTAAGACAGAGCTGTTATGCCAAACAGCTGATTTGAATTTTTATTTGTTATCGATAGCGCTAAATTTAAAATTATTATATTCATCTTGCGTAAGTGTTCGGATCGTGTTGAATAAAACTTCTTAAAAATGCTGTCTCTCTTTTTGAAAATCGATCAAATGTGCTCGAAGAGAGCCATTTGAACCAACCAAATTGGCCAAGATACTGCTCCACACCTCTGCTTATAAAATACAACTTCAGCGGACGTCTTGTAACATCGGCCGTTGGTAGATTTCGGGTCAGCAGCATGTCCAATGCAAATGTGCAATGTAGAAAGTAAGTGGCAGCAGCATATAGAGCCCATATGGCATTATAATAGCAACAGCTTAAGTACCCATACGATTCCTCCTCATTATCCTTAAGGAACGGCAATATCTTATCATTAGACGCCAAATACATGTGTGCATAAACGGTTAACAAATGCAATATACCCAAGATTCCACTGGTGATTGCCTCAGCGCTTAATCGAACGTCGGAAAAAAGCGATGCCACTGCGTGCAGACAGCCAAGGATGCATGCGCTTCCATATGTGGAGCATAGTATAAAGATGTGCGGTATGTGCTCCAAACTAAAACATTTCACATGCACATAACAGCAAATCGAGCTTAAAAAGACCTCCATCACCTTGAATAGCAGCCACACAGGTTTCTTGGAGCGTATATGCATTTTGAATGATTATTTTAGAAACTAGTTCAAATCATATACAGACACATAACATTTATGTAAATTTTTTAAATAATAATACACATGGATAGATAGGTTTACCTACTGTGATTTGACTTAAAAATGTGCTTAAATCTAACAACAAATTAAGTATGTATGTTAAAACTTTACCGATTAAACAAACTCTATATACTATATACACAATCTACTTTCGCCAATATTGCGTTATACGATGTATTTGCTCAACGAGAGCAGGCATCACCGCTGTTATGGATATATCGAGAAGGCTTTGCAAATGACGAACTGCCTCCTCATCGGAGAGACCCAACTGTAGATTCTCCTCCACTTTCTTGACAGCCTTATCTGGCTCGAGAGCAATATCGGGCACTGATGCATCCACCATTAGCGAGAATAGATTAAGCATGACGTTGGCATGACGACGTAAATGCAAATAAGCCGTATAGCATTGCTTGCGAAACTCGTGATAATGATCGGAACTCACACCGCCCATTGCTTCGACCATTTCTTTGCTAAGCTTCATGGGTGGCGGCATGGGCTTTGGATCGCGTCCAAGTATATAACCAAAATCAATGTGAAACAGCTTGCCATTGGTCGTCAACAGCAGATTATCCAAATGACGATCACCAACACCTAAAACACAAACGAAAAGCAATATAAAACAATAAACTTGACTCATATAAACTTGAGCATACCCAACAAATAGGTGATGACGCAGTAGCCGGCACAGCTCTTGATGTACGTGTCCATGACCTCGGGAGCTATGCCATACGGGCCGCTCTCGCATGGATTGTGCCGTTTAAAGAAGTTGAGTATATTGGTTTCACGTGTAAGGACTTCGGCAACAGTGTAAGAATCGATGTACTGCAGGAAACCATGCTTCGAGCTTGTAGCTAACACCTTGTACGGTGTCAGTTTAAGATCGAGGTTCTCTCGACGCAAAAGCTTATCCATAAGCGTTATCATTTGCAATATAAGCTGATCCTGACGCAGATCGTCGCCGTGCTTGAAAATAGCAACATATTCATGCTTTGCAATCGATGTGACAAATGTAAGCCTGTAAACAACAAGAAAATATACATTTGTTAAGTGGAAATCTAAAGATTTAAAATATCATCTTTCACTTACTTAGCCGGCATGAGAGCACTTTTGAAGAGAGACGTGCGTGTTGGCATTATTTTGGTTATATAAATCTCCGGATCTAGCGGGAATGGTATGGGCTCAAAGTTGGTGAAGTTCACCTTAAACATGGCCTGCTCGGCAAGCAGCTTTTGAAACTTTTCCATTTTCTTGTTGCGATTGCCTGGCTCTTTGGCCACTAGCTTAACCAGCTTAACCAGCTCATCAATGAAACACTGCTGCTTTCTCAGATTATGCGAAATGCCCCGCAAATGAAATTTACCTGTGGGCGAATAAAATCAAATCAGTAAAACAACTAAGCAGCTTATCAAAACAAACTACATACCATTGTCAAGCACCTTGAGGAATATGTTGAGGACCATGGCGTACATGTCGTGTGCACGCTGATCCTGTTTACGCACCGTTTCTACATCTTCCACCTCAATGGACAAGTACCAGTACAAATAGTTGGCTAGCGTTGCGTTCTTACAGGCTCGCTGTATGAGGAATGTGCACAGATTATTGGCAGCACCTTGGCCAAGCAGCGGGTTTATCGAATTGGATTGGGAAACAAGTGAGGCGGCGCTGACATCGCCAACATCAGTGCGCTCTATTCTGGGTGACGGCGTGCTAGACCTAATTTGCGGCACACCTGCACTGCTGGACACTGTTGATTTATCAATTTTGTTGGTTGCTAAAGCAGCTCGTTGATTGGCGGGTATAACGGAGGCATGGAGTACGCTGCTCGTTGCACTCAGATCGGATATGCTGCTTTGGTCCAGCAGTGAGTCATTCTCGTCCAGGACCACATCTCTCTCTGGTTCGGGTACAATGACCTTATGCAGTTGTATTATGTTCCGTAGATCCTCGAACTTGAGCGCCTGCACCAGTTGCAGCAGATAGAGCAGAAGATCCTCGTCAGGCGCTTGGGCAAGTCGACTAATCGCATACTTGCGCACCTCCGGATGTGCAAATGTCGGGCTAAGTAATTCTAGCGCATCCTCTACATCCATGGGTGACCAATTGGCGAGCATCCACAGTGCCTGTGGGACTTCTTCATTTAATGTCCAATTGATGCACTTTAAAAACTTGGTCAATGCTTTTTTATGGGATGACAAATAGAACCGGAACTTCCAAACCAAATCCTTTTCCTCGATACTTAAGACATAAGTTGGCGGATAGCACACAATTTTGTTCAGTTGATCCCGTATACTGTTTTAAAATATACATAGTTTTAGTTCAGCTATGGGATTTCTTAAGGAAATACATACCTGGCTGTTGGTTTGGCATCTCGATCCGATATGCCAGAGCGTTTCGAACGTGCTAAGCGATGATGTTTGCGCTCAACAAGGTTTTCCTGTATGAAAATAAAAGGTTATTATGTAATCTTGCCAGTCTTGCCTCTAGTTAGACTCACCATTTGAATCTCAGAGTCGGGGACCAGCACCAACTTTGGTTTGGCGGGCAATTTATATTTGTTATCCACTTCTGGCTCAAAGTAAACAACAGAATACTTAGAAAAATAATAAAGCATTAGCACCGTGGCAATATTTTTGAATCATAGAACTCACGTTATAAATATCATCCACAATGATGGTGGGGAACTCAATCATAAGGAACATATAATCCGACATACGTTTCTCGCGCTCATTAATCACCTCGATTTCACGGAATGTTAAACGATCCAACCAGTCTACCTTTTGCACCTGGCCGTTCCGATGCTTTTTGGCTAACTTACCCAAGCGCTGCATTTGCGATTTGGACGATTCTTTGCCTTTGCCAGGAGTTTTGCATGGATAACTGCCATCGCCCTCAACGCCAAGCCAGACACGTAAATCGTACATGCCTTGGCGGAACATACCATCCTTGCCAAACATTGAGATCGCTGTACCACCAATGACCGTAGTTTGGCCAGCACCGGAACAATCCAAGATGGTCAGTACCAACATTGCGCTTCGTGGCAAATCGGAGAAAAGCAATGGCAATGTCACCCACTCGTTCCAGCTCCACCGTTTGCCGAAAGCTTTGTATGAATTGTTAACGGGCAGGCAGTAGGGCCGTCCATCGTTGTAAACCTGCAAACGCACTTGGAACGATGGATACTCCTCGGAATAGAGGCCAGAAAAACGCAAAATTGGATCGTCCAGCAGTTTTTCATAATCTGGTTGTCGCTTCTTGCCTTCAAGTGTGCCTCTTTAAAATTGTAAACAAAACCTTAGTGTGCGTCTTAGGCGTAGACTTTATACTTACACTTTAATTTGTACACGCTCGTGCAACGAAGAACTGTGTATATAACGAAAATGATCGTCTGGTTGATCCATTGCGTATATTTTTTTAATACACAATCAGCTGCTCTATTACAAACTAATCGGTAAACAGCAGCGCAATAGCTACCGATATTTTTATATCGATGTGTAATTAAAATTTTGTTTCGCTTATAATCAGCTGTTTCTGTGCCTCTTTGGCGCCTGGTGTAGATTTGAATCATGAAAACAATATTTAATTTCAACAGATTGAGTCCCTTGAAAACTTTTTATCAGTTGCATTTTAATAAAATAACATTTACTGATTAAATAAAATTTATAAGCAAATGCTTTTCCCATCGACCAACTATGGCTTTTCCAAAAACAACACCGTTGCAATAACATTAAATTGAAATGTTAAGTTAACAGACAGAAAAAGAGCATGCATTGATAAAAGACGAAGAAGAAGAAGAGCGAACGCATTGGAGCTGAAAAGGAAAATAAACCGCTCCGGAAAACATGTCAACAAACGTAATTATAGATCTAGCGTTAGATCGCGTGGAATGGAATATACTGGCCGAGAACCAAGAGCAGCTGCCACGCATTTACACACCCGGTGAGGTTTTAATGCCAGAAGCCGGATTTATGCGCGGCCACGGCACATATGTGGAAGAAGAGGACATAAAAGCATCAGTGGCCGGAGTTATTCAGAAGGTAAACAAACTTATATCGGTACGTCCGCTGAAGAGTCGGTATGTTGGCGAGATTGGCGATGTGGTTGTGGCACGCGTTCTTGAAGTGGGACAAAAACGCTGGCGGGTGGACACAAATTCTCGTTTGGATTCAGTGTTGCTGCTATCCTCAGTAAATCTTCCAGGCGGCGAGCTGAGGCGACGTTCCGCAGAGGATGAACAAATGATGAGACGCTATCTGGATGAAGGAGATCTGATATCGGCTGAAGTGCAGGTATGCAATGCCAAACTGATTAAAAACAATCCGTTTCGTTAGTTAAAATTCGCCATATCTTGCAGAATGTCTTTGAAGAGGGAACATTGTCGCTTTACACACGCAGCTTAAAATATGGCAAACTATCACAGGGCATACTGGTAAAGGTTTTCCCAGCTCTAGTCAAACGACGCAAGATGCACTTTCACAATCTGGTGTGTGGTGCGTCCGTTATACTTGGCAATAATGGCTACATCTGGATATCGCCCACAAAAAGCGATGAGCAAGAGGGTGGCGAAGGCGGCTTTGCACAGAATCTGAATGAAGTAGTGCCACGCAACGAACGTGAAATCATTGCACGCCTGCGCAACTGTATTCTTGCACTAGCTAAATGCAAGCTGATGCTGTTTGATACAAGCATTCAATATGCATTTGAAGAGTCGCTTAAATATGAATCGCATGAACTGTTGCAACAACAAGTCATCTTTGATATAGGCGAGAAAACGCAAGCTCGTCTCCGAGATGTTGATTTAATGGACTAATGCACAAACAAAAAAATATATATAAATGTATAGAATTAAAACTACTATTGTTTTAACTCAAGTGGAACTGATCCGTGGCGGGCTTCTGACTCAAGATAAACAGCAAAGTCTCGAAAAACAATGGAAATTAGTCACTTTCAACACGGTGCAAGTACATCGTGCACATTGCAATGTAATGGGTCTAGCTGAACATTATTGCTACCTGCGCCGAAACATTTTACCCGTTGATGACTTTTCCGTTCTATTTACACACAATTGTTCTGCGTTGTGTGCAGCTGTGGGTGTTAGACAATTACCTAGAAAGGCAAGAAAACGTGTATATTATGAACACGGATTGTGCTTCGTGGCCATTTTGAAGTTCAATGTGTGTCCTTTGTCTATCTTGGTTATCTATTCAAATTTGTATGCCATATTTAGTGCATTTATTTGATAGATGGAAAGCACTCTGGCAACGCCAACAAGACCTTATTTGATATTGTGTGGCAGCACCAAACGCGGTTCGTGTATTGATGCACAGCATTGTGATTGTTGTCTTTTTTTGGCAAATTAACAACGAATTACTAATAGCAAATAGCCTGTGGCGCGTTAATATCAAGTTATTTACGTCGAAAGCAATAAGACCTACATAATGGCTGACATAAGCGTCGAGCGCGAGGCTGAATTACGCAAAAAGGAAATCTGCCGCTTTTGTTTGGTGCAGCACAGCAAACTTGCGTCCATCTATGTTGAAAACTCACGAATAAAATCAACCGCTTCGCTGCCACTGCAGATAATGGCTATAACATCAATAGAGGTAAGTCGCTGATTGGTTCTAGCTTAAACTAAATCAAAACAATTTGCATTAAGATGAACGTGAATGAACTTGGCTAAGAAATTTGTCATTGCGGGTTGGTTTCTGAATAGTTGCGTTGGCGTCTTCGCTAACTGTTTTGGCGGGCTTTATTTTCATTCACATACCATTAGACTTATTATTTGAAAAGGATCTGCATTTTTAACAACAACAACCAATACTGCGATAAACAATTTGCTCGAGTGAAAATAAGTACATAATTCAGCAATATGGAGACAACTGTACAAAGAATATGCACATACACAAACATAGAGTAGTACAATGCTGCCAGATCGCTTGCATATGGCGCTCACAATTTAAATTTTGTTTTTTTTGTAGTTTCTTCAATTTGCACTTCATATTTTGTTTTA
Organism: Scaptomyza montana; assembly: GCA_018904305.1. Classification (NCBI taxonomy): domain Eukaryota; kingdom Metazoa; phylum Arthropoda; class Insecta; order Diptera; family Drosophilidae; genus Scaptomyza; species Scaptomyza montana. Next base: position 1,222,720 of record JAEIGR010000033.1, on the reverse strand, counting down.
TTTATATGCGTTTGTATCAAATGTATATATAAATGTATTGTTGTTCATTGTTAATCTTATTCTATGCATATGTTTGTTCGTTTCTTAATGTACTAATATGTATATATAAAATATATATGATGTATACTAGCCAAATTGCAGTGGAAGATCTTGGGCATTGCTAAAGCCCAACAAAGATTGCGATGTCAGTTCCGCACTTATCAGTAATAAACTTAAAGTCAAATGGAATCCAGGTGGAGGCAAGTTAGGTGATGGCATACAAAAAAGCTCCCAGGTATCTTCCACTTTTAGCCAGCGTTGCTGCTTGGAGGTTTGTCCGTAAAGCGCAGTATACGTGTTAACATTGACGTCACACACGGTATTTGCTTCTGACGATCCATAATTGGTCGCGATGGCACGTTTGACTCGAAATCGAGGGCGACGCGTTGACTGACAAATGTGAGCAATGTAAGAATATTATCATTTTTGCCATTTGTGTTCAGTTCTTGAATGAGCGATTGTATATACCACGAGCCTTTTTCAGTGTTGCGCCAAGAATAGTGTCCTTACATGAAAGATTTGTGTTATAAGCAAAGATATGATTTTAAAGAATATATGTCTATTACTTACCTGGAATTGTTGAATATGAGAAGAGAAAGTCGGCGTGTATGGGTATTTTATAGCTCATTGATGACTCGCCATCCGTTTCAGTCACATCCTTTTCCAGCATAACGCCACCATCAAATCGATCGCCCTGACAGGCTTGTATAAAGAATAATTTTGGTTTCCCGGCCAACGTTGGGCAAACGTGCGCAGTAAAATAGTGCCAAATATTATCCAGTTTATACTGCACATCCTTGGCATAAAGGTAGCCATGTTCGCCATGCGATAATATCGCAATTGCTATACAGTCATTATCGCTGTGATCTTGCGAAGAGGCAGTCTCCGTATGCTTAAGTATGTCCCGAAATTTGCAATCATTATAAACGGATACTTCGAAACCCAAATTCATTAAAGCCTTGCGCAGCTCCTCACAGTCTACATTGGTTCCATTCCGCACCGTTAGTGCGGGTATGTCAAAAGATTCATGATTAAAGATCAGTGCCAGTCCACGGTGCTTATGATTCATATTGTATTCTCTGGCGTTTCGTTCGGCGGGCATACGTGCCACATACTTGTTAACAGGTCTAGAAGCAAAATTATATGTATCAAAAGATAAGAATAACTTATAAAAAAAGAAAGAATGGTTATCATCCGATTGCTGATGATTAATTGACCATAGAAAAATAGTTTTTTTATACACGACCTTGAGCTTTAAGTAGATACGATTTCGAAATTAAATTTATGTCTATTTAATGGGAATCTGCCTAAGCATAAAAACGATTTTTATAAAAATAAACATTTTTTAACTATTATGTTTAAAAGTTGTACGTGAAATCATTTAACGTTGTTTAATAATTTCACTTATGAGCCTTCAGAAATCGAATTATTTGAATACAAAATGATTAAAATCCAATTTAATAACAAGCTAATGTTAGATTCAGTCAACATTCCAATATCATATTGCGGATAAAGCATAAACTTTGCTTGAGTTAATCGGCAAACGAACACAAAAAAAAAAAAACAACAAAAATGTGTTGATAATCTGAAGAGACATAAAAAGAGCGCTTCCAAATGCACTTACGCTGTTACGACGGCGGCGGCTGCTGCACCACCACCTCCTGTAGAACTAGTGCTTGCTTCTCCCTTTGCATCAATGATATCAGCATTGTTGTTGTTGTTTTTTGTGTGTCTACCATTGCTGAGAGCGCTAAAGCTTCTTATTTTGCACTCATCCGTCATTTTGCTTGCTCTCTCTCTTGTTTGCTCTCTTGTTGTTTGCGTTTCTCCTTGTTGCCTGCCTTTTGTTCGCTTCACTGCCCGTTGCCTGCAATTGTTGCGCCCTTTTCACGGGCACCAACAACTTCTATTGTGTTTTTTTGGTATTTACGAAACTTATTTATGTACTATCAACAGCTGTTGTTTTATTGTTGTTTTGTTACTTTGAGCCACGTAAGCAGCAGCAACAAATTGCATTTGCCCAAAAATAGTTAATGTCCTTTTATGGTTAACCGTGTTTAATCAATTAATTAACAGAAGCGGAGTAAAGCGTGCATCGACGCTCACGAAAACAAACTGCGCGACTGCATTTGTAGTTGTGCACCGCTTGCCGCCAAATGAATGCACACAGCGTTGCCACTTTTTCCACTAAGATAACAGGGCGCATGCGTAGTGCTGCCATTTAAATATTTGTATATTGAGTATTCACACATAAACGTATTTGTGTCCTGTCTATATTTGAATAAACAGGTGCAACGCAATGATGGAATGCCCAGCTTTATCTGCTTGGACTGCCGCCTGCTCTTTGAGCATTGCTATCGCTTCAAACAGATGTGTAAAAATGCGGAGACTCTACTTCGACAATATCCGCTTACTGGCAAATGGCCAGACCCACTGGCAAAGCCCCGGGCACCGATTCTGGGCAATCAAACACAGCCCAAGAAACTGCTTAACTCACTGGCCAGCAGTGTACAAATTGAAAGTGTTGAGGTGTTGGAAACTAACTTTCTAACAAAGAAACTACATAATACGGCGGCGGTGAGCAGCCCTGAACCGCCAATTCCGCCAAGAGCATCGCCCCTAAAATTTCAAAAATCAAAGTCATCTTATCAGCTCAAGGTGGAGAACAACGAGGAGCTTTCCATGGACGATGTGCACAATTTGCTAGCTGACATGTCGGAAGATCAAGGGGAAACAGATATTGCAACACCTTCTTCAGCTACTAAAACTTCACCAGGCAAACCAAAAGTACTCAATAAATCGTCTGTACGACTACTCAACAAGGGTTCCACAACGACCTTAGAGCCACGTCTGTCCAAGCCTCAGCTTAAGCATTGCAAGGATGGTAATGTGACACTCGTTACTGAAATACTCCAACCCGAGACATCGGACTCTTCCATCGATCCGATTAAAAATACTGCTCCTGTTCCGACAAATGTTTTTTCGTGCCCAGATTGCGATCGCTCGTTTCCACTGAAGCAGCTACTCGACATTCACAGAGTGAACCACACTCGTACTCGCAGCTTTCAGTGTCAAGAGTGTGAAAAGGCTTTCTTCTCCAAATACGATCTGCAGAAGCACACCATTATCCACACTGGCGAACGTCCGTACAAATGTAGCGTCTGCGAGAAGACTTTCACCCGTCGTGCCCTGCTGCATCGTCACGAACGTACTCATACGGATGTACCGAAGTTTATTTGCTTATTCTGTGAGAAGCCATTTATATCGCGCGAGGAGATGGAGAAGCATGCGGAGCGCCACACCAAAAAGCGTCCCTTCAAATGCGGCATATGCCAAAAGGCATTTGCCTTCAAGCAGGGTCTGGAGCGACACGAGGTGAGTCATTGGCATGTGCATACAAATCAAATTATAATTTAATTGCATTAAATTATTTGCTTATACCACATTCAGGTTATCCATAGCACTAATCTGCCATTTCCGTGCCAGTATTGCACTCGTAGCTTTGTGACTGCTGGCAAGTTAGCTCGCCATCTAGTTGCTCATGCTGGTAAGCGGGTCTATCCGTGCAAGTACTGTCCCAAGTCATATCTGCTGTCGCATCATCTGTCGCGGCATGTGCGGATGCACAAGCAAGCACCGGCTTCATCGTTTACTTGCAGCATTTGTAAGGATGCGTATCAGACGTACGAGAGTCTGGTGGATCACTCGTCCATACACGCGAGCATTGCGTTGATCTGCCCGCTGTGCAATGCAAACATGACCGACTCTGAAAGCGCTGAGGCGCACATCCAGGCTCATAAGGAGAGCGAACGACATGCCTGCGAGTTTTGTGATTTTATTTTCCTTAGCTCAGACCAGTTGCAAAAACACATTGAGGACGATCATGTCGTGGACATGGTGCCGTATCAAAATGATGGCGAAAACGAGCAGGGAATGATAAAAGAAGAGATGGAAGAGGAGGAGATGTTAGAAGAATTGTTTGCTGAGTTGTCGCCGTCGCCATCGCCACCCCAAGCAAAAACACGCAAATCGGAAACAAAGTCCGATAAATCCAAGCGAGAGTCCAGATCCAGAACAATAAAGCAAGAGTCGACTTCGCCCGAAAATTTAAAAAGACCCAGAATTTCACAGAAATCCCCTGCGGCAATAACTGAGTCGCCAGAAAGCAAGAGGCAGACGCGACGTCAAGGTAGCAAAGAGAAAACGGTAACGCCCACCGAATCTGGTAAAAAAGGCCTTAAGAGGATTATTGTGGAGCAGAAGCTAACCAAGCATCGAAATGGAAAGAGCCCCAAATAAAATTGACATTACCTCTGCAGCTATTCAACAGCTCCGTCGACACTTAAATCTAGCCACAATTTAAACACTAAAATTGTATTTTATCATTAAAATCATGCGAGAATCATTTAAAAGTATTTTTCGTCTACAGCACAACGAAGTATTTGCATTAAATTTGCACTACCTAAGCTGTTGAAGCTTACCAATTGGTTTTCCAGATGTTAGTCAATATTTTTTTTAGTATAGTCTGTTGGGTTTTTCTTTCTTTCTGTGTGTGTATTTTTGCCTTAATTCAGCTTACATTATGTTCAATACATCGAATGTGATTACCAACAACTGATTCACCGTTACGAATTTTGGATGAGTGGCTTAATGCTCATAGCCATCGGGCAGGGGGTTAACATGAGGGTTGTGGAACAAGCTTTTGTTGCCCTCGCCCCATGGGAAACGCTTCTCACGACGGCGCAAATAGTCGTACTTAACGAATTCCTGGCGAGGATGATCGTGCTCCTCTTGGTGTTTTAGGTATGCATTCAACATGCACAGACCGACAGCTGGCACAGCGACGAAGAAGGACAGACGCTTCCAGACCTTGTAGCCACCTGCAAAGGTTCTCTGGTTAGCGTTTATGCACTTAGGACATTTTTATGTTTTGTGCCAAAAAAATTCAATTACATAACCTTAACCTAACTAAAAGGATATTATCAGCTGTGGATTTATTTACCTGAGTGTTCTCCAGCCACGGCGGCGGTGCCGGACATGTTCCTGGCTGCAGTTGCGCCAATTTGGCGACGAATTGCGTTGTTCAAAACGAACGACATGTTTACGATTTACTTTTCCTGCCTTATGTGTTTCGTAAATGAAAAGTGCTTCTTCGTCTTCTTTATTTGGCGTTCCGAGCTGTTAGTTTGTATGTTAACTTAACATTTCGATAGGCTGTTATTGCCAGCCGAACAAAATCAGTTGTGTGCTAAGCATTAGATTAAGCAAATCTGCGCGTAACGGTGAAATAAATAAAAAGAGAAAAGTTTTTATCTATGTAAATTTAATTTTTTTATTGTTTAATTGCTTATGGATTGACAGTATAGGGGTCAGAACAGAAACAGCTGACTTAACATAAGAAAATCCAAATATATTGAAAACGATAACATTGACACAAATATATATTGTTATCGATACATTGTGGCACTGTTGGCACATATTTCAAATTATAAAATAAAACATCTTTTAGTGATTGCATTTTCTGAGGCAATTAGTTTTAGAACAGGACTTATATAGCAGTTTATAGCACCAGATTGGCTTTCGGTGTGCATCGATAAGTTACATTAATTATAGGTTGATATACTATTTTCAGTCACAGTATACATAAACAGATACATTATTTAGCAGGCCGCACAAGGAAGGATGGAAATATTTCATATTGAACAGCCTAAAAGTATGCAATTGTTTTCCTAACAAGTAAAAAGTGTGAGTAAAGAACTATGAAAGTATACGGAAGAGATAACAATGCTAATATATTTTTATTCAGTCCACAAGGGAGTCTCGTGTTCCATAATTTTATCAAAAATAAAGCGCAATAGTAGTGAGACTTTCTGTATGCGCTTGAGGTCTGTATGTATGCATCCAAAAGGTCAAATAAATTCATTAACTCTGAAAATTGGTACACTTTTATCTGCACAGTTTCGAAGCATGTATGTAATTGGTTTTCAATTCACTCAATGTTCAGTGAGTTGTTACGAAGTGTAACATTTGGGTAAAATGCTTTATAGAAACATTGATGCTATCTTATCAAAGAAAAAAAACATGTGAATGCAAATTTCGGTGCTTCTTTAAGAATGTTTCAAAGTCATCATATCACAAAGTGATAAAAATCTCGCAAGTGCCAAAAAGCCAGCCAGATTTAAATGATAACCGAAATGAGATTTGCTTAATTAAACTCATTTAGCAATTAAGATTAGACATGCCAGGTAACGCGTTCAATAGAAAGTATAAAAACGTGGGAATAGACCCATCCAAAGTGGCAGTCGGTGAACTAATTCAGCGGGACACAACAGACTGAAAATGACGAAACTCTATCTAACTCTGGTGCTAGTCAGCGCTCTGGTTGCCACAACCTGGTCAGCAGCGTTTCAGAGTAAGGAACACCTTATAAAGGTCTTGGGTCTTTATTAACTGATGATCCTCATTCGACTATCCGCAGTGAATGAAATACATACCCAGCAGCAACTGGTTGGTGGTCATGATGGGGCAAAGTTCAAAACTTTTGATGGAAACATAATGGATCCCAATGCATTAGCCAAGAATAAGTATACGCCACCCGAGGAGAAGAGTGCACAGTTCTGGTATGATTTGGGTAACGAGGAAATAGCCAAGCGAACAGCACTGCCCCAGGTCGATGAGAGAAAGGCCAAGAATTTGATTTTGTTCCTTGGAGATGGCATGTCCTTGTCAACAATCGCAGCAGCGCGAATTCTACAAGGTCAACTCAAGGGCAACACCGGCGAGGAGGACTCACTATACTTTGAGAAATTCCCACACACTGGTCTGAGCAGGGTGAGTGAAGTTTCAAATTATTTTGGTTGCTTAACTTGGTTCCCAAACTAAAACAATTCGAATATCTTCTAAGAAGTACCAGATTTAACTCATATTTCTCTTTATTTCGCTAGACCTACTGCAGCAATGCCCAAGTGCCCGATTCAGCTTGTACTGCAACGGCATATTTGTGTGGTGTTAAGACCAATATTGTTGCGCTGGGCGTTACGGCCAATGTTAACTTCAACAATTGCAGTGGCAGCATGGATCCCGCCAATCAAGTCAGCTCCATTGCCGCCTGGGCTCAGGCAGCGGGCAAAGCAACTGGCATTGTGACAACAACCACTTTGACCCATGCCAGTCCATCGGGTGCCTATGCCCATTCCACAAATCGTTTCTTTGAGTCAGACACAGATATTGTGGCCTATGGTGAGGGTAAGAATGATCCGGAAACTTGCATGGATATTGCCACGCAATTGATTACCCAGGAGCCAGGCAGGAATTTCGATGTGATGCTAGGCGGTGGCATGGGCAAGTTTTTGCCAAAGTCCATGATGGATAAGTTTGGTAAAAAGGGTGAGCGTTCGGATGGTAAAAATTTGCTATCCAAATGGCAATCCTTGCATCCGGAGGGTGCTCTAGCCTTTAATCGTGCCCAGCTGTTGAGTGTGAATGCCACGAAGATACCTAGATTGATTGGACTCTTCGAATCTGGTTTAATGGACTTCCATAAAGTAGCCGATGCGGAGAAGAAGCCCACATTGGAGGAGATGACAAGGAAAGCCATTGAGGTGGCTAGCCAGAATAAAAATGGTTTCTTCATATTTTCCGAAGGCGGACTTATCGATTATGGCAATCACTACAATAAGCCACAATACTCACTCGATGAGGTGCACGAACTAGCCAAGGCTGTTGAGACGGCAGTCCGTATGACAAATCCCGAAGAGACACTAATTGTGGTCACTTCCGATCATGCGCATCCTTTGTCCATTTCTGGCTATCCGGGTCGGGGTACTAACATTTTGGGTCTCAATCAGCATGACAAGGATATCTATGGCGTCAAATATGCCACTCTGAACTATGCTGTTGGTACGAATCCCTATCTGGACGAGAACGGCAAGCGTGAGCCTCTGGATGACAAAATCAACGATCCTGGTAACTATTAAAAAAACAAAACCTCTTCCGTTAAAATTCTTAACCTATATTACATATTTATCTATTTTAGATTTCACTTACCCAAGTTATATCACTGGAACTATTGGTGTGCATGCTGGTGATGATGTTGCCGTCTTTGCCACTGGACCACAAAGTCATCTATTCACCGGTGTCATGCAACAGAGCACAATTCCTCGTCTGATGGCCTATGCAGGCTGCATTGGTGATGGACCCACGCTATGTGGCGATCAAGTTTAAAAATTATAATAATATAAATAATATGGATATGGATATTTTTGGTATCCATATATTTCAATAAAATTTCAAAACAGCTTATAACGAAAAGAATTGAGTTCATATTCTATATTAATGCCAATATTGGTTTTATTTTAAGTGTCAAGCAATAAGTTTAAGTTAAATATATTTATTATTCATTGCAAATTCAGCTTGACAACTAGGCTAAACGATTTCTCCACTTAATTTTTGTTTTTTTTTTTTGAAATTAATTATTATATTGACATTACTCGTTTTATTTACAGCCTCTGTCATATACATACATACATAAATATGTATGTTTATTTATGTGAATTCCTGTTTTCAGACGAAATGCAAATTTATTTCGCAAATGAAATTGACTTCAATTTAAAACGCATCGAATACTCAATTCTAGAACCGCATTAATGTGATGTAAAACTTTATATTGTGCCTGAGAGATACCCTATTAAAAGTGAGAGTCTACATAATATAATAATATTTTTAAGTTAAGTTAAAGATAATGAACTGTGAATTTTTTCCGTAGATATAGTATAAGAAGAGAGGATCTAAGCATTTTCAAAGGAAACTTTGAATCCAGCAAGTTTCGTGTTGATTTTAAGTGGAATTCGTTTTAAAAATGTGTTAAGATTTCTCAAGAAATTTAGCATTTTTGTCAGTAAGATATCTCTACAAGAACTTTTCTAAAAACTTTGTTAGTTTTTTAAGAATTGTGTATTAAATTTCTTGAATATTCTTAAAGAAGTTCAAAATGAATTTATTCTTTTAAAAAGTATCTTTAAGTTAAGCCTAGTACGCAGCAGCATTCTTATTTATTTCAATTGCCGTTGGCGACCATCGACATCGATTTGGCATCACTTTGACTTGAAGAGCTGCCACTTAATGCAAGCGTGGCAAGAGTGTGGTTGTGCAATATTTATTGAATGTCAGGTTCAAGTATTTTTGCCAGTGCGTCAGTTAGCTACACACATGCATACATATGTGTTAGGATGCAATGGGGCAAGTGGCACCCACACAGGCATTAAGAGCATCTGACGCTGTTGTCTCCTTCACTCGCTGACTTTGACTTTTAATTGTGTTTTTGTTTTGTATGAGACAGTTTGTTGAGACAATAAACATCAATTTTACAGTTTATATATATGAATATTCATGCTTGACAAATAAGGATTTCAAGGTTGGGTCCTTGTCATCTTATAGTAGCCTAATTCCCAGCTCAATCTTCATTTGCAGCATGCTTTGAATTTGGATTTTTTAAGTTGTTTTCCTCTCTTGTTAACATTTCGTTTGCTCAGCGAAAAGTGTCAGGCGGTTGCTGCTGCTGCTGCAGCAATCGTTAGCAGGCAAGAAAAAAAAAAAATAGATAAAAAATCAGCTCAAAGTTTCAAGCGTCTCAGATCTCCAAGTCTCAGTTGAAAATCTGTCGCGACAGCAAACGCGCGTGCGGCTTAAGCTTTTAACGCTAATATTTATTGACTGCAGGTTGGCAACTTTTGCGTGTGCGTGTGTGTGTGTGTGCCTCGAGTCCAGCACAGAAGTTGCTTAAGTTTTGTCACGTTTGCGTTTCAATCATTGAGAATTGTTTAAGTGCAACGGTTATTGTCAATTCAATTGTTTTTTAAACAGGTAAGTGTCAACGGCAGGTGACATTTTATTTAATTGGCCAGCTATGCGATCTTAATCAAAGATTTATAATCTAAATGGCTCAATCTAAATATGAACATATTAAAATGTTCTTTTAATGACAACAAAACGATTTGCTGTATAAATATCTATTAAATTCCAAGTGCTCTTGATATTTCTCCAAGTGCTGGCTTTAAATGTGATTATTATCTATCATATAACAGATGTTAGTTTCTTTTTTTTTTAAATCTCAGCTCTGAGCAGCAGTGATAATTTGATATACGATGCAGGACAGGAAATCGGTATTGAATATCAAAAATTAATAAGATAGCTTGACGAATTTGACTGAATTGCGGTTAACACTTTCACACAAACAGAATACATACATACGCATGCGCCAACAGGTAACCGCAAAAAATAAATAAAATGTCTATGTGTGAAGTGAGGCTAATACTTTGTTTACCAACTTTGCGATTTGTGTGCTTATAACAAAAAACCAGGGCCTATTACTACTTTATAAAGCACTTTCGAAAGTTTACTTTCTGTAAGCTTTGCATTATTTATGCCCAAACTCTACTCGCATTTTTCATAGAGCACAAACACTGAGCGTTCTAGAAAGTATTAAACTCTGTGCAAGTCAATTTGTGCTACTTATTTTTGGTGGCTATCATGTTCCTGGTAAAAGCCAGTCGAGAATTGGCTGCAGTCGGGATGAAAGATCTGAATGCTGCTGCTGGCAATTCGTGGGTGTAGATAGAGATACATTAAGCATGATAAAGAGCGGCCTGAAACTGAGCCAAGTCACGGCGGCAGTGGCTGCCACTAAAAAAAAAATAAACTAGGCTAATACTTACACGATGCATAAACTGTATCTGCATATATGCAACAACGGAATGAAGAGACGCGTGTGCAAATCCATCAGATGTTGTTGCTCTCCAGACTAGCTGGATATATAAATTTCAATTTGCGCCTTGCATTTGTATTTTGTTTGCTCAGTTCAAATTAGTTGTGTTGTTGTTTATGTGCTCGTTAGCACCTGTCTGCCAAGATTGCAATATGCAAAATGTATCTCAAAGATACAATAACGTTGCATGTATGATGTTTTTGGTTTTTGGCATTTCTGTTTATTCGGCTTCATTGACCATGAACCTGAGCATTTCGTGTGCTTGTTTACAGTCATTTAACGGCATTCTTTGCATGTCATCCAACTGCAAAGCTGCAAATTTCCTTATTTTGTACGAAAACTTATGCAGTTCTGAGTTTTGACATATGAGCCTAGAATATTTTACAGCTTTAGACAGCAAAGTCATTCGTTTTGCTTTATATTTTTGCTTTTCATCTTATAGCTTGAGCAACGGCATTATTTAGTACTTTGGTTATCTTCGTTTATATGGGCTTTAATACTTAATGCTTAAACTGGCTGCAAATGATTTTGTGCGTCTTATCTTTATATACGTCTCCAAAATTATGATCATCATATAATGGTGCTAATGGATGGCGTTTGGGAAACACCCTCGGTTTGTTATTTGTTCACAGTTTCGAGGGAGCACTGTATACAAATTGTACAATATCATTTAATTTTGTGAATACAGAATATTTCGTTTTCCGTATTGATCTTAACTGAATTCTCAATTCATTTCTTTTACAACCATATTTATGTAATGTGATTGAATGCATGCTATGGCTATGGTACGTAGAATTTACACTGCGCAAATAATGATAAATGGTTGAAAAAACAAAAGAACACAAAAAATAATAATCAAATATTCACACGACAATAAACTGGCTACACAACCAGAACTCAAATTTTGAGATTTGCATTTGCTTTGGTTGTAAATAAATACACAAAATGTAAATATGAAAGAGCTTTGTTGCCTTTTAGTTTTTGTTGTTAAGGTTAACCAGATTTCAGCGCTTACACGTCACCCAAAAATTAAAAACAGGAAAACTAATTTTCGCCTGAGCAAATTGTAACAATATTTAAACAAGCCCAAACTCAACCATTCGCCTATTAATCCCATAAATTTCTTGTTTGTTTTTCTATTATTATTTTTGTATTTAATTCAAACTAAGCAGAAACACGCAAACATCGCCCGTTTGTGTTTTGTTTTGTTTTGTGCCGCTGGCAGTCCAGTTCCGGTAAAACGGCGATGAACCCTACGCCATCCATACTAAAACAAACGAAGGTGAGTCGCTTTGTAAAGATCTGGCTACTGGCTAACAGCTACTGGACTTTGGACGCTTTTTGCTAGCTGATGTCATATGGAATGAGTAATCTCGGGAACTTTGGGAATGTTAAACTTTCAATTGTAATGGCTTACCTAAAGGTTTGATGTATGTGAAGAATTGGTATAATATAATGTTTAACTTTCTGTTCGGTATAGTAAAATCAATGTTAACTAGGGAGTAAGGAATGCTTAATTTTCTGAAATACTTAGATGCAGTTCGGTTCGATTCGAGTTTTACGAGTCAAAGCTCAGAGCTGAGCAAGAAATCTAAACATCTTAATGCAATGCAGTAACGAATTTAAAGACCAACACTCAAGTAATTTAAGGATTGTTTAGAGTTTAACAACTAAATCTATTGTAGTTTTAATATTATGCCATTAGTCATGTAACACTATCAGGCTGTGATTGTTGGCAACGAGCCTCAATTGGGGGCTTGGTGGCAGTTTGGTATAAATGCAAAGCGTGACGACATCATTCAGACAAAGCGCCATTTAAATTGTGTGCTGCTGTGATATTCAATATGCGGCAATTAAAATGTAAATTGAACACATACACAAAATGCAATTCGCTATTTGCCTGTTGCAGCTCATAATCAAACAGGCCAGCCAGCCAGCCAGCAAGCAAATAAATACCTAGAACCAATTGCATTGCTCATACGCAATGTTGATCTAAGGTTATTGTCAAGAATTTATTTTGAAATGTCGCTGAAATTGACACGTTTCAAGTTTAGAATATTTTTTTAATAGTTGATTTGTAATGATTATTATTCTATTTTTTTTTTTGATTATTATGATGGTTATGTGAAACGATTTGCATAAATGCGTTTATCAGATTGTCAATTAAACTTTAATCACACCTAGAAAATTTATAAATATTTTTTTTCGTGTCAATTTCATAGGTTTTCATATATATATATTACTCAATCAATTTAAATCTAAGCTAATGCATTAAACGTGCTAGGCTTCCCTCTTAAATTATGATTAATTGAATTATGTATCGCCTTTGGGCACACTGTGCAATACGCCCCCCACACACACTGACAAAGTGACGTACTATGTGATGCTAGATTAAAACAATTAAGAAGGCTCTAGTCGGGAGAGCCCGACTAAAATATACCCTGAACACAGTTGCAATAAATAAATTAATTTATATAAGACTTTGGTATACTGACTTAACTTCAATCGATTAAATTCGATATCTCCGGTGTTTCTGAACCGATTTGGACGAAATTTTCAGAAAAGTTCTATCGTTACCCATTATTTCAACCCCCATTTTAACATTTCCCAAATTCGATATTTTTTGTTATCGATTCCATGTGTATATCGGAAACCAGAAAAGTTATCGATAATTTGAAGCAAACTGGTTCTGCTTATGGTATAGGAGAACTTATATACAAAACCTGAAGTCTCTAGCTCTTGTAGTCTCTGAGATCCACGCGTTCATACAGATGGTCAGACAGAAAGACGGAAGGACAGATGGACATGGCTAAATCGACTCGGCTGTTGATGCTGATCAAGAATATATATACTTTATGGGGTCGGCGATGCTTCCTTCTGCCTGTTACATACTTTTGCACAAAATCATTATACCCTTTTTATTCATTTTATGGGTTAAGGGTATTAAAAAGGCATTTATTAAATTGCATTGCAATCGTTTCGTTTTCAATTTTCGCAAGTGAAGTGCATGCAATGCTTAAATATTAACAGAAAATATGCATTTAACTACTATCTCTCGCTGTGCTGTCAACAAATCAGCAAATTGACAAATGACGTCATTGTGTTGTGTCTCATGGCCCATTGAAAGTGCAAATAAACATTCGTAGTATTCGTTTTGCCGGCTGACTAGACACTCAGGTATTCACAAGTACTCATTTGTGTGTTGTTTGTGTGTCGCCATTGAGGGTTCTAATCACTAGAATAAACACGGATCTCTACATAAGCTCTTTACTTGCCTTTTGCCTTTTGTTATGTGACGTCACAAACTGTCATCTAAGCTCATAAATAGAGCGAAAATCATAAGCTGAATATCTAAATATTTGCGAGTGTTTCGAATTAGCAGTTTACACCTTGTTGTTTGTCGGCTGTCAATAGTTTTTGAACCGTTAGAGTGGCGCTACATTTATGGTCGATGCATGAAATAAGCCTTGAAGTGAGTTTAATTAGGCAATAGCTGATAATTGAACAACTCACAAATAGATACAAAATAAGTTCATGCATTTAAGTTGGGGGTGGGCAAGTCAGAAAAACCAAATTCGTTTAAAATACATACTTAATTGCAAGTGTAATGGGTTTTTAGTGTTTATCGTTAACTGTTTAGAGACAGCTGTTCAGCTAGACAGCAGTATAAATCAACTATTCAAATAGCCTTTGCATTGAGAGCCCAATATTAATACATTTATATGGTACCATAACAATAAAAATTCAATCCAATTAGTCAGCTCTATATATTTTTCGATGATCTATTCTATTAAATGATTTTTATTTGTTTTTTTGACAACACTTTTTGACAACCCCTCCGTTAGATTATAAATGCATACCACAGTGTGTAATTAATTGATGATGACACATGTTTAAAAAACGCGCGCGATGACAAAAAACGTCAAATTCACATATAAAATACTCAACGAGCTTATTAATCTATGTACAAACTATAATGTTCAATGACGATTTAAATAAATAACAATAATGATGATCTTATTATAGCTATAGTCAAGCATATGGTAGACGAAACCTATCTGAACCAAATTTTTTTGATTTTTTCTTTTTCTTTTTTAATCCACAAAAAACACTTCCCATATCATTTGTATATAAATAACACTAGAGGGAATTGTGAATTGCTTGTCATGCAGATCGCAAATGTTTGGCTGCGAGTGTCACTGACATTAGATGGGGCCACATAAATAGATATATGTACCTATACCTGATTGATATATGTATATATGTTCACATGCACATTGTATGTTTCTATGTATTAACGTACTTATTTGTAGACGAAACGATTCGCATTTGGCATTGACAATGACTTCTGGCCGTAATGCTTAGATAAATAAATCAGCCAACAAAACAAGCAGAGGTAATGTAGAATCGAATGTGCCCGACTTAGAGATACTCTTGGAACATTTTGACCTGCTCAGAAACAACTTTGAAATACCTTTCACCAAGAATTTTATCTGAGGCAACTTTTAATAGGTATTGCTTATGGGAACAGGGTATAAAAACACCTTTTGGCTTAGAAAAACGATAAAAGTCAACAATAAAAACAATCGTTTC
Organism: Scaptomyza montana; assembly: GCA_018904305.1. Taxonomy (NCBI): domain Eukaryota; kingdom Metazoa; phylum Arthropoda; class Insecta; order Diptera; family Drosophilidae; genus Scaptomyza; species Scaptomyza montana. Next base: position 1,207,326 of record JAEIGR010000033.1, on the reverse strand, counting down.
GTTCTTTTACAACGAAAGCGAAATGTATTCTGTATTCTGTAATTACACAAAATTTTCTTTTGTTCGGAATAGCCAAGGTCTTACACATTTATAGTTACCATAACTTTCTCGGGCGAAAACTATCGGAGACGACAATTAAAGTGACAAAAATTTGTTTTAAATATAAAATGCCTGCAGATGGCACTAAAAATAAAACCACATTGTAATGTAATCAAATTAATTACTTGTTACAAATATTTGTGGCATTTATTATTAATTAAATTGTTTTTGCACATAATACATACGCCAACAGGTTTATTGCAATATATTTGGCGGGTGTTTTAAATAAATTCCTAATCAAACACAAATTTCCTTAGGTAAGTATACTTTCAGAGTTTATTGTGAAGAAATTCCCAACAAAAATAATACCAAATTTATACAATTAAAAACCCGTTATAGATAAAGTGCCCAAACAGTTTGTCATGCATATCAAAGAAAGAAAATCAGATTGCTATTTGTTTTGCAGACTTTTTACTTTTGCAGACGGAATACGAATGGAATAAGTTCCAAAATTGTACTTATGCCCATATATGTAAGCTACATGCAAATGTAATAATAAATAAAAATAAATACTGGTCTCAACTGTCAGCCGGGAGCGGGAACCGGCACTGATTTCAGCTGTCCCAGTGGCCGATATAAAGGCGTTTTTTTTTCTTTTTTTCGCTAACACTGTGGGCGTTACAAAATGGGACAGACATTTACATTTATAACTCATACAGAGTGTTTCTGTTTAAATCATTCGCAAATGTAATTAAATTATTTGTCATGCACCTTAAGCCATATAATTAACAAGCCGCGACAATTAAGCTGAAATTAACTGCGGTGAATGCCCTAAAAATATCGCATTTGCTTTGTTCTAAGATTTTCAATGTTCTACGAGTATTAATATCAAAATACATAACATAATTATGTATTCAAATTGCTTAATTTTAATCGTTTTAAATAAATTTTAACACTTTAAGTTTTCTAAAAAGCCAAACAAACTGGTATAATAGCATTTTTATTATCATGTTGTCACTTAAGGGCAACAAAAATAACACACCAAACGATTAGCAGTTGAGTGAATTAGAGCGACAGAGAGAGAGAGAGGAACAGTGAGAAAGAGAGGGAAGGGGACCAACAAACACAAGCAAGCATATCATGAACATAACATAACAGCTATGCTTAAAATAATAGCTGCTACCTGTTGATAACAAATGTTCAACATTTTACGCCTTATAATTCACAACAGGTTCTCACACTGCCGCATACGAAATGCTCTGACTTGGTATGACAACTGCGAGAAGTGAGGATGGGGTTACTCTAGCTATTGCTTGAGGGCTGGGTTCGCCCAACAATTTGTTACGACTAACAGAACAGCCTTGACAAACATCTGATCTTGCCATATTAAAATTTGTATTGCGTTATTTGTGGTTCTAACAACGTTGGGTTGTGTGTAATAATAAGTGTCAATTGTTGATGAGATTTTATTGTAGTAGCAGTAAAGCAAATTGAGTTTATGATTGACATCGCACCTGATTAGGAACAAGCTCTGCTGCACTGCTGCCAATTTAGCTATTTCCCCGCTAGATCTAGCGGGTTGCTATTGGCAAATGCGGGATAAATTGTTATATAGCGGCTAGCGGGAATTATAGCTATTTTTCAATCAAAATTGGCGTGATTTTAGCTTTTTAAAAACATCTGGTAACTTCATGTGTTTTCATGCTTTACGATACCACACTTAAATAGTTTGAAGTATTTTTCCATTTGAATGGCAAAAAAAAATCGATATGCCAAAAGAGCATTACATTTTTCGTTCTTAACTATGAAATCGATTATATCGATTGTATTGTATACCACCACTAGTGAGGTATTTCATTATTTATGAATTGATGTCGACTTGAATGAAAATGCCTCACATTTACAAACAAAAACCGCGTCATGCGTGGATGCAAGACCCTGAATTCAAAGATTGGCTGGCTTTAGACCGATGATGAAAAATGCTTTTGCAAATATTGCAAATCAAAAAAAAAGGCCTGTACGCAGACGCCTGAACAGCTCCCGTACAGCAAAAACTTCATATAAAAAAAATGGTCCCGTACAGCTTCAGTACAGTACTTACATTTTACAACATGTCGCCGGGTAGACAAATGCTGTCATAACTATGAAATACCGGCAGTATGCTTAAAAAAAATAGGAACTAATCAGACCTACATGAATTCAACAGCAGAGGACGATATGTTTGACGAATTCGAGAAGCTTGCAAATTTATTGGATTAAATCAATACAAAAAATTCGTTTCACTATTCTAGCGTTTTTTTTGCTAGCAACAAAATTTTCTAGCTATTTCTAGCTATTTTCAAAGGATAGTATAGCTTTTTTATGACCCGAAGAGTTGGCAGCACTGCTCTGCTGTCAAGTGAGCAAGATAATTAAACCTAACTATGGGGTGCAAGCCAAAAATTGTTTCGGTTACCTACCTACCTGTAGGCGTTTGCGAGTGCATTCAAAACGTCAACGTTTCCAACAAAAAACACACATATTGTTTACGGAACATAAATACTTGAGTTATAAATAGTACATTACGAATGTGTTCGCAACTTGAAAATTGTTTCCAATAAGCAAATTATCAAATTATCAACAATAAACACTGAATATACATAGATTTTTAATTATATTGAGGGGGATGATGAGTTTAATGGAACCATGCGTGAATAATCGTGTATACAAAAATTTGTGTTTATGACGATGTTGCGCCCACAGAAGAGACCATGATCTTCCAATGGGTTTATTTTAGTGCGAAAGTTTAATAAACACTTGAACTGAAAATATCTGAAAATAACTAAAGCGTTTCCAGCTTATGCGAAAATCGCTGACATGGTATTTTCATTCAAAAACAAGATATGAAAACGAAATTCAGGCTCATGAGCTTAGAAATACCCTAAAACTAGTATTGAGTTTTTTCCTAAAACATATTTCTTGATACGATTTTGTATATAAAATACTTTGAAAAGAAATCGAATTGCCTAAAAGATTTGTACGAACATCTGATATATTTGAATTAAGTAACAATGCTGAATAAACGTTTTCTAGGGCATAATAAGAACACGTGACGAGCTGACATAAAAAAAATCTTTATTTAGTTGGAGCAAAGTATGTGGAAATTCTAGAAAATACCACATTACCTGGACAGATAATTGGCATGCCATCAAACAACTATTTTTAGATATTCACTAAACTTTACGTTCAAAAAAAGCTGTTAATATTTTAAGAGCAGCAAACATTAAACATTTTGTTTGGATAATTTGATGTGGAAAAGTTATGTAAAAAAGTTTTGATTTTGTTAATTTGGGGCAAATATGTTAAGTAAATTGAACTGTATTTAGGTATTAAATGATCCGTGCACCCGGAAAGCATACCCATAAAAACAAACTCAAAAGTCAATATGTCAAATTCCATTAAATTTCTTTGACCACAACATAACTTAAACATATTTACAATATCAACATGAAAAGAATATCGTTTGTCTTCACACTTACACTTGTTATTAATACTATATGCTCAATGTCAGACAGCAACAGCCGAAAACTGCTTCAGAAATTGTGCATGGAACAAAACGAATAAAATAATTGCTAGGCATGCGAAATACAAAAATACTTTCAGGAGGGTGGTGTTGGAAAAAAAGGCGCCAAGAAGCGTCAAGTTGCACTTGAAGCGTTAGACAAATGAAATAATAATTGAAAACGAAACGAATCGAGCCCAGTTCCAAAAGATATTAAAATACAAATATGCCCGAAAAATATTTTATTGCTCGGCGCCGGGCTAAGCAGCTGACAGCCGTTTGTTGCTGCCGCCTAGTTGACACCCTATAAAAATAAAGTTATGTAGTTTGATAGTTTGGCAAAAGGAAGAAAAAAAGGTCAAAGACGTTTGCAAAGATAAATGTTTAATAAAATAATAATTAAAAACAATGGTTTAATAAGTCTTTTTGAAATTTGAAATTATTTATGCTTTATATATAATAAAAAAATAAATATATATCTTATAAACATTGATCGGATACGTAATTGTTTCCGATTGTTTAATTTGCTCTTTTTAACATTTCATACCACTATAGTTAATATAACAAAATACATATATATTGGGTAATAGAATTGACAGTCCTTACAAATTGGTTTATAAAAATTTATTTATCAAAAACCTTTAAACATAAGTTCAATTCGATATTCGACATTGAGCTGAAACACTTTCGAAATAGTTTCTTAAAAACAAACTTTCAGGATATCGGTTAGTCCATCATACAAATCATATTTTGCCTACTGTTGATTATTGGTGAATTGTCGCTGTCAAAATTAACTAGAATCTAATTCAATTGAATATTTGTGGTCACACTTCCGCGGACGATTCTGATCAAAAGCGAATTCGATTTTGTTATAACTTGACGTGTGGCCGATGGGACCCTGAACACCCATTGGAGTAGGGTTCCTAAAATGCTGATGTGAATATCGCGTGCAAAATGCGACAGCCTTGTAGTCACATTGCTATACTGTATAACTTTTCAAATCTAAGTTCAAAATCAATTGAAAAGTCGCGTGAAAATAATTTTCTATAAAATGTTGCCAGAAATGTGGGCGTACTACTTGCTAAAAATGTTCTGGAACTACATTCTTGGCATTTTTGTACGTGCATTATGCAAGGTTAGTATACTATATTGTTTACTCAAAAAGTGACCTTGATCAGTAAAGAAAATTGTATGAATTACTTATCGAATTCACCGATTTCGTTGAGACAATACAAACACGATAAAGAACAATTAAAATAAACATTGACATGCCCATGAAATTGATTATCAACAACATTAATGAGCAGAAAATAAGGTGTTAACCGAATTTATTCAGTTTTATTGTAGCTCATTGCACAATTTAATGTCATAGAGGAACACATTTCGTTTAGCTATAAATATCATCGTCAAATTATCAATAAGTGAATAGTCATTAAACGTATGTCAAGCAATTCCGCAATCGTCATAGAGTTAGATATGGTATTTTTTTATCGTTAGGTATTCTTTAACTCTTCATAAAGATTGGTCATCCGTTTGAATGAACGCAAATTTTGAAACTTTGAAAATGTGCTTTACTTTTTTGATTAAGTTTGGTTAAATTAAGTTTCTCATAAGTTCAAAGAACTTAAAACTTAACATCTGAATAGCTTAAGAACGTTGTCAACGTGCAAACGTCATGAAGTTGATTATTTTAAGAGCGTAGCTAATACAACCATGTTATTTTATCAATTCGATCGATTACGGTTAATGTTTGATAAGCTTTTACATGGGTCTCAACAATTACGTTTCATGTCCCTGAAATACTTTCAGCCATGTGTTGATAAGCAATTTTGGAACTTAACATTTTCAATTCTCGTAAACTATTGACAAATTGTAAGAGAACTGCAAAAGCTCAAATTCCACGTTGTTTTTTTTTTTTGCGTCGTCTGGGGCTGGAAATTTAAGGTGTTTGTTTGTGGCTTATTTGTTATTTTTTGGCCGGTAGTTCATAAATATTTTATCACATGACTTAAATACATTGGAATGCCGCCGGTTGTAGGCACTTGTGTTGCTGATTTAAATCCCAATCTTGACTTGGCTATCGTCAGAATAACAATATCGATTTATTGTGCCTGGAATTGGCAATAGTTATCAAATTAAGTACATCATTTACTTGTATAAGTATCCACTAATTGAATGCCTAATCATGTTGTGGGGCCAATCAGTCGGCCAAATTTTGGACAGCTTGCGCGCAAACCATATGGCATACTATCTATTGATACTTTAAACGTAGTATCTTCGAATTCAGTAAGCGTGCCAGCTGTTTGGGTTCATTCATAAAACCTCTCAAATGACGACTCAATTACTTTGTCGACTATTCGTGCAAGCATGTTGTCATCAGCATTCGCATTAGACAATTCAGTAATTTGTACTTGAAACTAAATTCAAGTTCAATGCTACTTATAGTATATGCTATTGTTGTTCCTTTTTATATAAAATTTACTTATGTGTAAAAGATCATTCAATAAATATTTCTCCATAAAGGCATTCAGCTCTTGGTAAAAGCTATCGCTAGAGTCTTAGCCAGCTAGTCATTATTTTCAACTATTGGTGAAACTCACAAAAAAAAAAAGATGCACTCGAATTGATTACTCATAGCCAATAAGCAATAGCTGTGAATAGATAAGCAAGAAGTTTGAGTTAATCATCAAAGCAACTTTCGTTATGAGCTCAAAAGTCCGGAAATGACTTAGAAAATATTAAACGCTTTGTCAAATTTTAGCAACTCTAACCATTAAGTAAATCTTCTTATGTATGATCAAAGTCCTTGCATTCAGCGGCTTAATATGCCTTCTTTTTTGTTTATACTGTGTCCACTCATTGTAATGGGTCAACAAAATGTTGCGGATTTTTTGTTCTTGTTGTTATTTTTGTGCTCAATCTCCGGTTTCTTGTATTCTGTCCTTTGTTTGAGTTTGCCCAAAAGCGATTTTTTTCATAATGTGGCATTATCCGAGACAAAAATCAGTCATAAAATTTAAGTTTAATGTCATGCAAATGGCGACACTTGGAATTAACAATGTCGACGTCTGATGGCTTTATTTCCATAGATTTGGTATGCTATTCTCATCGGTTATGAGAAATTATGTCTGAACTGTGTTTGGGCTGAGTTTGCAACTTGTTTTTAATTAGCTTTCTTAATGCGTTGGCTTATTTTTCTTGGGTTTCTTTGGCGCTGTTTGTTTATTTTGTTTATTATTATCAGACTCTTTGCCATATAGGCATCATCGCAGTTACTCATTCCACGACAATGTTGTTTACACAAAAAACTTAATTATGATACATTTCAAGATTCGTTTTTTCAAAGAAAGATATTCAAACTTTTAATCGTTCCTTAACATAAGGTAATAAAATTAACTACAACTTTAAGCATTATTTAAAGAAGTAATCATGTCTCTAAATAGATTTTGCAGAGACTGTGCCAAAAATAAAACATTATGCAAATTCCTGCAATGTATGAATGCGAAAAACAGAAGCTCAAAATGGTGCCAAACGAAATGGCAGACCCAGATAATATCGAATCATATCAAAATGTTCGAGTTTGACGCAGACTTTTGGTATTCTATATAAATGTACATGCATACAAACAGAAAAACCATTGAGTCGATCCAATTGAAAGCATTAAGGTATTTACACAAGTTTCGCAATACTTTGTGCAAAAACTCAAGAATAATCTTTCTGTTACGCATGTAGTATGTTTGCCTGTT
>JAEIGR010000319.1:0-13162 GCA_018904305.1 Scaptomyza montana | reverse complement strand
AATCTAGGTGCTGGTCTGATTGGGGTTTTCTGGGTTTTTCCCAATCCTAAACAAATGTTGGTCACTCAATTTTTAATGAATTTCCCAGAGCTTTAACGTTAACTTTTAAATATATTTTCAGATTTATATATTATTCTATATTTTAATTTTAATTATTTTATCTATTTTTGAACCCTCTAACGGGTAAAGCTGCCCTGAGGCAGCCATCCTTTTTAAGTCCCTGAAATTCTTGTTCGAAACTATATTTACAAATGAATGTCGGTAGTACTTCAGAATATATTTTTAACTCTGCAACCCTAAAACTCAATCAGCTGTTTTGTTCAACTCATATGACTCATTTATGTTGATGTTGCAAAAAGTGGAAAACGAAGTTTGAAAAAAGTGAAATTAGAGAAAATAAAAAATACTTTTAGACGTCTAACTTTCAATTATTTTTCGGGTAAGTAGCCTACGTGTTTTTTGTGCGAATATTAACTATTCTATAGAAAAATAGTTTTCTATGGTGCTTTAGGGGCAGAAAACTGATAGCAGCCTACAGGCAGCCTTGCCGGTTTATGTCATATTTAATTTTATAAAATTTATTATTACTTTTCCATTGTTTTCACTAAAATTGTTATAGAAACGAACAACAAACGAAAGTTCAAGCTGTCCGAGATATCGGATGAACAGATATTGGAATTTATGGAAGAAGTTGCATCGGATGAAGGATGTGAGGATGGCAGCGATAATGATTTCAGCAGTGATGATGAGTGAATGATCCAGATTTTGTGCCGCGGAACTATCATTAGATGACGATCGCTACATTTCTACTTGCATAAGCGACATGAATGCAGGAGAAACAAGCGATTTCTTTATTCAGGCTGTAAACTTTTCGCTCAATATGTCTGAATTGGAAAATGCATCAGTTGCAAACACTGCGCCATCAACATCGGCAGCATCAGCTGAAATTTTCAAACCACGAAAAAGAATTCGCTCACCGTTGCTATTGTTCGAGGAAACAGGTCCTTCCATTGTGCCTTCTTCGAGGTTTCACTTTTGTCAAGTAATTATTCCATAACATTGCCTTGTTTGATCATTTATTATCATAATTTTCATTTGTTGTCAGATGTGAGCGATATCTGTAAAGATTCTCATGAATTTTCGAGAATGACATGGCGCAAGAGATCGCTTTCCGAGGGCATTCTAAAATGCCAGACAAAATCATGCATTTGGATACTCCAATGCAGTACTTTTGGTACTTTTTTACCCCCTGAAATTGTGCAAATTATTGTTGAAGACCACCAAAGGAGTAGAAACACATTACAGGATATCAACACAAAGTCTAAGACAAGTGTTGAGGAAATATACAAGTATATTGGAATTCCTTGATCTACATGTCTGGTTCTATAGATATTCTAACATTGAAAGCTACTGGGGGAAAATGCTTTTCCACCTATTCAAAGCGCAATGCCATTGAAAAGGTTTCTGAGTATAAAACGGTAATTCTGTGTTTGGGAGGACGAGAGCCGAAAACCGCTCGGTTGTGTGGACGAGCAGATGTTAGTAATAAAATGAGGCACCATCTTCGTCAGTACATGCCCAATAAGCCGCACAAATGGGGGAATCAAGTTGTTTGTTTTATGTGATCCGATGGGCTTTGTATATCGCTTCGAGGGGGTGGACACTGGGTGCAGGTGACAAAAAGGGCTGCCTGACGCCCCTGATCTTGGTGCCTGTGCTAACATTATCGTCCGATTGTCGCAATCAATACCAAATTATAAGAATTGCATCTTACTTTTTGACAATTTTTATGCAAACCATACCTTATTGATATATCTACAAGCCAGAGGAATTGATAGCTTAGGTAGTGTTAGCGGAACAGAATACCCTCTGTATACCTTGAGCCCTCTTTAGACAAAGAGACATAAATGCAAAGAGAAAGAGGGTATTCAGAAGAGTATAAGAGCAGTGCTTACGGCATTGATATTGCTAAGTGTAATTTGAAAGATAACAAAGCCGTCAAGTTGATATCGATACTATGTTAAGTAGAGAGCGATTTGCACGTGTGGTTGCAACTGAAAACTCCTTCCTAAGGCAACAAGATATGATCGCAAAAGAGAACATATTAGTGTGGACTGCCCTCAGATCGTCAAGGAATATAATGCACATATATGGGGAGGGTTGATCTCATGGATGGGCTTCGATGTACCACTTTGATGGTGGTGGGCTCATGGGACGATACCATTATCACATACATCATTACAAACCAAAAATAATATGTGAAATTTTAAATTGAAATTCGAAAAGAATAAAAAAGAATAGAATTAATAAACAACAGTTCCATTTCAACTTGATTTAAGGAACAGACGTGTTACTAGCAAACTAAAGCAAGTGCTTATCAGTTGAAAACAACAATAACAACAAAAAAAAAGCCAAGCGTACGCGTGCACAAAACAATTTGAGAAAAAAACAAAAACAAAAAAGCTTACAGAACAGTTATAAAAAGGTTACCGCAGGGCAACAGCCCAATAACAACAACAATGCCTCCTGATATAAATAGACTCTTTAAAGCAATTAATACTGAGCCCAAATACATCAACATAAACAGAACGGACAACAAAACATTTGAAAAAGTATCACCCTTCCTCATTAAAAAAGTCATCGACTATACATGCAACGGAGAAGTAGAAACATGCAAAAAGACAAGAATAGGTGCCTTGCTAATTAAAACCAAAACCACACTACAAGCCCAAAAACTTCTAAAGCTGACCACCTTCACCGACTTCCCCGTATCAGTTAGTGAGCACAAGACTCTAAACTTCTCCAAGGGAGTAATTTACTCCAACGAGTTACGCAATATCGAAGATCAAGAAATATTAAAAGAACTTAAGCCGCAAAACGTCACAGAAATACGTAAAATAACAAAAATGGAAAACAATACACCTAAAGAAACTGGACTCATCACTCTAACCTTCGCATCACTCTCACTCCCTGAGACAATCATGATTGGATATGAACGAGTTAACATACGCCCATATATACCACTCCCACTTAGATGTCGCAATTGTCTAAGACTTGGACACCCCACAATTACCTGCAAGTCTTCCAAAATATGCATCAATTGCTCTGCCGAACAACACACTGCTGAGAACGAAACATGCACCAAAGATAAATCTTGCATAAACTGCAAATATGACATAAATAACCAAAACAAACACAGCCCAATGGACAAATCATGCCCAGCTTTTATAAAACAAAAGGAATTGACCTCAATCAAAACCCTTCAAAAAGTAGATCATAAAGAAGCTACTAGAATCTACTACTTAAGACACACCCATCAACCAACACCATACGCCACAGTAGCAGCAGAACAACCAGCCAAACAAACAACAATACCAAAAATGCCAGCAACCAGTTCATCCAATCCACCCCAAAACATCAAAAACACACCCAACCATACCATCAACCAAATAAGACATTTAACAACATACGATGATCTCGAAACAGCTATGGACACCACTCCCTACGCCAACGAAACCCCATCAATCTCTGCACCGAAATCGACAACAACGCTCAGCTCATCGATCTCAGAAGAACTCAAACTTCGAATCTTTGCAAATAAACAAAATACTCTCGCAACAAATTTAAAATCAAAAGACAAAACTGATTCTAAAACAAAGAAAGTAAACCAAAACAAGAAACAACTACACCACAGTGACAGTGATAGCATTTAACGACTATTAATCCAATTATAAAATGTCCGCGACGACTGCAGCCCCCTCGGGGTTCTTTCTGCACCCCGGGCGGGCTGTACGCGTCGCGGACACCTAACTCCTACCACTTCCATTCAACATACACGCAACTGCACCTACAATCACAATAATACAAAAAAAAAAAAACCTAACATCAACCATGCTAAAAGTATTACAATGGAACCTTAACGGATATACCAACAACTACAATCAGTTGCAAATCCTCATAAAACAACACAGCCCAAAAATAATATCCCTACAAGAAACCCACCTCTACTCTAAACAAAACATTCCCATTCCAATCAACTATACACTATACCATGAAAACACGGCCACAAACGGATATGGAGGCGTAGCCCTTTTAGTCCACAACTCCATACAACAACAACAAGTTACCATTAATCCACTCGACTTTGACACAATAGCAGTAAGAATTCACTCCAAAATCAAATTTACTATCGTCTCATCATACATACCCCCCAACAAAACTTTCAAACTCCAGAATTTGAGAAACACTTTTAACAGCCTAACTCCTCCCTTACTAATAACTGGAGATTTCAATAGCTGGCATCAGAGCTGGGGCTCTCAAACCAACAACAATAGAGGCAACACTCTTTTCAAATTTATTAATCAATCCTCGTTAATAACACTTAATAACGGCTCACCAACCCATTTTACCACTCACCATACTTTCACGCACATCGACCTGTCCCTTGCATCACCCATTCTTAGACTTAACTCCACCTGGAATAGAGATAACTCCCTTTCAGGCAGTGACCACTTCCCCATAAGCATTGACCTATTCGACGAACACAACATCAACAACAACCCCACCGAAAGACCAAAATTCAACTTGAAGAAAGCGAACTGGCCCCTCTTTACGAAGCTTACTGAATCATTATCCATAGAAAAACCCCCTAGCACAAACATAAACAAAGAAACAGCTAATATAACTAAAATCATAATCCACGCAGCCAACCAAACCATACCCCAATCATACCAACACAGAAAAAAGAAAACTGTGCCATGGTGGGACCAAGACCTACAACAATTAAAAGACGAGAAACAAACAGCATGGGCTAACCTAAATAGAATTATCAACACAACAAACATTCTTACCTACAAAAAAGCCAATGCCCGACTTAAACGTGAAATAAAAACTAGGAAACGAATTTCTATTCAAAATTTTACAGCGGAAATAAACCCGAACACACCCACCTCCAAAATATGGTCACATATAAACCGCTTCTGTGGTTTAAAAACTCGTCACGATATACACTGCCTCATTAACCCCTTTGATCACACACAAAACATTCTAGACAAAAACAAAATAGCCAACACCCTTTGTACCCACTGGTCCAACGCATCTCTAGACATTAATTTCCACACATCTTTCAACCACCACAAAGCAAAATCCAGCCCCATCATTTCACATAATCCATCTCCCTTAGCACTAAACCTCGAAAAAGACATAACCATGATCGAACTACAAGCTGCTCTTAATCAGTTAAAAGGTAAAACACCAGGACGAGATCGCATAAGCTACCCGATGCTAAAGAACCTATCTCCAAGTCTTTTGAAAAGGCTTCTCAACCTTTTCAACAACATTCTTACGGCACAAATTCCCCAGCAATTCAAAGTTAGCAGTGTTATACCCATCCTCAAACCACATTTGGACAAAACCTCCATCAATTCATACCACCCCATCTCCCTCAACCCTTGTATCGCGAAAGTGCTGGACAAAATAATTTCTAAACGACTATGGTGGCTAGCTATAAATGGCAAGCTACTAGATAGTCGCCAAATGGGATTCAGAAAGGGAAAATCAGTGTCTGATTCCTTAGCTATGCTAGATTATCAGACCACATCGGCCCTTTCAAAAAAAAATCATGCCTCCATCATATCTCTAGATTTTGCAAAAGCCTTCGACAGAGTGGGCATCCACAGTATCATCGACGAACTCACTGACTGGAAAATAGGACCAAAAATAGCAAAATACATTTATAACTTCCTTACTAACAGAAAAATAACAGTCCTCGCCAACAAGTCATACTCTAACTGCCAGCCTTTAAACAACGGAATACCCCAAGGCTCCCCCCTATCAGTCATTTTATTCGCAATAGCATTTAATAAACTGAACAAAGCATTAGACAAACACAAAAAGCTCGAATTTAATGGCTATGCCGACGACTACACAATAGTTTACAAATTAAATAAAAAACAAAACTCTTTGAACATAGACCCACTGTTTAACGACATCAAACAATGGTGCGACTATTCCGGTGCTTCACTATCACCTAGCAAATGCAAAACTCTGCATATTTGCAGAAAAAGAACTTGCAGCTTCTCACTACAGTCAAACATCTTCACCCTGCAAAATGTAGACTCCCTCAAGATCCTTGGAATCACCATAGAAAAAAAATACAGATGGAACAAGCACATCGAAAATCTCTCTCTACAACTATCCAAAAGACTCAACGTTATAAAATGCTTATCTAACAATAAATTCAACTGCAACATAAATACAATTATTTACGTAGTAAAATCTATTATTATGTCCAAAATCGACTTTGGAATCCAATTATATGGGAAAGCAGCCAAATCCTCTCTAAACAAACTTAAAACAATTTACCACTCCGCTATAAGAATGGCATTCAATGCCTTTCGCACCACACCAATCCACAACCTCCTTCATGAAGCAAACATACTACCAATTGAATACAGAACCTTATACGCGTCACAAAAAAACTTCAAAATCATAATGCACTCTAAACACTATCCAATAGAAAAAATCTACAATAAAATTAAAAAATCCAAAAGAACGCCTAAACTTCCATCCTCACTTCACGACACAATAGAACAATGCAATATACTTAAAATCCAAACATCTCCCATCACATGCAAAAACGAAAAGTTAAGTAATACTTCCAACATTAATATCTCACTACACTCATCCCTCAAATCAGACACCTCACCTTTAATATACAAGACAAAATTCAAAGAACTGAAAAACTCACTGACAGATAGACAATTTCTGTACACTGATGGATCCAAGTCGAATGACGGGGTTTCATACAGTGTGACAACTGAAACAGAGGTAATTGCATACCATTTACTACCGCAATTCTCTTCAGTTTTTACAGCTGAAATAGCAGCAATCCTCGCAGCATGCAAATACGCCAGCAAACAAAGAGGTAAATTTGGCATCTGCTCAGACTCACTTTCCTCATTACTAGCTATCAACAACACCAATAGCCAAAACTTCTACACCATCTCTATAAGGAATATTTTAAACAAATATAAGAACAATAAATTGTTACTTATATGGATCCCGGGTCACTGTGGTATAACGGGAAATGAACTTGCGGACGAAATGGCAAAAAACACCCATAAATTCCCCCTTATCCTTGAAATTAACTACAACCCATCGGACATAAACAAATTTATAAATCAAAACACCCAACAATTCTATGAATTAATCCTAAACAGCACATCCCAACACTACAAAATGATCTGCCACGACAAAGCAACAAAAACATCAATAAAAAACACTACACGAACGGACTTCTTAAAATTTACAAGATTAAGACTAGGACATACAAACCTAACCCATGGCTATATCCTTAACAAATCCCCTCCACCAACATGTACCAACTGCAACACAACCCTCACCATCACACATATATTAGTCGACTGCCCACTATACAATAGAGAAAGAGCCCTGTACCTTCAACCATCTATAACCGAAATTACCTCATTCAAAAATATAAATGAAACAATAGAATTCCTCAAAAATATAAATATCTATAATTTAATCTAACTTTAATATTCTACCTATGTAAATAAACAAAATATATTATAAGAACTCACAAACCATGTACATACTAGAATATAAAACACACTCTACAAGCTTAAGGCCTTAGCTGCTATAGCTTAGTATCCCGTTAGACGTAATTTAAATTATGTACTAACTCGTCAATAATAATAATAATAAAATTTCTTCTAGAAGCATAATTTAGCTCTAAAGCAGGGTTTACAATGTGAGCTTAACTTGGATTGAAGCTGTTAATAATCTGAAATGTACGCTGATAGTTTACAATGTCAGCGTGAAAAACATGTTCGAATTTCGAAATTTTAAAACAGCTGTATATGAACTATGAACAGCTGATGTTTGTTTTATGTTTGTGTCAAAAATTAATAATGTGAATCAAAGTCGGAATCAGAATCGGAATTATTTTAAAAATGGAGAACAAACAAGCAATTTTATTAGTTAATAATTCCATGACGCAGGCAGTTTTTTCTCTTAAAGGAAGGTTTAAGCAAGGTTTACAATGTCAACGTGAGATTGGAAAATGTTTTGCTTCTGTCTGCCACACATATTTTTCACATAAGTTCGTCTCACTCACTCTCAATCTGTAACCGCTTTCGCTTGCATTTCAGCTTGGAGTGGAAAAAAGCTATTCAAAAATTTAGTTTTTAAAGCTGTCAATAGATGGCGTATTATCGAAATAAGTTAGGTTTTTGCCTCTATTTTGCTCAGAACTGAGGTAAATGATAATAGAATTCACTTATTTATATTTATTTGGTACATATTAACGAATATATAACAATAAAATCATTATACTCGATACCGAAGGTAAAGAGTATATTGAGTTTGTGCAATGTCCGTCATGGTGTCTGTCCGTCTGTCTGTCTGTCCGTCTGTCCGTCTGTATGAACACAACTTTTTTCCACAACCTACATGCTAGAGACTTGAAACTTTCCAATTCTCTTTATCTATGGGATAGTAAATTAGAGTGTCAAGATTGGGGTTCTACGATAACTGGGGGGCTGGCAAATCGATAAATTCGATAACTCAAAACCGATAAATCCACATATTTCGCACATCCTTACAGTTAGAACTACCAAATTTGGTGAGAAGATAGCTACTAGTAACCCCCAAACCCCGCATTTTGAAATCAGAAAAGCCTATATCTCCCACAGTTTTTGAGCTAGAGTCACCAAATTTGGTGCCAAGATAAGTGATGATGACCCCCCAAAAACTGCATCATAAGATTGGATGCCACGCCCACCAATACCGCCCTAGCCACCCCCATCTGCCCCAACGCTTCGTCAAAAACGGGAATGCGTGTATCTTCCAGAGTTGTGGAGCTAGAGCCACCAAATTTGGTAGGAAGATAGCTGGCAACGACCCCCAAAAATCTGCATAAAAGTTTGGAGCCTCGCCCTCCATTTCGCCCCCCTTTCCCTACCTTATACAAACTTTGAGCTAGAGTCACCAAATTTGGTATGAAGGTAGCAATTGACATCCCACATAGATCTGCACCAAAAATTTTAATGCCACGCCCAACCATACCGCCCCCAGCCCCCTTTTCCCCACTTTTACAAACTTTGAGCTATAGTCACCAAATTTGGTATGAGGATAGCAATTGACATTCCACAAAGAACTGAATCAAAAATTTGGATGCCACGCCCACCCATACCGCCCCAGCCCCCCCATTTCCCCACCTTTTACAAACTTTGAGCTAGAGTCACCAAATTTGCAACGAAGACAGCTGGTGGCAGCATACACTCCTGCCGCATCCGTACCCTTTGCAATCAGGCCTTTTTTACCGGTGTTAATACTGGTATCGAGTATACCGCAGTCGGTTGCGTCCGACTGCCATGTTTCCACTTGTTGTTAAATGAAAAAAAAAAATCGTTAATTTTTGCGCCATTGCAAATGTGTTACCTGAGTTCAAATCAGCTGATTGCATTGTTCACGCTGACATTGTAAACTATCAGCGTACATTTCAGATTTTTAAAAGCTTCAATCCAAGCTAAGCAGACATTGTAAACCTTCCTTAAATCTCTATAAATCTCACTTATTTTCTATCAACGCAAACTTTTCGCGTACATTTCTGCTTAAATGTTACCATTCCAGCATAAAACAATTTCTTCTTAAATGTTACCATTCTAGCTTTTAACAAACCTATGTAAACACAATGTTAAATTTAATGTATACTGCACCCGTTTGTCGTCTCTATGAGGATCAAATATACATGTCTTCATCTGCTTTACGTTGTAGTTTTGTTGCGGTACAATCACGCTCTGTTTTGTGTCTGCTTCTTTTGCCGTTCTTCCTTCCAACTTGCGCCATCCGTAGTCTGTTGCCGCTTCACACCGTAGTTCACGCCGTTTTGTGTCGCACAATAGTCACACTCTGCTCTGTGTCTGCTGCTTTCACCGTTATTCCTTCTTAACTGCGCCAGGCGTCGCACAGTGGGGCCTTTTCTCGGATAGGTTATCAAAAATCATTTTTTTCATGAACGCGTTTGGCAAAAGTTAAATATGTAATCGATAGAGAATACTTCAAAGATTATGGATCCAAAAGATTTTTTAAATCGGTTAATAATTATGGGTGGTAGAGCTCCTCAAAGTTGAGTAATTTTACGTGAGTACGAAAAAATGACAATTTTTACAGAAATTTACCACTTTTGAACTGAATATTGGGCGACGTACACAACCGATCTTCGATCTTTTTCTTTATCTGAAAAGTATGTTCAATCTCAGTGTTTTTCTGTATACAGTTTAAATATAGCTGAAATACTTATTAAATTAGAATCGTTTAAAAAATACACTAAATTTTGGCATTTTTTGAACTTTCGTGGACTATAACAAAAAGTATCTCTCAGAGTCACGGTGGGACCACATGCATTTGAAAGCTATAATATATACCTTTCATATGTATATAGTCACAATCTGCGAAAATCTGCATTTTGGAAACGCGAGACAAAAAACTAGGGATACCTCGAGTTAAAAACACGCGGCAGGTATAAGGAAGAAGAAGAGCGCATACAAATTTGGCTGTAGCGTGTGTGCTGTTTATTGACAACATTTCTAAATGTTGTATTATAAGTACTACCTGTCTATATATATCCCTTCTAATCCTTTTTTCCTTCCTATCCTTTCTAATTACCTGAATGGAAAAGGTCTGAGGAGGCAGGTAAATATAATTGTAGTTGATGGAAAGTTGCGGTACTACAGGTTATTTTTTTTTTAATTTCTGTATTTCCCCGTTTACCTATTTTTAATGTAAATCAATACCTTAGGTATATATTGTTTTTTACCTAGCTAATTGGAAAAGGGTTATACCAATTTTGCTTGCTTACCTAGCTAACTCAAAAATATGGTATAAAGTGCAAAATATATCACTTGATGGCAACAGTTATTTCATAACTTCATAAGAGGAAACACTTGTTGTTTATTGCTGCGAACAATAAGAAATTTTCAGATTGAATAGTATTTTTCAGTATAATTCACGAAATTTTGATAAATAAGCGCAATAATGGATTTAACAAATTCAAAGATTTTTGAACTTTTTCGTGCTTCTGAAAATATTAACGATTTTCAAGTGGCATTGCTTAAAGAGATTGGCGTACTCGAAAACGCTAGTTGTGCGCTTCAGACACAAATTAAATTCATTCACGCTAACTTGAAGCGAAAATGGAACTTGGTCCATAGAACCATGTCGGCTTTCATAAAAAAGCATGAAAATTGGTTGGAGGAATGTACAACATTCGGATATTCAGAACAGGAAGAAGTTTACCCATCGACTAGCCGAGGAAGAGGAAGGCCGCAAAAAAGTATGGAGGAGTGTTCATGTGTTACAAGGAAACGTAAGCTTGAGGATGCTACGGATAGCTTAACAGCTGAACATCTGTCGGAAGCACTTTCATCCAAGTATATGAAGGAACAAGAGAGGACAAGAGCGACAATTACGAAAGCTGTGCAGGTCGCCAGTCCTTTACGGCTGAATAGGATTAAAGAAAGTATTCCAACGCCACCAAACTCAGTCGCCATTAAGTACACTGATGAAGAAGCGTTTTCCCTATTTATGGACTTGGGACTGACTAAGGAGAAGTATGATATTTTACGCAGCTCCTTAAAAAAACATAACGTCAAAGTTCTTCCCGGATATAAAAAATTGTATTTGCCAAAAGAAAATCAGCCATCGATAGCAAATATTAAAAATTAACCTCAAAAATCACCCAAAAATAAGAATTTAAATTTTATGTATTTAAGTTAGAAAATCGAATAAAAACAACAAAAAATGCGAAATAGTCATTGAAGTTATAAAAAATTTTCAGTTATGATTAAAAACAAACGTTTTTAATTGGAATTTTACAGGTAAAATGTGCTGGAAATATTTCTTGACTTTGACCTTGAATATTTAAGCACCACGGATACCTAGCACTACTTGGCGAACATTCATTTTAAAGCTTGAAAAGTCATCTATTAATTGCTTTTTAAATTTTTGAAATCGCTTCATTAGTTTAGAAGATATGATTTTTGATAAGCTAAATGAGCAAAGGCCCCACTGTGCGTCGTCAATCGTCGCGTCTGCCGTTTTTCACCGTAGTTCACGCAACCAGCGTCTCTGCTTGTAGCGTTTTTGTCTTATCGACGTACAAAGTATTCGCCAGTAACTGAATACTTTGGCAGAAATTCACCTTTTCTGCCACCTTTATATCAACGTAGTCAAGTAATGTTGACTGCAACCATCTTCATGAACGTAGTTAAATACTGTTAACTGCGCTGAATTCACAATTCTCTTTTTTATGTTCATCCCGGACGAGCCCCCAAAATTTTAGAGCTGTTCCTTTTGAAGCCACCGTAAAATAAAACAACTGTAGACTTCGTAGAATAATGTATAATATGATAACTAAATGGTTCGTTCACTTTTTAATATTTCATTGTCAACTTATTTAAAATAACAAAGATTAATTCTTATTATATTTCTACGTCTTAACTCTTCGCCGGTTTAACTACAATTACTTAGAAGAAGTTTTTTGATGAAGATTTTTTTTCATTCTGCTTTAAAACGTCTTCGCAAATCTGGTCGCATTTACACAATGAAGTTTTTTCATGCAACATTTTCTTTGTAAATGCAACTCTGATTTATATTTATGGTCGATAAACATACATCTTTGCCATCGATTGATTAATTTGTTAACATATAATTGATTTAAGAAGTAACATTTAAATAAAATGGATTCAGTGAACATTACTATTAATAATTTCTTAACCAAAACAATGTATTTACAAGTGGCGCTAATATTTGCTTGTGCGATATTTCGTATCGATAACTTTATTATTCACATCAAACACTGTGCAACTCTGTGTTTACATGCAATCGGAATAAGGCAAAGCAAAATGAGAAAAATAAATCATTGCTACAAAAGTCATGAAGCATTGCTTGCAGCTGTTACCCCTCTACTCCCTTTGCCAACAAACGAATGCTTCAGAAGCAAAAACTTCATCGTGTAAAAGGGGTCTTATTCGATACATTATAGTTCGCTGGTGAAAAATTTATGATTATTTAATGATTAAATAATGGAAAATTACCATGAATTATTAAAAATAATGGGAAATAATTGAAAATAATGGAA